>OX382266.1:39757483-40169983 GCA_947507595.1 Pyralis farinalis | reverse complement strand
CTAACCTAACCTAACCTAACCTAACCTAACCTAACCTAACCTAACCTAACCTAACCTAACCTAACCTAACCTAACCTAACCTAACCTAACCTAACCTAACCTAACCTAACCTAACCTTTTTTTTTTTTTTTTTTTTTTGTGACGCGGGGAAAAATGCGTTACGCACACCACCGGTGCCTGGGTGGCCTCCGGTGGTAGTGTGGGACTCCCCGTCGGCTGTCCGACGGTATACCCACTAAACGACCCCGCGAAATGCCATCGGCCGCGTTGGTGTGGTGCCCCGGATCTGTCAGCAACAGGGCACCACTGCGACTGGCCAGCCCCTCAAAAGGGGCCGGACTTCTCCTCTCTAGGGGCCATCCCGGCAAATTGGGACAGCCCCTCCGGCGGCGGGACCATTATGGGGCCAGGTTCCCATCCTGACCCCTAGTCCCACAGGTTAGGGAGGCAGCAGTAGGTGCGCGTAGCGCCTACGCCGCACTCCCGTCCGCCGTCTCCGGAGCGGGACAGCCAACGGATCATCCTCCCTGTCCCGCTCCGCAGCCTCCTTCTGGGACATGACCGTCTCACAGAAGGAGGCCATCGCCTGCCAGGCACTGTCACTCCCGAGCATGGAGCGGACCACGCTCGGGAGCGAGAGGTCCGCGCTTCCTAGCGCGGACACCAGATCGTGGCGCTGCCGAGACCATCTGGGACACTGCTCCAGAGTGTGCTGAGCAGTGTCCTCGGCCGCGCCACAATCGTGGCAGCCTGGCCGCTCCTCCCGCCTCGCGACCCGGTGCAGGTACTCACCGAAGCACCCATGTCCAGTGAGCACCTGCACCATGCGGAAAGTGAGGGGTTTGCGCCGCCGGCGCATCCACGCCTCCAGGACCGGGCGCAGCGCATCCGCAACGCGGACTCCGTACCGCGGCTGCGCCAGGTCCTCCCCCCACCTCCGCATCATCTCCACATGCCCTCGCTGGCGATACCGCCCCACCTCCACCGATGTGGGGCGCTCGCCGAGGCTCCTCCTTTCCGAGACAAACCCGTATACCTCGGAACCTAACCTAACCTAACCTAACCTAACCTAACCTAACCTAACCTAACCTAACCTAACCTAACCTAACCTAACCTAACCTAACCTAACCTAACCTAACCTAACCTAACCTAACCTAACCTAACCTAACCTAACCTAACCTAACCTAACCTAACCTAACCTAACCTAACCTAACCTAACCTAACCTAACCTAACCTAACCTAACCTAACCTAACCTAACCTAACCTAACCTAACCTAACCTAACCTAACCTAACCTAACCTAACCTAACCTAACCTAACCTAACCTAACCTAACCTAACCTAACCTAACCTAACCTAACCTAACCTAACCTAACCTAACCTAACCTAACCTAACCTAACCTAACCTAACCTAACCTAACCTAACCTAACCTAACCTAACCTAACCTAACCTAACCTAACCTAACCTAACCTAACCTAACCTAACCTAACCTAACCTAACCTAACCTAACCTAACCTAACCTAACCTAACCTAACCTAACCTAACCTAACCTAACCTAACCTAACCTAACCTAACCTAACCTAACCTAACCTAACCTAACCTAACCTAACCTAACCTAACCTAACCTAACCTAACCTAACCTAACCTAACCTAACCTAACCTAACCTAACCTAACCTAACCTAACCTAACCTAACCTAACCTAACCTAACCTAACCTAACCTAACCTAACCTAACCTAACCTAACCTAACCTAACCTAACCTAACCTAACCTAACCTAACCTAACCTAACCTAACCTAACCTAACCTAACCTAACCTAACCTAACCTAACCTAACCTAACCTAACCTAACCTAACCTAACCTAACCTAACCTAACCTAACCTAACCTAACCTAACCTAACCTAACCTAACCTAACCTAACCTAACCTAACCTAACCTAACCTAACCTAACCTAACCTAACCTAACCTAACCTAACCTAACCTAACCTAACCTAACCTAACCTAACCTAACCTAACCTAACCTAACCTAACCTAACCTAACCTAACCTAACCTAACCTAACCTAACCTAACCTAACCTAACCTAACCTAACCTAACCTAACCTAACCTAACCTAACCTAACCTAACCTAACCTAACCTAACCTAACCTAACCTAACCTAACCTAACCTAACCTAACCTAACCTAACCTAACCTAACCTAACCTAACCTAACCTAACCTAACCTAACCTAACCTAACCTAACCTAACCTAACCTAACCTAACCTAACCTAACCTAACCTAACCTAACCTAACCTAACCTAACCTAACCTAACCTAACCTAACCTAACCTAACCTAACCTAACCTAACCTAACCTAACCTAACCTAACCTAACCTAACCTAACCTAACCTAACCTAACCTAACCTAACCTAACCTAACCTAACCTAACCTAACCTAACCTAACCTAACCTAACCTAACCTAACCTAACCTAACCTAACCTAACCTAACCTAACCTAACCTAACCTAACCTAACCTAACCTAACCTAACCTAACCTAACCTAACCTAACCTAACCTAACCTAACCTAACCTAACCTAACCTAACCTAACCTAACCTAACCTAACCTAACCTAACCTAACCTAACCTAACCTAACCTAACCTAACCTTTTTTTTTTTTTTTTTTTTTTTTTTTTTTTTTTTTTTTGTGACGCGGGGAAAAATGCGTTACGCACACCACCGGCGCCTGGGTGGCCTCCGGTGGTAGTGTGGGACTCCCCGTCGGCTGTCCGACGGTATACCCACTAAACAACCCCGCGAAATGCCATCGGCCGCGTTGGTGTGGTGCCCCGGATCTGTCAGCAACAGGGCACCACTGCGACTGGCCCGCCCCTCAGAAGGGGCCGGACTTCTCCAATCTAGGGGCCATCCCGGCAAATTGGGACAGCCCCTCCGGCGGCGGGACCGTTATGGGGCCAGGTTCCCAGCCTGACCCCTAGTCCCACAGGTTAGGGAGGCGGCAGGAGGTGCGCGTAGCGCCTCCGCCGCACTCCCGTCCGCCGTCTCCGGAGCGGGACAGCCACGGGATCATCTTCCCTGTCCCGCTCCATGGCCTCCTTCCGCGCCATAACTATTTCGCAGAAGGAGGCCATCGCCTGCCAGCACCTGTCACTCCCGAGCATGGAGCGGACCACGCTCGGGAGCGAGAGGTCCGCGTCTCCCAGCGCGGACTGCAGATCGCGGCGCTGCCGAGACCACATGAGACACTGCTCCAGTGTATGTTGAGCAGTGTCCTCGGCCGCGCCGCACTCATGGCAGTCCGGCCGCTCCTCCCGCCTCGCGACCCGGTGCAGGTACGCACCGAAGCATCCGTGTCCGGTGAGCACCTGCACCATGCGGAAGGTGAGGGGTTTGCGTTTCCGCAGCATCCACCTTTCCAGGACCGGGCGCAGCGCTTCCGCAACGCGGGTACCATACCGCGGCTGCGCCAGGTCCTCCCCCCACCTCCGCATCATCTCTGCGTGCCCTCTCTGGCGACATCGCCCTATTTCCTCCATCGTGGGGTGCTCGCCGAGTACCCTCCTACTCGCAACAAAGTTGTACACCTCGGCGAGCACCTCCGCCACCAACTCCCAGGGCGGGTCGCCAGCGAGGGCGGTCGCGGCCGTCCAGGCTACTGTACGGTACCCCCTTATCGCCCTCTGCGCAATGACCCGCTGCGCTCTGCGCAGCTGGGCCTTATTTTGGCGACAGAGGGCGTCCGCCCAAATGGGGGCGCCGTACGTGGCCATACTCCGGCAGATGCCGGAGTACAGCCGCCTACACGCGGCGCTGGGCCCGCCCAAGTTGGGCAGGAGCCGACCCAGCGCCGCCGCAGCTCTGATGACCCTCGGCCCCAACTGCTCGAAGTGGGGGCCGAAGGTCCATCTCCCGTCAAGGGTGAGGCCCAGGTACCTCATCTGGGCACTCACCCTGATCCGCCTTCCTCCTATTTGGAGGTGTGCTCCCGAGGGGGGGCCCCGCCTGCCGGTCCCGCGGAAGAGGAGGGCTTCGGTCTTCTCCAAACGGACCCGAAGCCCAAGCCTCTCTATACGGCTGACCACCAGTCCTACACCGACTTCGGCCAGCCGCGCCGCCTCCACAAAGGTCTTGCCCCGGGATGTGACGAGGGTGTCATCAGCGTAACAGATGACGCCCATCCCGGGGAGGAGACGGCCCCGCAGGACCCAGTCGTATGCGAGGTCCCACAGGATGGGGCCCAGAACGGACCCCTGTGGAACCCCGCACCCGACGACCCTTCTGACCATATGGCCCCTCGCGTCCTCGTAGCACACCTCCCTGTCCTCCAGGTATGCCTTCAAGAGCCTCCCCAAGTACGGAGGCACCTCAAAATACTTGAGGGCCTCCAGGATGGTACTGTGGGGGAGGCTGTTGAAGGCATTGGCGATGTCGAGCGACACCGCCATCACCACCTCTCCCTCGCGCTCCGCATCCTCCGTCACCGACCTTAGGCGCCTTATGGCGTCGACGGTCGACCGTCTGGCCCGGAACCCGAACTGGGCATCCGAAAGGCCCGGTCCCGGGCCATCCTCCAAGTGCTGAGCGAGGCGGGAGGCGACAACCCTCTCCAGGGCCTTGCCCGCCTCGTTCAGCAGAACGACCGGTCGAACCGCCGACCCCGAGTCCGGGGGCCGGTCTCCCTTCAACAGAAGGCAGAGCCGGCCCACCCTGAAGGGTCCCGGGCAGCACCCCGACCGCAAGCAGCAGTCGAGGAGCTCCCGGAACCTGTCTCCGAGGTGCACGAGAGCCAACGCTAGCACCTTCCCGTGCACCCCGTCCGGACCCGGCGCCCTCTTTTTGCCTCGGAGGCGGTCAACGACCGCCTCCATCTCCTGGTCGGTGACGGGCGGCGGAGCGCCCTCCTCCTCTCCTCTGGAGTCCGACGTCCGACGTAGGACCATCCTCGGGGGAGCGTAGCCCCGTGGGGTGTCGGGGAAGAGTTCCCCGACAACCCTCTCCAACACGGCTGGCTGGAGGGTCTCCGTCAGTGGGGCCGACTGAGCGCGGATCTTGTTCCGCGCTCCTCTGTAAGGTCGGCCCCACGGGTCCCTATCCAGACCCTCCAGCAGCTCCTGCCACGCTCCCTCCTTGGCCCTACTGATGGCCATCTGCAGGGCTCTCCTACTCTCCACGTAGACGCCGTGCAGACGGCCATCCCTTTCTTCGTCCCGGGGGCGGCGACGCCTGCTCCGGGTGTACGCTCTACGCGCCCCGTTGCAGACGTCCCGGAGGTCGGCTATCTCCGCCGACCACCAGTAGACCGCCCGCCTTGGGGGCGGACGCCCAACACTGGGCATGGCCGCCCTGCACACCGCCGTGAAGGCGTCGCAGAGACGGCCAGCCCCTGTCTCCACCCCCAAATCCTCCATCGGCGGGAGGCCCCAGCGGCCGACTATGGCCGCCTCCTCCGCCAGTTCCCGGTCGAGCCTGGTGAGTGCCCAACGCGGGAACCGGCTCCGCCACCGGGACGAAATCGTCGGACTCCCGGGGGCTGGAGACACCTCGAACCTGATGTAACGATGGTCCGAGAGTGTCTCCACCCCCGTCTCCACCCTCCAACCCTCCACTCGGCGTGCGGTGGACGCGGTGGCGAAGGACAGATCCACCACCGACCCTCCGTTCCACCGCACGCACGTGTGGACTGTCCCCCTATTCAAGAGGGACAGTCCCGCGGCCAGCGCCCACTCCTCCACTTTCCGCCCCTTGGCTTCCGTGGCCGGGTTGCCCCACGCCGTGGATTTGGCGTTGAAGTCCCCGGCCACGATAACCTGGGCGGGCGCCAGCCGCCTCACTGCCAACCCCAGAGCATCGAGCAGCTGCTCCAGGGCCGGCAGGTCGCGGTTCGGGGAGAAGTACACACCGATGATTGCGTACTCTCCCCGAACCGCCGCCACGTATCCGCCACCCCTCCCCCACACCACGAGTGGGGGGCTGGCGCCAGGCCTCGTGACGATGGCCACGGAACCGTCCAGATCCCCGGCCCAGTTAGGCCGGGAGGGCACGGAATATGGTTCCGCAACCACCGCCACGTCCACGTCCCACTCCGCCATGGTCTGCAGGAAAAGGTCCTGAGCCCCGGCGGAGTGGTTGACGTTGGCCTGCAGGAAGCGGGGATGTCCGGCCATTACTCGGACATCCCAGCCTCAGGCGCCACCTGCCGCCCACTCCCGCGGGAGATGGGGGGCGTTTTCCCGCGGACGGATGGGGGGTCACAGAGACGGCCCCCCATTACATGGCTGGCCTTCCGGCCGGCGTCTGCACACACTGCACAACGGGCCTGGGCCGAGCAGCCCGAGGCGATGTGCCCCGGCTGCCCGCACCGATAGCAAAGCCGGCTGCGGTCCTCCTTGGAGGGGCACAGTTCGGCGGTGTGCCCCTTCCCCATGCACTTAAAACAGTGCATGGGGCGCGCCTCCAGCAAGTGGAGCTGCGCCCTGCTCCATCCCACCCCGATACTGCCCAGCTCGAGCAGCTTTTTCGCTGCCGTCACCGGGCAGCGCATCAGGGCAGAGCTAGAGTTACGCCAGTCCGGGCGGATTTCGCCCACCCGGACCTGCTCGGGGGCGCAGCCCCCCTCGCGAGCGACCGCAACCTGTACCCGCTGTACAGTGGCGGCGTCATCCAAACCGGTGACCCGGAATTCCGCGCACTTCACCGGTCTGGAGACCTCCGCAACGCCGGCCAAGGCAGCCGTCAATTTTGCCGCCAGGGCGTCAGCCTTTTCATGGCTGGAGGAGCCGGGGACCTCAATGAGCCTCGCTCCGGTCGCCGACTTCCTAATCCGGAGCGAGCCGATACCCAGCTCCCCCAGACTTACCTCCTGCTCGGCCTTTAGTAGGGCCGAGGCATATGTGGCCCCCCCAGTGGCTGCCTCCGGCCGTAATTTTAAGATTACGGCCGTGGAGCCCGGGAGCACCACCTTGGCCTTGCGGCCCTCATCCTTGCCTGCTCGAGCAGGAGGTGCCGGCGCCCTGGCATGCTGCGCGGGTGCCGCGGGAGCAGCGGGGGTCGCGGCTTTCTTCGGCTTTCGGCGGACCACCTCGGTCCACGACGCCTTCGGGACCTCGGCATTCCCCGCCGCCGCAGACGGTGTCGCCGCGGCCGGCTTCGCGCCTGATGTGGACGGGCCGAAGCTCGTCCACGGCTCCTCCCGGGCACCCATACGGCGGGCGGGACCTACTTTAGCGGCCGATCGCGCTTGGGGGCGCACCTCGAGCTCTGCCGGCGCCCTCTGCGGCTTGGGCGCCGGCCGTCGCGCGCCCTCAATGGCCGCTCTCGCGGCCACGGCGACCGCACTGCTGTCTCCCGCCAATGGCGGGCGGGTGACGGCGGCGGGAGGCAGGCGCGACTCCAGCTCCGCCAGACGCCCGTCTACTAGGTTGCCGACGAGCCGGGCGATGTTATTTTCCAGCGACTGTATGTCGCCCGGGCTCATCGGCCCCTGCGTCCTTCTCTCCTGGCGGAGCTCCTGGAACTCCTTTCGGTGCGCCCGGACCTCCTCCCTGAGGGAGGCGACCTCCCTTTGCAGCCTGGCGTTATTGGCTCGGAGGCGGAAGGTCTCCTCCGTCTCCGTGCGCACGACAAGGGCCTCCAGGATCTCACGGATCCCCCCGGCAGCTCTCGCTATCTTAGCGGCGAAGCCTCCTTTCAGGCTGGCCGACTTTCCTGTTAGTTCCAGGACTAGTCCCAACCTCTCTTCGGCCAGCACCATGAGCTCCTCCGCTCCCATGGTCTCAATTGAGGCCGCCGCAACCCCCTCAGGGCCCGTCCCTTCGGGGCCTTTTACCGTCTCGGGGCTCGCCCCCTCGACGCCATCTGCTGCCGTGGTCTTCTTGCCCTTAAGGGCCCGCTTCTCAAGCTTGGCCTGAGTGGCCGCCTCCTTGGCCTCCTGCTGGCGCTCGGCAAGCTGTCGGCGGGCCCTCGCCAGGCTAGGGGCAATACCGCCCCGCTTCCCACGCCTGGACGTGGGTATCTTCACCCTTTCGCTCGGCGTCTCCGTCTCCGTTTCGGAGAACAACCTCTTCCCGTTGAGCACCGCCTCGGGAAGGCTGGTGAGCGACGTATCGCTGTCCACCCCGCTTCCCCATTCCCTACTCCTCTCAGCACCAACCGCTTTCGGGGTTTCGGTACCGTCCGTGGCACCGTCACCACCCTCGCTCTCTCCCATTTCCGCTTCACTGAGATCTTTCGATCCCAACATCATCCCCCCCACCCGGTAAACCCGGGACCCGACTGCCCAGGGTCGTCACCGATCCCCAGACAGCCCACACCGGACGACAAACACAACACACAACACAAAAACCACCACAAAATACAAATATAAAAACCTAACTACAAAAACTAATTTTTGAGGGGGAAGGGGGGGTCCCCCGACCTCGCACCCCGCACGAAAAATGCTCCGATAGGCAACACCGATCGGATGGCACCCTAAATTTCTGCGAATTCGCGAAGAAAAATTTAGAGCACCTGCTCTCGTACCGGTATTGCCTACCGAAAAACCAAGTTCCGAGCAAGGTGGAGATGCGGGAGTGGTCGCAAACGACTCCCCCCGACCCCTGGACACCAAAACAACAAAAAAGATTTTTTAGGGGTTTTTGGCCCCCAAAAAATAGTTCCCGTGGGAAATTCCAAAAAATTCCCACGGGACCCGCTGACTACCACCAACACACACACTCTACAGCAAAAAACGCGAAATCCTCCTACTAATCCCTCCTGAAGTCCAACTTCAACCTAACCTAACCTAACCTAACCTAACCTAACCTAACCTAACCTAACCTAACCTAACCTAACCTAACCTAACCTAACCTAACCTAACCTAACCTAACCTAACCTAACCTAACCTAACCTAACCTAACCTAACCTAACCTAACCTAACCTAACCTAACCTAACCTAACCTAACCTAACCTAACCTAACCTAACCTAACCTAACCTAACCTAACCTAACCTAACCTAACCTAACCTAACCTAACCTAACCTAACCTAACCTAACCTAACCTAACCTAACCTAACCTAACCTAACCTAACCTAACCTAACCTAACCTAACCTAACCTAACCTAACCTAACCTAACCTAACCTAACCTAACCTAACCTAACCTAACCTAACCTAACCTAACCTAACCTAACCTAACCTAACCTAACCTAACCTAACCTAACCTAACCTAACCTAACCTAACCTAACCTAACCTAACCTAACCTAACCTTTTTTTTTTTTTTTTTTTTTTTTTTTTTTTTTTTTTTTTTTTTTTTTACAAGGAGAAATCTTTTAAAGACCGTACCCACCGCTAGCGAGGCAGTGGGCGTGAGTGGGACTCGCCCGGTGAAAAGCACCGGGAATACCCACTAAAACTCCTTGGTCGCCCCTCGGACCCTATGTGGGAGAGATCTGGGCTCTGCCTTGTGGCAATTCACCAGGTCTCTCCCAGGGGTGGGCCCCGGCCTATGCCGGGGCTTACGCCTAAGGAGGATTGCCCGGGGCTACCGGGGTAATCCTCAGACGAGGCAGCCGATGTTTTCCATGTGCGGGAGCAACCCGCACACGTTGGCTACTCTCAGGGGTCAATGAAGACGGACGTGCGCCCGCCTTCTTCGACCCACCCGTCTGCGTCGGAGTGGAGCGGCTAGAGCATCCTCCTCCCGCTCCCTCTCCGCAGCCTCCTTCTGCAGTATCACGCACTCGCAGAAGGAGGCGGCAGCCTCCCATACCGTCTCACTGCAAACCATGGCTCTAACCATGGTTTGAAGGGAGAGGTATCCCCCGCCAAGCGCCGCGCGAAGTTCGCGGCGCTCTCGCCGCCAGGCCGGGCATTCGACTAGCGTGTGCTCGGCCGTGTCATCGGGGGAGGCGCAATGATGGCACCTCGCCGTCTCCTCCCGATGGGCGACTCGGTGCAGGTAGTGGCCGAAGCAGCCATGCCCGGTCAAAACCTGCACCAGGCGGTAGGTGAGGCTGCCATGCCGGCGCCCAACCCACTCCTCCAACACCGGACGAATCGCCTCGATCGTCCGGTGACCGGCAACTGGGGAGGTCAAGGAGTCTCCCCAGAGCTCCAGGGCCTCCCTCTGCGCTAGCCTGCGCTCCCCTTCGACCTCCTCCAGTGTAGGGCGCGCTCCACGCTCTCTTGCCGCCACCCTCTTGCGGTACACCCTGGCGAGCACCTGGGCATCCAGCTCCCAAGGAGGTGTGCCCGCCAAGACACAGGCCGCCCCGTGGCTGACCGTGCGGTACGATCGTATGACCCGGGTCGCAATCACCCGCTGCGGTTGGCGCAGGAGTGCCCTCGTGTGGGGATTTAGGCACTCCGCCCAAACCGGAGCTCCATACAGTGCCATCGACCTCACCACTCCATGGTAAAGCCGACGGCACGGCGACCCAGGCCCACCCAGGTTGGGGAGAACACGTCCGAGGGCGGCCGCAGATGCGCACAGCCGCGTAGCGAGGAGCTTAAAATGCTCCTCGAAACTCCATCGGGGATCCAGCACCAGGCCGAGGTACTTCATCTGCACCCCGACCGGGATATGAACCCCCTCTACTCGGACGCATAGTCCCCCCGGGATCACGCCACGCGGGCCACGGAAGGCCAACGCCTTCGTCTTGGCGAGCGCCACCTCCAGTCCCAGTCTGCGGATGCGCCGTACCACCAGAGAGGCGCCGACCGATGCCAGGTGTACCGCATCCTCCCATATGGCCGCCCTGACCACCACCAGGGTGTCATCCGCGAAGCACACCACCTCCATCCTCGGCAGGAGCGCTCCGCGGAGGACCCAGTTGTACCCCAGGTTCCAGAGCAGGGGGCCAAGCACTGAACCCTGGGGCACCCCCGCCGGCATGGCCCACGATTGGACGCGCCCCTCCGAATCCTCATAGAGGACCACCCTCTCGCGCAGGTAGTCCGCCACGAGGACACGGAGGTAGAGAGGCACCTGGTGGAACTGTAGTGCCTCCTCTATGCATTCGTGGGGGAGGCTGTTGAACGCGTTAGCGATGTCCAGAGACACCGCCACCACAGCCTCCCTCCTTGCTGTGGCTGCCTCAGTCCACGCCTTGAGGCGAGCCACCGCGTCCATCGTGGACCGGCCGGTCCGGAAGCCATATTGGCACTCCGCCAAGTCCGGGCCGCAGGCCTCCAGGTGCTTAATGATCCGGGAAGCGACGATCTTCTCGAGGAACTTCCCGGACTCATCCAGCATCACCAGCGGCCGAAAGCTCGACGGAGAGTCCTGAGGGCGGCCATCCTTGCACAGGAGACAAAGCCTCCCTGCCCGCCATATCCCGGGGAAGCGGCCCGTCGCGATGCAGATGTTCAACACCGCCCGGTACCGCTCCTCCAGGGGCCCCAGGGCTATCGCCATCACCTTGGAGGGCACTCCATCCGGCCCCGGCGTCTTCTTTCTGGACCTGAGTCTGTCCAGACCGGTTTCAAACTCCAGGTCTGACACCGGGGGCCCGTCCATCCCATCCTCCAAGGTGGTGGGGGCGGCTGCGGCGCGCATACGGGGGGGAACGAAGGGTCCCGGGCTGGGAAAGAGCGTATCCAGGACCCTCCGCAACAACTCGGGCTCCATACAGGATGTGGAGGGGGCCATATCAAAGAATTTCCCCCTCACCACCCTGTACGGCCTACCCCAGGGGTCCCTGTCTAGGGTTGCGATGAAGCGCTCCCCAGCTTGGGCTTTGGCCCCGCGGATGGCTGTCCGCAGGGCCCTCTGGGCCTCCCTATACCGCTGGCGGAGCTCCTCATCGCCATCCGGCCCCCCGTTGGCGCGCCTGCGGCTACGCAGGTAGGCACGCCTCGCTGCCATACCGGTGGTACGCAGATCCGCTATCTCCTGCGTCCACCAGTAAACCCCTTTTCGGGGACACCTTCGGGCCCTAGGCATAGCGGAGCTGCAGACGACACGCATGTCGTCGGCAAACAATTGCGCCATGCCCTCCGCGTCCCCGATAAGCTGGGCAGGAGGCTCGGCCCACGCCCTGACGATAGCCGCCTCCTCCGCGACGTCTCGACGAAGCCTGGCGAGCGCCCACCTCTGAAAGGAGGGCTCGCCTGCGACAGGGCCCAGATGTAAGGGGGCCCCGGGTCCGGCTGTGGAGAGCCCGTAGCGGACGTATCGATGGTCCGATAGGGTTTCGACGTCCGCCGCTACTCTCCACCCCACCATCCGGGCAGCAATCGCGGAGGAGGCAAAGGTGACGTCGATGACCGACTCACCCTGCCACCTCACGCAGGTCGGCGTGCTGCCCCTGTTCAACACCCGGAGCCCCAGGGCCACAGCCCACGTCGCCAGGTCTTCGCCGAAAGCGTTTTGCACCGGAGACCCCCACGCTCGGTGCTTAGCGTTGAGGTCTCCACCCACCAGTACAGGGTGGGGAGCCGCCCTCCTCACGACTCCCTCCACCGCAGCCAGGAACCGTTCAAACTCGGCCCTACTGCGGTTCCCCGAGAAGTAGGTGGAGACCACCACTACTCCCCCCCAGAGCGCCGCCACATATCCCGGCCCCCTCTCCCGCAGGATGAGAGGGGGGGCTGCGGCGGCGGCAACCCCCACGATCGCCGCCGTGCCGTCCGTCGCTCCCAGCCACTTGCGGGACGACGGCACGTGGTGGGGCTCCGCCACCAGCGCCAAATCCACCCCCCACTCCACCATCGTCTGACACAGCAGGTCCTGCGACCCGGCGGAGTGGTTGGTGTTGGCCTGCACGATCTCACCGATGGACCTACTGGGCATTAGTGTCCATCGGTGTCACTTCTGTGGGGGGGGAGGCCTGCGATGACGGTGCCCCGGTCGCCAGGACGGGGCGGCCCCTGACAGGTGGGGGATTGCAGTGCGGTCCCCCCATCCTGTGCGCCGACTGCAGCCCGCGGTCCTTGCACACGGCGCATTTGGGTGGGGCTGTACACCCAGCTGCCAGGTGTCCCTCGACACCACACCTGTAGCAAAGCCCACTTCGGTCTTTGGTGGAGGGACAGAGGAACTGCGTGTGGCCGACCTCCAAGCACCGGTGGCAGCGCATTGGGCGCTGCTCGAGCAGCTGGATCGTGGCCGCACTCCAGCCAACACAAAGCCGCCCCGCCTCCACCAGTCGTTCCACTGCTTCGACCGGGCATGAGGCCAGGGCCGACCCCATTCGCTGGCCTCCCATGGCGACGGCGCCCACCCTTATCTTTTCCGGCGGACATCCAGCCTTTTCCGCCAGCGCCGCCCGGAGTTCCTCCACGGTGACGGAGTCGTCCAGCCCGCCGACTCTGATGTCCGCCATTTTGGTGGGGCGGGTGACCCTGCCCGCTTCCCCCAGCACCTCCCCCATTCTGGCAGCCAATGCATCCGCCTGCGTTGCGCTCGCCTCCTGCGGTAACTCCAACACGCAGCCGCCCGCCATGGACCTTCTAAATTTGCAAGGGCCAATCCCCAGTTCCCCGAGGTTAATATTGGCCCTTGCACTGGCGAGCGCCGCGGAGTATGTGGCCCCTTTAGCAACCGCCTCCGGCTTGAGGGTCAGCACCACCGCCAGTGTCTTCGGCGCCTTGGGAAGCCTGGCCTTCTCCGTCCCAGGGGCCAGCTTGGCAGGCGCCGATTTAGCCGGCGGCTTGCCGGCTTTTTTTGCCACCGTTGTCCAGCCCTCCTCCTCCATGAGCAGCGGATCCTGTTGGCGGGATGACCCCGGGAACTGTTCCGCCGCTCGGGTCCCCGACAGTGGAGCCAAGGGTGCTGACTTCCCCCCCTTCACCTGCCTGGCTTTCTTCGGCAGGTTCGCAGGCGGCGCCAGCGTGGTTGGAGCCACCACAGTTCGCGGAGCCGGAGTTCTGTCACCTGGCGGGCGATCCACCTTTTTGTTGTCCCCCGCCAAGGGTGGACGCCGGCGACTGGTCGAGGCCGGCAAGAGCCTGCCGTCCAACTCCAGGCTCTCAAGGCGTGCCGTGATGACCCCTCCGACGTGGGTCATGAGCTCACGCTGGAGCAATCCCATCGCCTGCAACAGATCCTCCCGCGTGAGCCCATCCCTGCCCTTGCGCGACTCCTCCCTATACTCAGTTGGGGCCACTGGGGGCGCGGCTCCCTCAGCCGCGCGCTCTGAAAACGCCTTACGGAGGGCCACCACTTCCTCAGAGAGGGCCGAGAGTTGTCCCCGCAGACGCTTGTTGTCCGCGTGGAGCCGCCGGACCTCTTCCTCCTCCTTGCGCTCCGTGAGGGCACGGACTACCGCCAACATTGTCTGCGCGGCCTCCCGAACCTCCCTAATGCAGGTCCCCTTAAGGTTCTTTGACCTGTGGAGAACCTGCTCTATTGCCTCCGCGCCATCTTCCGCCCTCTGCTGGAGCTCCGCGAACGAATGCGCTCCGTTTATTGGGGGAGGGGACCTCCTCTTCCTCCTCTTCTTTCGGTCCCCCTTTCCCTCCTCCAACGTGGAGGGCGCCGACTCGGTCTCCGAGTCTGGGAGATCATCTCTTAGCTCCCTGCGAGCCTGGGAGAGGCCCACTGCATGGTGGTACCCCTTGCCCACCCGCACTTTCGGCACTTTAGGTGCTGGACAAGACTCCGAGCTCCCGGCCTCCCGCTCAGCCTCCGAGGCACTAGTCTCCCAGAGACGTCCACCAATTGGCCTCTTGCGGTCCGACTGAGCTACGCCCCTGGCAGAGCTCTCACTGTCGGGAACCCCACCGTCCGTTCCATCCTGGGAGCAGTCCCGCCCTTTCACGAACCTCCCATTAGCGGCCCTTGCGTAGGACAGCACACCTTTTTTCTTCTTCTCCGTGGGTTTGGCGCTCCCCGCAGTGGGATCGGCGCCGGAGGTAGCCTCCGACTCCATCTCCCAGTCCAGGGACCGACCCAAAAGCGATTCCGACGGAGAAAAAATTCTTCCGCCGTATCACCCACAAAAAACTACCAAACAACAAAAGAACACAATAAAACAACAGGACAACCACAAAACAACAGATACACCAACAAATAACAAATACACCAACAATACTAATAACTACAACAATAAAAATATTTACATTTAAAAACTACAACTAAAAAAACACAAAACTCAAATTTTGAGGGGGAAGGGGGGGTCCCCCGACCTCGCACCCCGCACAAAAAATGCTCCGACAGGCAACACCGATCGGATGGCGCCCCAAATTCCCGCGATTTCTCGAAGAAAAATTTAGAGCACCTGCTCTCGTACCGGTATTGCCTACCGAAAAACCAAGTTCCGAGCGAGATGGAGATGCGGGAGTGGTCGCAAACGACTCCCCCCGACCCCTAGACACCGAAAAAGCGATAAAAATTTTTTAGGGGTTTTTGGCCCCCAAAAAATAGTTCCCGCGGGAAATCCCAAAAAATTCCCACGGGACACGCTGAAGACCACCAACACAAATACTCTCAACCTAACCTAACCTAACCTAACCTAACCTAACCTAACCTAACCTAACCTAACCTTTTTTTTTTTTTTTTTTTTTTTTTTTTTTTTTTTTTTTTACAAGGAGAAATCTTTTAAAGACCGTACCCACCGCTAGCGAGGCAGTGGGCGTGAGTGGGACTCGCCCGGTGAAAAGCACCGGGAATACCCACTAAAACTCCTTGGTCGCCCCTCGGACCCTATGTGGGAGAGGTCTGGGCTCTGCCTTGTGGCAATTCACCAGGTCTCTCCCAGGGGTGGGCCCCGGCCTATGCCGGGGCTTACGCCAAAAGAGGATTACCCGGGGCTACCGGGGTAATCCTCAGACGAGGCAGCCTAAGTGTTCCATGTGCGGGAGCAACCCGCACACGTTGGCTACTCTCAGGGGTCAATGAAGACGGACGTGCGCCCGCCTTCTTCGACCCACCCGTCTGCGTCGGAGTGGAGCGGCTAGAGCGTCCTCCTCCCGCTCCCTCTCCGCTGCCTCCTTCTGCAGCATCACGCACTCGCAGAAGGAGGCGGCCGCCTCCCATACCGTCTCACTGCAAACCATGGCTCTAACCATGGTTTGAAGGGAGAGGTATCCTCCGCCAAGCGCCGCGCGTAGTTCGCGGCGCTCTCGCCGCCAGGCCGGGCATTCGACAAGCGTGTGCTCGGCCGTGTCATCGGGGGAGGCGCAATGATGGCACCTCGCCGTCTCCTCCCGATGGGCGACTCGGTGCAGGTAATGGCCGAAACAGCCATGCCCGGACAAAACCTGCACCAGGCGGTAGGTGAGGCTGCCATGCCGGCGCCCAACCCACTCCTCCAACACCGGACGAATCGCCTCGATCGTCCGGTGACCGGCAATTGGGGAGGCCAGAGAGTCACCCCATAGCTCCAGGGCCTCTCTCTGCGCCAGCCTGCGCTCCCGCTCTACCTCCTCCAATGAGGGACGCGCTCCACGCTCCCTCGCCGCCACCCTCTTGCGGTACACCCTGGCGAGCACCTGGGCATCCAGCTCCCAAGGAAGTGTGCCCGCCAAGACACAAGCCGCCCCGTGGCTGACCGTGCGGTAGCACCGCACGACCCGCGTCGCGATCACCCTCTGGGGTTGGCGTAGGAGTGCCCTCGTGTTGGGATTGAGGCACTCCGCCCAAACCGGGGCCCCATATAGTGCCATCGACCTAATCACCCCGTGGTAAAGCCGACGGCACGGGGACCCAGGCCCACCCAGGTTGGGGAGGACTCGTCCGAGGGCGGCCGCAGATGCACGCAGCCGCGGAGCGAGGAGCTTAAAATGCTCCTCAAAACTCCATCGGGGGTCCAACACCAGGCCGAGGTACCTCATCTGCACTCCGACCGGGATGCGAACCCCCTCCACTCGGACGCCTAGCCCCCCCGGGATTACGCCACGCGGGCCACGGAAGGCCAACGCCTTAGTCTTGGCGAGCGCCACCTCCAGCCCCAGCATGCGGATGCGTCGCACTACCAGGGAGGCGCCGACCGACGCCAGGTGTACCGCATCCTCCCAGTTCGGCGCCTTGACCGCCACCAGGGTGTCGTCCGCAAAGCAGGAGAGCTCCATCCCCGGCAGGAGCTCTCCCCGGAGGACCCAATTGTACCCCAGGTTCCAGAGCAGGGGGCCAAGCACTGATCCCTGGGGTACACCCGCCGGCATAGCCCACGACTGGACGCGCCCCTCCGAATCCTCATACAGGACTACCCTCTCGCGTAGGTAGTCTGCCACGAGGACTCGGAGGTAGAGGGGCACCTGGTGGAATTTCAGTGCCTCCTCTATGCATTCGTGGGGGAGGCTGTTGAACGCATTAGCGATGTCAAGAGACACCGCTACTACAGCCTCCCCCCTTGCTGTGGCTGCCCCAGTCCACACCTTGAGACGAGCCACCGCGTCCATCGTGGACCGGCCGGTCCGGAAGCCATACTGGCACTCCGCCAAGTCCGGGCCGTGGGACTCCAGGTGCTTGATGATCCGGGAAGCGACGATCTTCTCGAAGAACTTCCCGGACTCATCCAGCATCACCACCGGCCGAAAACTTGACGGAGAGTCCGGAGGGCGGCCATCCTTGCTCAGGAGGCATAGCCTCCCTACCCGCCATATCCCGGGGAAGCGGCCCGTTGCGATGCAGGTATTCAGCACCGCCCGGTACCGCTCCTCCAGGGGCCCCAGGGCTATCGCCAACACCTTGGAGGGCACTCCATCCGGCCCCGGCGCCTTCTTTTTGGACCTGAGTCGATCCCTGCCGGCCTCGAACTCCAGGTCTGACACCGGGGGTCCGTCCATCACATCCTCCAAGGTGGTGGGGGCGGCTGCGGCGCGCCCACGGGGGGGAACGAAGGGTCCCGGATTGGGGAAGAGGGTTTCCAGGACCCCTCGCAACAGATCCGGCTCCATACAGGATGTGGAGGGGGCCATGTCAAAGAATTTCCCCCTCACCACCCTGTACGGCCTACCCCAGGGGTCCCCGTCGAGGGTTGCGATGAAGCGCTCCCCAGCTTGGGCTTTGGCCCCGCGGATGGCTGTCCGCAGGGCCCTCTGGGCCTCCCTATACCGCTGGCGGAGCTCCTCATCGCCACCCGGCCCCCCGTTGGCGCGCCTGCGGCTACGCAGGTAGGCACGCCTCGCTGCCATACCGGTGGTACGCAGGTCCGCTATCTCCTGCGTCCACCAGTAAACACCTTTCCGGGGACATCCTCGGGCCCTAGGCATAGCGGAACTGCAGACGACACGCAAGTCGTCGGCAAACAGCTCCGCCATGCCCTCCGCGTCCCCGACAAGTTGGGCAGGAGGCTCTGCCCATGACCTGACGATAGCCGCCTCTTCCGCGACGTCTCGGCGAAGCCTGGCGAGCGCCCACCTCAAAAAGGAGGGCTCGCCTGCGACAGGCCCCAGATGTAATGGGGCACCGGGTCCAGCTGTGGAGAGCCCGTAGCGGACGTAACGATGGTCCGACAGCGTTTCCACGTCCGCCACGACTCTCCAACTCACCATCCGGGCAGCAATCGCGGAGGAGGCAAAGGTGACGTCGATGACCGACTCACCCTGCCACCTCACGCAAGTCGGCGTGCTGCCCCTGTTCAAAACCCGGAGCCCCAGGGCCGCAGCCCACGTCGCCAGGTCTTCGCCGAAAGCATTTTCCACCGGGGACCCCCACGCTCTGTGCTTGGCGTTGAGGTCTCCACCCACCAGTACAGGGTGGGGAGCCGCCCTCCTCACGACTCCCTCCACCGCAGCCAGGAACCGCTCAAACTCGGCCCTACTGCGGTTCCCCGAGAAGTAGGTGGAGACCACCACAACTCCCCCCCAGAGCGCCGCCACGTATCCCGGTCCTCTCTCCCGCAGGATGAGAGGGGGGGCTGCAGCGGCCGCGACCCCCACGATCGCCGCCGTGCCGTCCGTCGCCCCGAGCCACTTGCGAGACGACGGCACGTGGTGGGGCTCTGCCACCAGCGCCAAGTCCACCCCCCACTCCGCCATCGTCTGACATAGCAGGTCCTGCGACCCGGCGGAGTGGTTGGTGTTCGCCTGCACTATTTCACCGATGGACCTACCGGGCATTGGTGTCCATCGGTGTTACTCCTTTGGGGGGGGAGCCCTGCACTGCCGGTGCCCTGGTCGCCAGGACGGGGCGACCCTTGACAGATGGGGGATTGCACTGCGGTCCCCCCATCCTGTGCTCCGACTGCAGACCGCGATCCCTGCACACTGCGCATTTGGGCGGGGCTGTACACCCAGCTGCCAGGTGTCCCTCGACACCGCACCTGTAGCATAATCCACTCCGGTCTTTCTTGGAGGGACACAGGAACTGGGTGTGTCCGATCTCCAGGCACCGGTGGCAGCGCATAGGGCGCTGCTCGAGCACCTGGATTGTGGCCGCACTCCAGCCCACACAGATACGCCCCGCCCCCGCCAGCCGTTCAACCACCTCTACGGGGCATGCAGCCAGGGCCGACCCCATTCGCTGGCCCCCCATTGCGACGGCGCCCACCATTATCTTATCCGGCGGACATCCAGCCTTCTCCGCCAACGCCGCCCGGAGTTCCTCTACGGTGACGGAGTCGTCCAGCCCGCCGACTCGGATGTCCGCCATTTTGGTGGGGCGGGTGACCCTTCCCGCTTCCCCCAGCACCTCCCCCATTCTGGCCGCCAGTGCGTCCGCCTGAGATGCGCTCGTCTCCTGGGGGAGCTCCAGCACGCAGCCGCCCGCCATGGACCTCCTAAACTTGCAAGGGCCAATCCCCAGTTCTCCCAAATTGATATTGGCCCTTGCATTTGCGAGCGCCTCTGAATATGTGGCCCCCCCGGCCACTGCCTCCGGCTTCAAGGTGAGCACCACCGCCAGGGTCTTTGGCACCTTGGGCAGCTTTGCCTTCTCGACCACAGGAGCAGGCCTGGCAGGCGGCTTCCCAGCTTTCCTCACGACCGTCCTCCATCCCTCCTCCTCCGTGACAAGCGGATCTTCCTGGCGTGACGACCCCGCAAACTGCTCCGCAGCTCGGATCCCCGATGATGGAGCCAAGGGTGCTGGCTTCGCCGCCTTCACCTGCCTGGCCTTTTTTGGCAAATTTGCAGGCGGCGCCAGCGTGGTTGGAGCCACCACTGTTTGCCGATTCGGAGTACTGCCCATTGGCGAACGCTCCCCGTTCTTGTCTGCCGCCAAGGGAGGACGCCGGCGGATGGTAGACGCCGGCAGGAGCCTGCCGTCCAGCTCCAGGCTCTCGAGGCGCGCCGTGATTACGCCTCCGACGTGGGTCATGAGCTCACGCTGGAGGGACCCCATCGCCTGCAAGAGATCCTCCCGCGTGAGCCCACTCCCGGCCCCGCGCGACTCCTCCCTACGCTCCGTTGGGGCCACTGGCGGTGTGGCTCCCTCGACCGTGCGCTCCGAGAATGCCTTCCGGAGAGCCACCACTTCTTCCGAGAGGGCCGTGAGTTGCCCCCGCAGACGTTTGTTGTCCGCGTGGAGCCGCCGGACCTCTTCCCCCTCCTTGCGCTCCGTGAGGGCACGGACCACCCCCAACATCGTCTTCGCGGCCTCACGGACCTCCCGGATGCAGGTCCCCTTCAAGTTCTTAGACTTGTGGAGAACCCGCTCAATGGCCTCCGCGCCATCTTCCGCCCTCTGCTGGAGGTCCCCGAACGATGTCATTGGAGGAGGGGACCTCCTCTTCTTCTTCTTCTTCCGATCCGACTTCTCCTCCTCCAACGTAGAGGGCGTCGACTCGTCCTCCGAGTCTGGGAGACCATCCTGAAGCTCTCTGCGAGCCTGGGAGAGGCCCACCGCATGGTGGTACCCCTTGCCAGCCCGCACTTTTGGCACTTTAGGTGCCGGACAGGACTCCGGACTCCCAGCCTCCCGCTCGGAACACTCAGCCTCCGAGGCACTGGTCTCCCAGAGTCGCCCAGGTCCACCCAGTGGCCTCTTTCGGTCCGACACCGCTGTCCCCCTCGCAGAGCTCTCGCTATCGGGAACCCCACCATCCGTTCCCTCCTGGGAGCAGCCCCGCGCTTTGACGAAACGCCCGTTCGCGGCCCTAGCGTAGGAGAGCACTCCCTTCTTCTTCGTCTCCATGGGTTTGGCGCTCCCCGCAGTGGGATCGGCGCCGGAGGTAACCTCCGACTCCATCTCCCAGTCCAGGGACCGACCCAAGAGCGATTCCGACGGAGAAAAAATTCTTCCGCCGTATCACCCACAAAAACGACAAAACAACAAAACAATAAAAATAACACCGTAAAACAAAAGAACACAGCAAATGCAATTACAATATCTACAATAAACAACCTAACCTAACACAACAAAAGCAATCAACCTAACCTAACCTAACCTAACCTAACCTAACCTAACCTAACCTAACCTAACCTAACCTAACCTAACCTAACCTAACCTAACCTAACCTAACCTAACCTAACCTAACCTAACCTAACCTAACCTAACCTAACCTAACCTAACCTAACCTAACCTTTTTTTTTTTTTTTTTTGTGACGCGGGGAAAAATGCGTTACGCACACCACCGGCGCCTGGGTGGCCTCCGGTGGTAGTGTGGGACTCCCCGTCGGCTGTCCGACGGTATACCCACTAAACAACCCCGCGAAATGCCATCGGCCGCGTTGGTGTGGTGCCCCGGATCTGTCAGCTACAGGGCACCACTGCGACTGGCCAGCCCCTCAGAAGGGGCCGGACTTCTCCAATCTAGGGGCCATCCCGGCAAATTGGGACAGCCCCTCCGGCGGCGGGACCGTTATGGGGCCAGGTTCCCAGCCTGACCCCTAGTCCCACAGGTTAGGGAGGCGGCAGGAGGTGCGCGTAGCGCCTCCGCCGCACTCCCGTCCGCCGTCTCCGGAGCGGGACAGCCACGGGATCATCTTCCCTGTCCCGCTCCATGGCCTCCTTCCGCGCCATAACTATTTCGCAGAAGGAGGCCATCGCCTGCCAGCACCTGTCACTCCCGAGCATGGAGCGGACCACGCTCGGGAGCGAGAGGTCCGCGTCTCCCAGCGCGGACTGCAGATCGCGGCGCTGCCGAGACCACATGAGACACTGCTCCAGTGTATGTTGAGCAGTGTCCTCGGCCGCGCCGCACTCATGGCAGTCCGGCCGCTCCTCCCGCCTCGCGACCCGGTGCAGGTACGCACCGAAGCATCCGTGTCCGGTGAGCACCTGCACCATGCGGAAGGTGAGGGGTTTGCGTTTCCGCAGCATCCACCTTTCCAGGACCGGGCGCAGCGCTTCCGCAACGCGGGTACCATACCGCGGCTGCGCCAGGTCCTCCCCCCACCTCCGCATCATCTCTGCGTGCCCTCTCTGGCGACATCGCCCTATTTCCTCCATCGTGGGGTGCTCGCCGAGTACCCTCCTACTCGCAACAAAGTTGTACACCTCGGCGAGCACCTCCGCCACCAACTCCCAGGGCGGGTCGCCAGCGAGGGCGGTCGCGGCCGTCCAGGCTACTGTACGGTACCCCCTTATCGCCCTCTGCGCAATGACCCGCTGCGCTCTGCGCAGCTGGGCCTTATTTTGGCGACAGAGGGCGTCCGCCCAAATGGGGGCGCCGTACGTGGCCATACTCCGGCAGATGCCGGAGTACAGCCGCCTACACGCGGCGCTGGGCCCGCCCAAGTTGGGCAGGAGCCGACCCAGCGCCGACGCAGCTCTGATGACCTTCGGCCCCAACTGCTCGAAGTGGGGGCCGAAGGTCCATCTCCCGTCAAGGGTGAGGCCCAGGTACCTTATCTGGGCACTCACCCTGATCCGCCTTCCTCCTATTTGGAGGTGTGCTCCCGAGGGGGGGCCCCGCCTGCCGGTCCCGCGGAAGAGGAGGGCTTCGGTCTTCTCCAAACGGACCCGAAGCCCAAGCCTCTCTATACGGCTGACCACCAGTCCTACACCGACTTCGGCCAGCCGCGCCGCCTCCACAAAGGTCTTGCCCCGGGATGTGACGAGGGTGTCATCAGCGTAACAGATGACGCCCATCCCGGGGAGGAGACGGCCCCGCAGGACCCAGTCGTATGCGAGGTCCCACAGGATGGGGCCCAGAACGGACCCCTGTGGAACCCCGCACCCGACGACCCTTCTGACCATATGGCCCCTCGCGTCCTCGTAGCACACCTCCCTGTCCTCCAGGTATGCCTTCAAGAGTCTCCCCAAGTACGGAGGCACCTCAAAATACTTGAGGGCCTCCAGGATGGTACTGTGGGGGAGGCTGTTGAAGGCATTGGCGATGTCGAGCGACACCGCCATCACCACCTCTCCCTCGCGCTCCGCATCCTCCGTCACCGACCTTAGGCGCCTTATGGCGTCGACGGTCGACCGTCTGGCCCGGAACCCGAACTGGGCATCCGAAAGGCCCGGTCCCGGGCCATCCTCCAAGTGCTGAGCGAGGCGGGAGGCGACAACCCTCTCCAGGGCCTTGCCCGCCTCGTTCAGCAGAACGACCGGTCGAACCGCCGACCCCGAGTCCGGGGGCCGGTCTCCCTTCAACAGAAGGCAGAGCCGGCCCACCCTGAAGGGTCCCGGGCAGCACCCCGACCGCAAGCAGCAGTCGAGGAGCTCCCGGAACCTGTCTCCGAGGTGCACGAGAGCCAACGCTAGCACCTTCCCGTGCACCCCGTCCGGACCCGGCGCCCTCTTTTTGCCTCGGAGGCGGTCAACGACCGCCTCCATCTCCTGGTCGGTGACGGGCGGCGGAGCGCCCTCCTCCTCTCCTCTGGAGTCCGACGTCCGACGTAGGACCATCCTCGGGGGAGCGTAGCCCCGTGGGGTGTCGGGGAAGAGTTCCCCGACAACCCTCTCCAACACGGCTGGCTGGAGGGTCTCCGTCAGTGGGGCCGACTGAGCGCGGATCTTGTTCCGCGCTCCTCTGTAAGGTCGGCCCCACGGGTCCCTATCCAGACCCTCCAGCAGCTCCTGCCACGCTCCCTCCTTGGCCCTACTGATGGCCATCTGCAGGGCTCTCCTACTCTCCACGTAGACGCCGTGCAGACGGCCATCCCTTTCTTCGTCCCGGGGGCGGCGACGCCTGCTCCGGGTGTACGCTCTACGCGCCCCGTTGCAGACGTCCCGGAGGTCGGCTATCTCCGCCGACCACCAGTAGACCGCCCGCCTAGGGGGCGGACGCCCAACACTGGGCATGGCCGCCCTGCACACCGCCGTGAAGGCGTCGCAGAGACGGCCAGCCCCTGGCTCCACCCCCAAATCCTCCATCGGCGGGAGGCCCCAGCGGCCGACTATGGCCGCCTCCTCCGCCAGTTCCCGGTCGAGCCTGGTGAGTGCCCAACGCGGGAACCGGCTCCGCCACCGGGACGAAATCGTCGGACTCCCGGGGGCTGGAGACACCTCGAACCTGATGTAACGATGGTCCGAGAGTGTCTCCACCCCCGTCTCCACCCTCCAACCCTCCACTCGGCGTGCGGTGGACGCGGTGGCGAAGGACAGATCCACCACCGACCCTCCGTTCCACCGCACGCACGTGTGGACTGTCCCCCTATTCAAGAGGGACAGTCCCGCGGCCAGCGCCCACTCCTCCACTTTCCGCCCCTTGGCTTCCGTGGCCGGGTTGCCCCACGCCGTGGATTTGGCGTTGAAGTCCCCGGCCACGATAACCTGGGCGGGCGCTAGCCGCCTGACTGCCGACCCCAGAGCATCGAGCAGCTGCTCCAGGGCCGGCAGGTCGCGGTTCGGGGAGAAGTACACACCGATGATTGCGTACTCTCCCCGAACCGCCGCCACATAACCGCCACCCCTCCCCCACACCACGAGTGGGGGGCTGGCGCCAGGCCTCGTGACGATGGCCACGGAACCGTCCAGATCCCCGGCCCAGTTAGGCCGGGAGGGCACGGAATATGGTTCCGCAACCACCGCCACGTCCACGTCCCACTCCGCCATGGTCTGCAGGAAAAGGTCCTGAGCCCCAGCGGAGTGGTTGACGTTGGCCTGCAGGAAGCGAGGATGTCCGGCCATTACTCGGACATCCTAGCCTCCGGCGCCTTCTGCCGCCCACTCTCGCGGGAGATGGGGGACGTTCTCCCGCGGATGGATGGGGGGTTGCACAGACGGCCCCCCATCACATGGGTCGCCCTGCGCCCCGCGTCGGCGCAAACGGCACAGCGGGCTTGGGCCGAACAGCCGGAGGCGATGTGCCCCGGCTGCCCGCACCGGTAGCACAACCGGCTGCGGTCCTCCTTCGAGGGGCACAATTCGGCTGTGTGCCCCTTCCCCATGCACTTGAAGCAGTGCATGGGGCGCGCCTCCAGCAAGTGGAGCTGCACCCGGCTCCAGCCCACCCCGATACTGCCCAGCTCGAGCAGCTTTTTCGCTGCCGTGAGCGGGCAGCGCATCAGGGCAGAACTGGAATTCCGCCAGTCCGGGCGGATTTCGCCCACCCGGACCTGCTCCGGGGTGCAGCCCCCTTCGCGCGCGACCGCAGCCTGGACCCGCTGTGCCGTAGCGGCGTCGTCCAGACCCGTGAGGCGGAACTCCGCGCACTTCACGGGCCTGGACACCTCGACAACGCCGGACAGGGCGGCCGTCAGTTTGGCCGCCAAGGCGTCAGCCTTCTCGTGGCTGGTGGAGCCCGGGACCTCAATCAGCCTCGCTCCGGTTGCCGACTTGCGAATCCGGAGCGAGCCGATTCCCAGCTCCCCCAGATCCACCTCCCGCTCGGCCTTCAAGAGGGCCGAGGCATATGATGCCCCCCCGTGGGCTGCCTCCGGCCGTAACTTTAAAATTACGGCCGTGGAGCTGGGGAGCACCACCTTGGGCTTTCGGCCCTCCTCCCTGCCTGCGGGAGCATTGGCTGACGCCTTGGCCGGCGCTGGCGCCGCAGGAGTCGCGGGGGCCGCGGTCTTTCGCGGCCTGCGGCGGACCACGTCGGTCCACGCCTCCTTAGGGACCTCAGTGGCCCCTGCCGCTGGCGACGGCATCACCGCGGCCGGCTTCGCCCTTGATGTGGACGGGCCGAAGCTCGTCCACGACTCCTGCGGGGCCCCACCGCGGGCGGGACCCGCTCCGGTGGCCGGTCTTGCCCGAGGACGTACCTCGAGCTCGGCCGGCGCATTTGCCTTCTTCGGCGTAGTCGCCGGCCGACCTGCGCTCTCGATGGCCGCCCTCGCGGCCCTCGCCACCGGTGAGCTGTCGCCCGCCAGTGGCGGACGGACGACTGTCGGAGGAGGCAGGCGCGATTCAATCGCGGCGAGCCGCCCATCCACTAGGTTCCCGACGAGCCGGGCGATATTGCTCTCCAGTGTCTGGAGATCAACCGGGCCCGCCGGCCCCTGCGCCTTCCTCTCGGCCCGGAGCTCCTGGAACTCCCGGCGGTGCGCCTTGACCTCCTCCCGCAAGGAGGCCACCTCCCGTTGGAGGCGGGCGTTATCAGCTCGGAGGCGGTGGGTCTCCTCCACCTCCGTGCGCACCACCAGGGCCTCCAGGATCTCCCGGATCCCGCTCGCGGCCCTCGCAATTTTGGCGGCGTAGCCCCCCTTGAGGCTCGCCGATTTCCCGGCGAGGTCGAGGATGACTTCCAACATCCCCTCGCCCCTCACCATTAGGTCCTCGGCGCCCCCACCGAGTGGGCTCGCCGCTTCCCCCTCAGGGCATCTCCCTTCGGGGCTTTCCAACTCCGCCTCGGGGCTCACCCCCTCGGCGCCTCCTGCCGCCACATATGGGCTCGTCTTTGCCTTAAGGGCCCGCTTCTCTAGGAGCGCATTAAAGGCCGCCTCCTTGGCCTCCTCCTTTCTCTCCCTCATTTGTTGGCGGGCCCTGGCTAGGCTAGGCGCAGTGCCGCCCCGCTTTCCACGCCTGGACGTGGGAATCTTCGCCCGTTCAGTGGGCGTCTCCGTCTCCGTGTCGGAGAACAAGCGCTTGCCGCCGAGCGTCGCCTCAGGCAAGCTGGTGAGCGACGTGTCTGTACCAGACCCGCTCGCCCAATCCGCTTCGCTCTCTCCGACCCCTCCCCTGCCCCTTGGACCATCCACCGCGTCCATTGCCCTCCCACTACTCTCGCTGCCTCCGGCAGCCGACTGTGGTTTCTTCGGGAGACCACCCTCCCCGGAACCCCTGGGCCCCAACATCTCACCCTCCACCCGGAAACCCCGGGACTCGACTGCCCAGGGTCGTCACCGATCCCCAGACAGCCCACACCCAACAACAATCACAAACACAAAAACGAAAAACCACCACGAAAACAAAAACAACAAAAACCGACAAAATCAAATTTTGAGGGGGGAAGGGGGGGTCCCCCGACCTCGCACCCCGCACGAAAAATGCTCCGACAGGCAACACCGATCGGATGGCACCCCAAATTTCTGCGAATTCGCGAAGAAAAATTTAGAGCACCTGCTCTCGTACCGGTATTGCCTACCGAAAAACCAAGTTCCGAGCAAGGTGGAGATGCGGGAGTGGTCGCAAACGACTCCCCCCGACCCCCAGACACCGAAACGACAAAAAAGATTTTTTAGGGGTTTTTGGCCCCCAAAAAATACTTCCCGTGGGAAATTTTAAAAAATCCCCACGCCACACGCTGAACACTACCAAAATACACCCTTTACTATCAAAACACTAAATCCGCCCTACTACAACCTCCCGAAGTTCGACTTCAACCTAACCTAACCTAACCTAACCTAACCTAACCTAACCTAACCTAACCTAACCTTTTTTTTTTTTTTTTTTTTTTTTTTTTTTTTGTGACGCGGGGAAAAATGCGTTACGCACACCACCGGTGCCTGGGTGGCCTCCGGTGGTAGTGTGGGACTCCCCGTCGGCTGTCCGACGGTATACCCACTAAACAACCCCGCGAAATGCCATCGGCCGCGTTGGTGTGGTGCCCCGGATCTGTCAGCAACAGGGCACCACTGCGACTGGCCAGCCCCTCAGAAGGGGCCGGACTTCTTCTCTCTAGGGGTGTCCCGGCAAATTGGGACAGCCCCTCCGGCGGCGGGACCGTTATGGGGCCAGGTTCCCAGCCTGACCCCTAGTCCCACAGGTTAGGGAGGCGGCAGGAGGTGCGCGTAGCGCCTCCGCCGCACTCCCGTCCGCCGTCTCCGGAGCGGGACAGCCACGGGATCATCTTCCCTGTCCCGCTCCGAGGCCTCCTTCTGGGACATGACAGTCTCACAGAAGGAGGCCACCGCCTGCCAGGCACTGTCGCTCCCGAGCATGTAGCGGACCACGCTCGGGAGCGAGAGGTCCGCGCTTCCCAGCGCGGACACCAGATCATGGCGCTGCCGAGACCACCTGGGACACTGCTCCAAGGTGTGCTGAGCAGTGTCCTCGGCCGCGCCACAATCGTGGCAGCCTGGCCGCTCCTCCCGCCTCGCGACCCGGTGCAAGTACTCACCGAAGCACCCATGCCCGGTGAGCACCTGCACCATGCGGAAGGTGAGGGGTTTGCGTCTGCGACGCATCCACGCCTCCAGGACCGGGCGCAGCGCATCCGCAACGCGGACTCCGTACCGCGGCTGCGCCAGGTCCTCCCCCCACCTCCGCATCATCTCCTCATGCCCTCGCTGGCGATACCGCCCCACCTCCACAGACGTGGGGCGCTCGCCGAGGCTCCTCCTCTCGGCGACAAACGCGTACACCTCGGCGAGCACCTCCGCCACCAACTCCCAGGGCGGGTCGCCAGCGAGGGCGGTCGCGGCCGTCCATGCTACCGTACGGTACCCCCTAATCGCCCTCTGCGCTATGACCCGTTGCGCTCTGCGCAGCTGAGCCTTGTTGCGAGCGCAGAGGGCGTCCGCCCATATGGGGGCCCCGTACGTCGCCATACTCCGGCAGATGCCGGAGTACAGCCGTCTGCACGCGGCGCTGGGCCCGCCCAAATTGGGCAGGAGACGGCCCAGCGCCGCCGCAGCTCTGATGACCCTCGGCCCCAACCGCTCGAAGTGGGGGCCGAAGGTCCATCTCCCGTCCAGGGTGAGGCCCAGATAACTCATCTGGGCACTCACCCTAATCCTGCCTCCTCCAATCTGGAGGTGCGCTCCCGAGGGGGGGCCCCGCCTGCCGGTCCCGCGGAAGAGGAGGGCCTCGGTTTTATCCAAACGGACCCGAAGCCCAAGCCTCTCTATGCGGCTGACCACCAGTCCTACACCGACTTCGGCCAGCCGCGCCGCCTCCACGAAGGTCTTGCCCCGGGATGTGACGAGGGTGTCATCTGCATAGCAGATGACGCCCATCCCGGGGAGGAGACGGCCCCGCAGGACCCAGTCGTATGCGAGGTCCCACAAGATGGGGCCCAGAACGGACCCCTGTGGGACACCGCACACGACGCGCCTTCTGACCATCTGGCCCCTCGCGTCCTCGTAGCGCACCTCCCTGTCCTCCAGATACGCCTTCAACAGCCTCCCCAAGTACGGAGGCACCCCAAAGTACTTGAGGGCCTCCAGTATGGTACTGTGGGGGAGGCTGTTGAAGGCGTTGGCGATGTCCAGAGACACCGCCACCACCACATCTCCCTCGCGCTCCGCATCCTCCGTCACCGACCTTAGGCGCCTAATGGCGTCGACGGTCGACCGTCTGGCCCGGAACCCGAACTGGGCATCCGATAGGCCCGGTCCCGGGCCATCCTCCAAGTGCTGAGCGAGGCGGGAAGCGACAACCCTTTCGAGGGCCTTCCCCGCCTCGTTCAGCAGAACGACCGGTCGAACCGCCGACCCCGAGTCCGGGGGCCGGTCTCCCTTCAGCAGAAGGCAGAGCCGGCCCACCCTGAAGGGTCCCGGGCAGCACCCCGACCGCAAGCAGCAGTCGAGGAGCTCCCGGAACCTGTCCCCGAGGTGCACGAGGGCCAATGCAAGCACCCTCCCGTGCACCCCGTCCGGACCCGGCGCCCTTTTCTTGCCTCGGAGGCGGTCAACGACCGCCTCCATCTCCTGGTCGGTGACGGGCGGCGGAGCGCCCTCCTCCTCTCCTCTGGAGTCCGACGTCCGACGTAGGGCCATCCTCGGGGGAACGTAGCCCCTTGGGGTGTCGGGGAAGAGTTCCCCGACAACCCTCTCCAACACGGCTGGCTGGAGGGTCTCCGTCAGTGGGGCCGACTGAGCGCGGATCTTGTTCCGCGCTCCTCTGTAAGGTCGGCCCCACGGGTCCCTATCCAGACCCTCCAGCAGCTCCTGCCACGCTCCCTCCTTGGCCCTACTGATGGCCATCTGCAAAGCCCTCTTCTTCTCCACGTATATGCCGTGCAGATGGCCATCTCTCCCTTCGTCCCGGGGGCGGCGACGCCTGCTCCGAGTATACGCCCTACGCGCCCCGTTGCAGGCGTCCCGCAGGTCGGCTATCTCAGCCGACCACCAGTAGACCGCCCGCCTCGGAGGCGGACGCCCAACGCTGGGCATGGCCGCCCCGCAAACCGCCGTGAAGGCGTCGCAGAGACGACCAGCCCCCTCCTCGGCGTCCAGATCCTCCATTGGCGGGAGGCCCCAGCGGCCGACAATGGCCGCCTCCTCGGCCAGTTCCCGGTCGAGCCTGGTGAGCGCCCAACGCGGGAACCGGCTCCGCCACCGGGACGAAGTCGTCGGACTCCCGGGGGCTGGAGACACCTCGAACCTGATGTAGCGATGGTCCGAGAGTGTCTCCACCCCCGTCTCCACCCTCCAACCCTCCACTCGGCGTGCGGCGGACGCGGTGGCGAAGGACAGATCCACCACCGATCCTCCGTTCCACCGCACGCACGTGTGGACTGTCCCCCTATTCAAGAGGGACAGTCCCGCGGCCAGCGCCCACTCCTCCACTTTCCGCCCCTTGGCTTCCGTGGCCGGGTTGCCCCACGCCGTGGATTTGGCGTTGAAGTCCCCGGCCACGATAACCTGGGCGGGCGCTAGCCGCCTGACTGCCGACCCCAGAGCATCGAGCAGCTGCTCCAGGGCCGGCAGGTCGCGGTTCGGGGAGAAGTACACACCGATGATTGCGTACTCCCCCCGAACCGCCGCCACGTATCCGCCTCCCCTCCCCCACACCACGAGTGGGGGGCTGGCGCCAGGCCTCGTGACGATGGCCACGGAACCGTCCAGATCCCCGGCCCAGTTAGGCCGGGAGGGCACGGAATATGGTTCCGCAACCACCGCCACGTCCACGTCCCACTCCGCCATGGTCTGCAGGAAAAGGTCCTGAGCCCCGGCGGAGTGGTTGACGTTGGCCTGCAGGAAGCGGGGATGTCCGGCCATTATTCGGACATCCCAGCCTCAGGCGCCACCTGCCGCCCACTCCCGCGGGAGATGGGGGGCGTTCTCCCGCGGACGGATGGGGGGTTACAAAGACGGCCCCCCATCACGTGCGTGGCCTTGCGTCCGGCGTCTGCGCATACGGAGCAGCGGGCCTGGGCCGAGCAGCCCGAGGCGATGTGCCCCGGCTGCCCGCACCGATAACAGAGCCGGCTGCGGTCCTCCTTGGAGGGGCACAGTTCGGCTGTGTGCCCCTTCCCCATGCACTTGAAACAGTGCATGGGGCGCGCCTCCAGCAACTGGAGCTGCACCCTGCTCCAGCCCACCCCTATACTGCCCAGCTCGAGCAGCTTTTTCGCTGCCGTCACCGGGCAGCGCATCAGGGCGGAGCTGGAGTTCCGCCAGTCCGGGCGGATTTCGCCCACCCGGACCTGCTCGGGGGTGCAGCCCCCCTCGCGCGCGACCGCAGCTTGGACCCGCTGTGCCGTTGCGGCATCGTCCAGACCCGTGAGGCGGAACTCCGCACACTTCACGGGCCTGGACACCTCTACGACGCCGGACAGGGCGGCCGTCAACTTGGCCGCCAAGGCGTCAGCCTTCTCGTGGCTGGTGGAGCCGGGGACTTCGATCAGCCTCGCTCCGGTCGCCGACTTGCGTATCCGGAGCGAGCCGATTCCCAGCTCCCCCAGATTCACCTCCCGCTCGGCCTTCAAGAGGGCCGAGGCATACGATGCCCCCCCTTGGGCTGCCTCCGGCCGTAACTTTAAAATTACGGCCGTGGAGCCGGGGAGCACCACCTTGGGCTTTCGGCCCTCCTCCTTGCCCGCGGGAGTGTTGGCTGACGCCTTGGCGGGCGCCGGTCTCGCAGGAGTCGCGGGGGCCGCGGTTTTCCGCGGCTTGCGGCGGACCACGTCGGTCCAGGACGCCACCTCCGGGACCTCGGCGGTCCCTGCCGCTGCCGACGGTGTCACCGCGGCCGGCTTCGCCCTAGATGTGGACGGGCCGAAGCTCGTCCACGACTCCTCCACGGCACCACTACGGCGGACGGGACCCACCTTGGCGGCTTTTGCGGCCGGCCTTGCCCGAGGACGCACATCGAGCTCGGCCGGCGTGCTCGCCCTCTGCGGAGCCGGAGCCGGTTGTCCCGCGCTCTCGATGGCCGCTCTTGTGGCTCTGGCCACCGAGGACCTATCACCCGCCAATGGCGGGCGGGTGATCGCGGGGGGAGGCAATCGAGACTCCAGCTCCGCGAGTCGTCCGTCAACCAGGTTGCCGACGAGCCGGGCGATATTTGCTTCCAGAGCCTGGAAATCCACCGGGCCCGTCGGCCCCTGCGCCTGCGCCCTCCTCTCCTTCCGGAGCTCCTCAAATTCCAGGCGATGCGCCCGGACCTCTTCTTTCAGGGAGGAGACCTCCCGCTGGAGCCGAGCGTTGTCGGCTCGGAGACGGTAGGTCTCCTCCGTCTCTGTGCGCATCACCAGGGATTCGAGGATCTCCCGAATCCCTCCCGCCGCCTTCACAATCTTCGCGGCGTAACCCCCTTTGAGGCTCGCCGACCTGCCGGTTAGGTCGAGGATAAGCCCCAGCCTCTCCTCGGCCCTCGCCAACAACTCGTCGGTTCCCCCCTCCGTTGGGCCCGCCGCTCTCCCCTCAGGGCTTATCCCTTCGGGGCTTCCATTTGCCGCCTCGGGGCTCGCCCCCTCGGCGCTTCTGGCCACTGCCGCACTCTTTATACCCTTAAGGGCCCGCCTCTCAAGGAGCGCCTGGATGGCCTCCTCCCTCTCCTCCTCCTTGCGCTCTCTGAGCTCACGGCGGGCTCTCGCCAGGCTGAGGGCGACGCCGCCCCTCTTCCCGCGCCTAGCCGTGGGCAACTTTGCCCGCTCGTCGGGCGTCTCCGTCTCAGAGCCGGAGAAGAGGCGCTTCCCGCGCCCCAGCTCCGACTCCGAGAGGGTGGGGACCGACATTGTGTCGGTCTCCTCCCCTCCGCCACACAGTAGCTCCAGCTCCACCTCTACTAGCTGTGGCCCCTCCTGGAGCCCACTCACCCCCGGACCCTTAGGTCCCAACAAACCCCCCCCACCCGGCATCCCCGGGACTCGGCTGCCTAGGTCCGTCACCGAAACCTAGACACACAACGACAAACACAAGAAACAATAACCAACACCACAAAAACACAACAAAAACAACCAACAAATAACACCAAGTCACACACTCCACTGCGAAAAGCAACACCACCTAACAACTCCTCCTAGGTAATGAACCACCTCGCCCACAAGTATCGACTTTCCAGATTTGGTCACCACTCACCGGCCACTGCGTTACCGCGCACCGGTGAGATGGGTCCAGGGCAGACGACGGGGACGTACTGGAAATCACTTGGGGCCTGCCCCAACCTAACCTAACCTAACCTAACCTAACCTAACCTAACCTAACCTAACCTAACCTAACCTAACCTAACCTAACCTAACCTAACCTAACCTAACCTAACCTAACCTAACCTAACCCAGTACCGTGTCGCCCCGCGCCCGGAACACAGCTTTTTCGAAGTGCTCCGCACGAAAAAATTCGTTAAAAATAGAAAAAAGTGTCGTACACACAAGTGTGATACACCAAATTGTGCGGCTTTTTTGCCTCCACCTTTCAGTGAAAAGTGCATTAAAATCCGACTACGCAACAAAAAGTTGTAGTGAAAAAACCCCATATTTGGGAGGTTATGTGTATTTACAAAAGTGAAAAGTGGTAATATCTTGGAAACCAAAGCGACAACCCCCCTTTTTTATTGTGAAAAAAGGAGGAGACAAAGGAGAAGATCACGACGGAAAAGTCTCCAGAATTTTCCGGTGGAAAACCACGGAGAAAAAGCCAGAAAAATAAAAAGCACATGGTGGCGAGGTCGGTGAAGGGCGGCACCTAGGAGCGCCAGATTCGGAGGGAAGCTGCCGGGAGATCAACAGACTAGGACAAAAGTTGGAGAAAAATTTTTGGACTTATAAATTGTGAGTTATTAATTATTGAAAGTGTAAACTTTAACAGCTTATAACTTGGAAACTTTAGGCAGACCATGTATGTTTTTTGAAGGTTTTGGTTGCGCGCTAACTTGTTCTAACGCCTCTATACACCAGAAAAATTTTTTGAACCAGATTGGAAAATTTATCAAAGATATACTGAAAAATTAGTTTTTTCAGGATATTTCAGAAAACATATATGACACAAAATTAGATTAATTATTATAACGATAGCCCACTAGAAGACAGAAATTTTCACGCTTTTACCAGATTTTTAATGCAAGTAGTTTAGAAGATATTAAATTTTTTGTAAATTTTCCCATAAAATCTAAATAAATAGGAAATATATATTTTTTACCATTCTATTAGCTTTTTAGCAGTATAATATAGTGAAATAAGTCCAAACTAGCCTTTTCTGGAATTAATATTAACGAATTTGACCAAGAATCCACTTTGGATTCTTCGGATAAAAATTTTTAGGAGGCTTTATCTCGGCCGCTATTGGCGCTAGGGACTCGCGGTTTTCGGCTCTGGTTGGGGCACGGCGAGACGATTCCGAGACCCGACTTTCGGAAGGATCCAAGGACCTAGGAAATTTGTGGCTGGGGGCACATCCGGAGGATAGAGGAGGTCCGTCCGAGCTGCCCAGAGAAAACCCTGGTCAAATCGGACCACGGGGGCCTGAGTTACAGGCACTTAAACCTGCCATCTGACAGCTCGGCGGCCATTTTGGATTTCTTTGATCCGCCATAGCTCAGAAACGACAAATCGCAGCGCACTGCGGTTTTCACTACTAGCATCGGCATCCAGTCTTCTACTGGACCCCTGAATTTCAGGCGGATCAGAGTGAAAAATTTTCAGTTTTCCGGAGGTGGCCCCATCCGATAAAATAGGTATAGGGAAGACTAACGGTCCAAGCCCCATCTCTCTGCGGCGCCTGGAACCGGAGATATCACAGGTCAAACCTACAGTTTGACAGTTCTCGAACTGTCAAACCTGATATTAAAACATCTATAACTCTGGAACCGGGCGGCGTAGGGGGCTGGGGTTTGGACTGAGGATATCAGGGTAGCGTCCTCTAGCGAGCCGGATCAATTCCGGGAACATCCAGGCCCTGAAAAATTTCAGGCCTGAAACCGAGCGGGTCGGGTGGAGCCCTTTGAGCCCTGAAGAACGAGCCCTCGCACGGACTTTTTGGCCCAGGGGTTCCGGAGATATCGACTTGAATCCTTCTTGGATTCTTGAAGAATCCAAGAATCCAGAAATTTCGAACAGCCATAACTCCGGAACCGGAGGAGCTAGGAGGACGGGGTTTGGGTAGTTGGAACGGGCTCGGGGAGCACTATCCCCCTATACTGAGTACAAAGCTCTATGTAGAGAAAAAATTTTTTCGAAACCTGAATTGACCCGGAACGCGTGAGGTTGTAGACCTGAAATTCAGCACGAGTAAAAATAGTAGGGAATTTAACGAAAACTGCTGAAACGGCAACAACTCTACATAGAGTCGTACAAAAAACTGTAAAAATTACAAAAATTACTGTACTGTGTAAAAAGTACTGACTGTGACCAGTAACAGTGGTATTACTTACCGTAACTACTTACCTTCCGTGACGAAGACTCACTGACTTACCGTGGACAGACGGACCGTTGTGCTGTTGTAGCTGCGACGACACGAGGGAAGCACGGCCTGAAGACATTTGACCGGACAGGTACCTGAAAAAGAAAGAGAAAAATTATTAGTAATTCTACCCTAATTGACACGGACCCGACAGACCGCTTTACAGTCTGTCGGAACTTATACACACGTACAAAATAGGTGCTTAGCATTGGCATCTGCCGACTGGTATAGGCAGAGGTGACTGGCTCAAACTTGCTAACTCTCGGGAATCATAGAGCTGCGAATACGGTACGACTGGACTGTGCGGCTTGGTGATATTGATAGCAGCAAAATTCTGGCGAATCTCGACGGGCCGAGTTGGACTGCACTGAGACCAAAGTAGGACAGCCTACCGAAATAAATAGGTAACAAAATAAATTAGGATTAGGAAATAAAATAAAAATCATAAATATAAAACTTATACAAACTTAAATATAATAAAACCAAAGTATAAAATAACATATATACAGGTATACTATACATAGGACGCATTCCTCCGAAATGTTCCATACGCCAGTTAAAGGAACAGCGGCAGGGGACAAACCGGAGACATTACCAAAACACAAGGACCAGCCTGACTCCCCATCCCCAACAACGACGGCCCAGGTAGGCCCGAGGGACACAATGTCTAAAGTAAGACGAAGTATAGGGGAATGGGAAGCGGGCAAATCGGATAAGACATTCGACGTATCCTCTCAAGAAATGGGAAAGCAGACAAAGACGGTTTTGGCACCGAAACAAAAAGCAAAAAACTTGCTACCGCAGGACGGTAGCAAAATATTAACATCAAAAGGGGCAACGGAGGCGGTGAAACATTCGCCTAAAATCAAAACAAGGTTAGAAGAAGCAAGAGCATGCAATAACAAGGCAAAAATGGCCTTAGCGGGGTCTAGGAATTTAAAAGTAGAAATCAAACAGGAGGTTACACAAGCAATAGAAAGAATGTACCAAATTGTGAAAGAACTCGAAGCGGAAGTGTCAAAGGAGAGAAGACCAAAAGGAAAACAAGAGGACGAACATTGTGAAATACCGGAAAGACGTGAGGAAAAACAGGAAGAAACAAAGGGAAAGGAAATCATGAAGAAAATTGAAGAGAACACGAGGCTCCTCCTCGAAAACAACAGGAAAATAGATGAACTGAAGACCGTCCTAGAGGGGTCAACAAAGAATACCTATGCAGGGGTAGCAGCACTAAATCAGACCAGGAAAGAAGCCGTGGAGCGTACCACGCTGCACTCCGTCGTCATCTCATCCACCAAAGAAGAGGAAACTGGGGAGGAAGTCCTCGAGAGGGTGAGACAGGCTGTGGATGCAAAAGAGGGCTGGATCCGGGTAGAAAGAGTTCGGAAAGCTAGAGATAGGAGGGTTGTGGTAGGATGCGAATCCCAACAAGAACGGGAGAAGTTTAAGGAACGGCTGCAGAAAGCAGGAAAGAGTCTAGTCGTAGAGGACATAAAAAACAAAGACCCGCTTCTGGTTCTGAGGAATGTTCTGACAATCCACAGTGATGAGGAGGTAATTAAGGCCCTCAGGAACCAGAACCGGGACGTCTTCTGTGGACTAAGCGAGGGGGAGGACCGAGTCTGCATCCGTTACCGCAAAAGGACCCGCAATCCCCACACTAGTCACATCGTTCTAAGTGCCTCGCCGGTGATCTGGAGACGAGCGATTGAAATTCACAAATTAAGAATCGATCTCCAGAGGGTAGTGGCAGAAGACCAGTCGCCCCTTCTTCAATGCACTCGGTGCTTGGGCTACGGGCATGGCCGGCGATTCTGTAAAGAACCAGCCGACCTATGCAGCCATTGTGGGGAACCACACCTCAGCATCGAGTGCCCTGACAGGATTACGGGCGAGGCACCGGTATGTAAAAACTGTACACGGGCTAAAATGGCCAACACAGAACACAATGCGTTCAGTGAGCTATGCCCGGTCCGCAGGAAATGGGATACGTTAGCTAGATCATCCATAGCATATTGCTAAGGGCGTCCCGGGCGATACCAACAGCGGTACAGCTTCGGCACGGCTCGGCGTGGTTCAGGCAAATCTCCAAAGGAGTAGCCTGGCCACAACGGAGCTAATGGTCGAAGCCAAAAAACGGCAGATCGCATTCGCCATGATTCAGGAACCATACATTGGGGGTACGGGGAGAATGAAGATCCATTCAGGAATCAGGGTGGTACAGTATGGCGGCAGTGTGGAAAACCCTAACAAGTCGGCAATAGTAGTGTTCAACAACAACATCGACATCACTCCGTTCCCAACCCTGACAACAACGAATATTGCAGTTGCGAAATTAAGAACCGTGGCATGGGAAATAGTGGTGGTGTCTGTGTACCTAGAGGGAAACAAACCTCTCGAACCGTACCTCCAGTGGATGGCGAAAGTGGTGAAGGAGATTGGAACAGTGAGACTGCTGCTGGGTGGCGATTTCAACGCCTGGAACACTTGGTGGGGAAGCACAGGAATAGACCACAGAGGAGAGGACCTGGCAGCAGCGCTGGAAGAAATGGGCTTGCAAATTTTAAACAGGGGATCTGAGCCCACCTTTGACACGGTTAGAGGGGGCAGGAGATACACCAGCTGTGTCGACATAACAACCTGCTCGATAAACATGCTAAAGCACGTGAGAAATTGGCGAACTGATGCAAACGTCACGGGATCCGACCACAGGGCTGTCCTGCTCGACCTGGACCTGGGAAAAGCTATAGGCGTGGACACGAAACGAACGACGCGTAAGTATAATACGCGAAAGGCTGACTGGGCACTGTTTCGAGAAAAATTGGCAAAAGTTTGGAGAGAGAGAAATATTAACAAGGAAGAGGTGAACAAAATCGAAACCGAAGAACAAATAGAGGAAATGGTTAACAAAATTAATTTTACGATCGAAGAAGCATGCAAAGGAGCAGTGCCCCGGCAGGACCAGAGAAAAGGTGGAGTGAGGCTGCCATGGTGGACGGAAGAATTAGCCAAAATGAAAAAAGATGTGGCAAGAAAAAGAAGAAGAATAGCGTGTGCAGCGGCCGTCCGACGGGATTGGGTGGTCGACCAGTATCTCCAAGCCAAAGAGGCCTATCATTTGGAGGCTAGGAGGGCTCAGACCTCCAGTTGGAAAAAATTCTGCGAAAAGCAGGACAGGGAAACCATGTGGGAGGGGATATACAGGGTGATCGCCAGGACAAAAAGCAGGGAGGAAGACACGTTGCTTATACAGAATGGGAAAGTCCTAAGCGGGAACGAGTCAGCGAGTCTACTGGCGAGAACTTTTTATCCCAAGGACGAAACGGAGAAAGACGATGCGGACCACCAAGAAACCAGAAATAGAGCCAAAAAAGTAAATGAGCGGAGGGATGGTGAATCATCCGACCCTCCATTTACAATGGAAGAGCTGGAGTGGGCCGCATCAAGTTTCGATCCGAAAAAAGCGCCGGGTCTCGACGGATTCACCGCCGACATTTGTGGGGCAGCGATTACCCTGGACCCCGACCTCTTCTTGGCGCTGTATAATAAATGCCAGAGTTTGGCCTACTTCCCCACCATATGGAAGGAGGCAGTGGTGGTTGCGCTCCAAAAACCTGGGAAGGAGAACTACGAGCACCCAAAGTCATATAGGCCAATAGGGTTACTACCAATACTGGGGAAAATCCTCGAAAAAATGATGATGAAGAGAATAAAATGGCACGTACTACCAGGAATGAGCAGACGCCAGTATGGCTTTATGCCACAGCGCGGCACCGAGGACTCCCTCTATGTCATGGTACAATACATCAAACAACAACTTGAAGCCAAAAAACTTATTACATTAGTGTCGCTAGACATAGAGGGGGCCTTCGATGCCGCCTGGTGGCCGGCCATAAAATGCAGGTTGGCAGAGACAAAATGCCCAGTCAACATTAGAAGAATGGTAGATAGCTACTTATCAGGCCGAAAAGTGCGCGTGAGGTATGCTGGATCGGAATCTGCTGTAGAGACTACGAAAGGCTGCGTACAAGGTTCGGTGGGGGGGCCAACATTCTGGAACTTGCTGCTGGATCCGTTATTAAAAGAACTCGAGAACCGGGGCGACTACTGCCAAGCTTTTGCTGATGATGTGGTCCTGATTTTCTCGGGGGAAACTGCGCAGGAGGTTCAGGGACAAGCAAACGCCTCGCTCGCCCATATCCACGGGTGGGGATTAAAAAACAAATTAAAGTTTGCACCACACAAGACGTCGGCAATGGTTATAACCAATAAACTAAAATACGACACCCCACTTGTGACGATGGGCAGAGTAGACATAAAAGTGTCTAGAGAAATAAAAATCTTAGGTGTTATATTTGACGACAAATTAACCTTCAACACCCATGTAATGAATGTATGCAGAAAGGCTCTAAACCTGTATAAGCAAATATCAAGAGCAGCGAAGGTTAGTTGGGGGTTGACACCCGAGATAATCAGGACCATATATACGGCGGTGGTCGAACCAGTAATTATGTATGCGGCGAGCGCATGGGCGCCGGCAACCTCTAAGTTAGGGATCAGGAAACAGTTCAACGCGGTGCAGCGCGGATTTGCCCAGAAAATCATCAAGTCATACAGGACAGTCTCATTAAACTCGGCGTTACTGCTCGCCGGACTACTCCCCCTAGACATCAGAGTCCGAGAAGCAGCCTGTCTTTATGAAGTAAAGAGAGGGCTGTCCCGGCGGGTAGTAGGAGACCGAGAGGTAGAGCAACTGGTAGCTTTTACTGACGCGCCGCATCCCGCGCACCGGGAGGGGTTGGAGTTCAAATGTCTGGCAGACCGTGCAGAAATGGACCTACATAACAACCAAGGCCTAAAAATTTACACAGACGGTAGCAAAATTGAGGGGAAAGTCGGAGCGGCTCTATCCATTTGGAAGGATGACGCAGAGATAAATACCCGGAAACTGAAGCTGGAACCTTTCTGCACGGTCTATCAGGCCGAACTACTGGCCCTGACTGAGGCTACGGAGGTGGCTCTTCGCAGCGAGGCACACGATTGCAATATTTATTGTGACTCACGGTCAGCACTTGAAACAGTTGTCGACCTCGAATCCCTCCACCCGCTAGCGATAAAAGCGAGAGCCAATATAAACAAGAACCGGATATTGGGCAAAATAATTAAATTATTTTGGATTAAGGCACATGTGGGATTGGAGGGAAACGAGCGAGCGGACGAACTTGCGAAGTGTGCCGCGCTGCGAAGAACTAAATCCGAATACGACAAGTGTCCGGTTTCATTCGTCAAACGACAAATCAGATTGGAGTCGATTGACGAATGGAACCGGCGCTATACAAGTGGTAATACAGCCGGGACCACCAAAATATTCTTCCCTGACGCGGTAGCAGCTTACAGGATAATCAAAAAAATTGAACTGGACCCTGTTCTGGTCCAGGTATTGACGGGGCACGGCGGGTTCTCCGAGTACCTGAATAGATTCCGGTGCAAGGAGAGCCCGCAGTGCATCTGTGACCCAACTGAAATAGAGACAATAACTCACCTTATTATAGACTGCCCAAAATACGGTAGCCAAAGAGTGGACTTAGAAGCCCAAATAGAAGAAAAAGTCACAATAGATAATATATGTAAGCTAATAGAATGTAAGAAAAATAGGAACATATTTTTAAAATTTTGTATGAAAATAGCAAAGCAGACGATAAATAGAAATAAGTAGTAGTAAGATCTAACTGTTAAATATATGCGATATATATCTAACAAGTTGATAAAATATGGTTAATAGAAGTTAAGACTAGAATAACAAGTAATACTTATAAGTCAAATTGTAGACCTAAAATAAGACAAATTTGTAAAATTAAATAAACAATAAAAAAGATCCGGTTACCCCATGCCGGAGGAATTTAAGAAGTAAGCCGATCGTCGCACATCCAGTAGCCAATTTACAACTGCTGGATGCGCGAATCGCGATTGGTCCAAAAAAAAAAAAAAAAAAAAAAAACCTAACCTAACCTAACCTAACCTAACCTAACCTAACCTAACCTAACCTAACCTAACCTAACCTAACCTAACCTAACCTAACCTAACCTGGGGTGCGTGTCCGAAACCTCCACGTTGGTCCTCCCGTTTCTTGTCCCTTTCATATTCGTATGGGGGGGAACGGAAGCGAGAGGGCTGGTGCACCCTGGACAACGGTAAATATGTTCCCTTTCGAGAGTTCGTGTTTGCCGTTGACGAATATCGGACGAGGTGTTAGGAGCTGGGCTCCTAGGAGCTCGGCTCCTATATGATGGTCCATTCGGACAGCGGTCCTCGGACGGTGGATGGAGGGGAGGACCCCTCGGCGCGGCGGGTCTCCTGTGTGCGGGTGTCGAGCGCAGGGGACAACGTCGTGCGAGGAGCTGCGGGAGCGGGAGCGCGCCGGTAGCGCGCGCACGCCCCGTCGGCCAACGGTGAGGGGGCGCCGGCCACGCATGTATGCTGGCGTCCCCGATTAGAGTTTCCACGGGCGGCGGGTCGGGGGACCTGCCGCCCATGAGTGGATAAGTGGTTGATGGCTCCCCTCCGTGTTCGGGGGAGTCGTCGTGAGGAGTCAAGGGGGGCCATTGCCCCCCATATTGAGTCGGGCCCTCCGCGAGAGGGCGACCCTTGCCGAGCCGCAGTGAGTATACATTTGCCTATCCTGCGACTCGGCTAAGGCGAAGGAGGAACACCGTGGGGTTTTAGTGGGTAGTCCGGCCACATGCCGGGAGTCCCACACGAAGCCGACCCTGCTGCCCCCGCGGCGGGGGAGGCGAAGTGCGTAAATGCATTTCCCCACGTACAAAAAAAAAAAAAAAAAAAACCTAACCTAACCTAACCTTTTTTTTTTTTTTTTTTTTTTTTTTTTTTTTGTGACGCGGGGAAAAATGCGTTACGCACACCACCGGTGCCTGGGTGGCCTCCGGTGGTAGTGTGGGACTCCCCGTCGGCTGTCCGACGGTATACCCACTAAACAACCCCGCGAAATGCCATCGGCCGCGTTGGTGTGGTGCCCCGGATCTGTCAGCAACAGGGCACCACTGCGACTGGCCAGCCCCTCAGAAGGGGCCGGACTTCTTCTCTCTAGGGGCGTCCCGGCAAATTGGGACAGCCCCTCCGGCGGCGGGACCGTTATGGGGCCAGGTTCCCAGCCTGACCCCTAGTCCCACAGGTTAGGGAGGCGGCAGGAGGTGCGCGTAGCGCCTCCGCCGCACTCCCGTCCGCCGTCTCCGGAGCGGGACAGCCACGGGATCATCTTCCCTGTCCCGCTCCGAGGCCTCCTTCTGGGACATGACAGTCTCACAGAAGGAGGCCACCGCCTGCCAGGCACTGTCGCTCCCGAGCATGTAGCGGACCACGCTCGGGAGCGAGAGGTCCGCGCTTCCCAGCGCGGACACCAGATCATGGCGCTGCCGAGACCACCTGGGACACTGCTCCAAGGTGTGCTGAGCAGTGTCCTCGGCCGCGCCACAATCGTGGCAGCCTGGCCGCTCCTCCCGCCTCGCGACCCGGTGCAAGTACTCACCGAAGCACCCATGCCCGGTGAGCACCTGCACCATGCGGAAGGTGAGGGGTTTGCGTCTGCGACGCATCCACGCCTCCAGGACCGGGCGCAGCGCATCCGCAACGCGGACTCCGTACCGCGGCTGCGCCAGGTCCTCCCCCCACCTCCGCATCATCTCCTCATGCCCTCGCTGGCGATACCGCCCCACCTCCACAGACGTGGGGCGCTCGCCGAGGCTCCTCCTCTCGGCGACAAACGCGTACACCTCGGCGAGCACCTCCGCCACCAACTCCCAGGGCGGGTCTCCAGCGAGGGCGGTCGCGGCCGTCCATGCTACCGTACGGTACCCCCTAATCGCCCTCTGCGCTATGACCCGCTGCGCTCTGCGCAGCTGAGCCTTGTTGCGAGCGCAGAGGGCGTCCGCCCATATGGGGGCCCCGTACGTCGCCATACTCCGGCAGATGCCGGAGTACAGCCGTCTGCACGCGGCGCTGGGCCCGCCCAAATTGGGCAGGAGACGGCCCAGCGCCGCCGCAGCTCTGATGACCCTCGGCCCCAACCGCTCGAAGTGGGGGCCGAAGGTCCATCTCCCGTCCAGGATGAGGCCCAGATAACTCATCTGGGCACTCACCCTAATCCTGCCTCCTCCAATCTGGAGGTGCGCTCCCGAGGGGGGGCCCCGCCTGCCGGTCCCGCGGAAGAGGAGGGCCTCGGTTTTGTCCAACCGGACCCGAAGCCCAAGCCTCTCTATGCGGCTGACCACCAGTCCTACTCCGACTTCGGCCAGCCGCGCCGCCTCCACGAAGGTCTTACCCCGGGATGTGACGAGGGTGTCATCTGCATAGCAGATGACACTCATCCCGGGGAGGAGACGGCCCCGCAGGACCCAGTCGTATGCGAGGTCCCACAGAATGGGGCCCAGAACGGACCCCTGTGGAACACCGCACACGACGCGCCTTCTAACCATCTGGCCCCTCGCGTCCTCGTAGCGCACCTCCCTGTCCTCCAGATACGCCTTCAACAGCCTCCCCAAGTACGGAGGCACCCCAAAAAACTTGAGGGCCTCCAGTATGGCACCGTGGGGGAGGCTGTTGAAGGCGTTGGCGATGTCTAACGACACCGCCACCACCACGTCTCCCTCGCGCTCCGCCTCTTCCGTCACCGACCTTAGGCGCCTAATGGCGTCGACGGTCGACCGTCTGGCCCGGAACCCGAACTGGGCATCCGAGAGGCCCGGTCCCGGGCCATCCTCCAAATGCTGAGCGAGGCGGGAGGCGACAACCCTCTCCAGGGCCTTGCCCGCCTCGTTCAGCAGAACGACCGGTCGAACCGCCGACCCCGAGTCCGGGGGCCGGTCTCCCTTCAACAGAAGGCAGAGCCGGCCCACCCTGAAGGGTCCCGGGCAGCACCCCGACCGCAAGCAGCAGTCGAGGAGCTCCCGGAACCTGTCCCCGAGGTGCACGAGGGCCAATGCCAGCACCCTCCCGTGCACCCCGTCCGGACCCGGCGCCCTTTTCTTGCCTCGGAGGCGGTCAACGACCGCCTCCATCTCCTGGTCGGTGACGGGCGGCGGAGCGCCCTCCTCCTCTCCTCTGGAGTCCGACGTCCGACGTAGAGCCATCCTCGGGGGAGCGTAGCCCCGTGGGGTGTCGGGGAAGAGTTCCCCGACAACCCTCTCCAACACGGCTGGCTGGAGGGTCTCCGTCAGTGGGGCCGACTGAGCGCGGATCTTGTTCCGCGCTCCTCTGTAAGGTCGGCCCCACGGGTCCCTATCCAAACCCTCCAACAGCTCCTGCCACGCTCCCTCCTTGGCCCTACTGATGGCCATCTGCAAGGCCCTCTTCTTCTCCACGTATATGCCGTGCAGATGGCCATCTCTCCCTTCGTCCCGGGGGCGGCGACGCCTGCTCCGAGTATACGCCCTACGCGCCCCGTTGCAGGCGTCCCGGAGGTCGGCTATCTCAGCCGACCACCAGTAGACCGCCCGCCTCGGAGGCGGACGCCCAACGCTGGGCATGGCCGCCCTGCAAACCGCCGTGAAGGCGTCGCAGAGACGACCAGCCCCCTCCTCGGCGTCCAGATCCTCCATTGGCGGGAGGCCCCAGCGGCCGACAATGGCCGCCTCCTCGGCCAGTTCCCGGTCGAGCCTGGTGAGCGCCCAACGCGGGAACCGGCTCCGCCACCGGGACGAAGTCGTCGGACTCCCGGGGGCTGGAGACACCTCGAACCTGATGTAGCGATGGTCCGAAAGTGTCTCCACCCCCGTCTCCACCCTCCAACCCTCCACTCGGCGTGCGGTGGACGCGGTGGCGAAGGACAGATCCACCACCGATCCTCCGTTCCACCGCACGCACGTGTGGACTGTCCCCCTATTCAAGAGGGACAGTCCCGCGGCCAGCGCCCACTCCTCCACTTTCCGCCCTTTGGCTTCCGTGGCCGGGTTGCCCCACGCCGTGGATTTGGCGTTGAAGTCCCCGGCCACGATAACCTGGGCGGGCGCTAGCCGCCTCACTGCCGACCCCAGAGCATCGAGCAGCTGCTCCAGGGCCGGCAGGTCGCGGTTCGGGGAGAAGTACACACCGATGATTGCGTACTCTCCCCGAACCGCCGCCACGTATCCGCCACCCCTCCCCCACACCACGAGTGGGGGGCTGGCGCCAGGCCTCGTGACGATGGCCACGGAACCGTCCAGATCCCCGGCCCAGTTAGGCCGGGAGGGCACGGAATATGGTTCCGCAACCACCGCCACGTCCACGTCCCACTCCGCCATGGTCTGCAGGAAAAGGTCCTGAGCCCCGGCGGAGTGGTTGACGTTGGCCTGCAGGAAGCGGGGATGTCCGGCCATTATTCGGACATCCCAGCCTCAGGCGCCACCTGCCGCCCACTCCCGCGAGAGATGGGGGGCGTTCTCCCGCGTATGGATGGGGGGTTACAGAGACGACCCCCCATCACATGCGTCGCCTTTCGTCCGGCGTCGGCGCACACGGCACAGCGGGCCTGTGCCGAGCAGCCCGAGGCGATGTGCCCCGGCTGCCCACACCTGTAGCACAGGCGGCTGCGGTCCTCCTTGGAGGGGCACAACTCGGCTGTGTGCCCCTTCCCCATGCACTTGTAACAGTGCATGGGGCGCGCTTCCAACAAATGAAGCTGCACCCTACTCCAGCCCACCCCTATACTGCCCAGCTCGAGCAGCTTTTTCGCTGCCGTCACCGGGCAGCGCATCAGGGCGGAGCTGGAGTTCCGCCAGTCCGGGCGGATTTCGCCCACCCGGACCTGCTCCGGGGTGCAGCCCCCTTCGCGCGCGACCGCAACCTGAACCCGCTGTACCGTAGCGGCGTCGTCCAGGCCCGTGAGGCGGAACTCCGCACACTTCATGGGCCTGGACACTTCAACAACGCCGGACAGTGCGGCCGTTAACTTGGCCGCCAAGGCGTCAGCCTTCTCATGACTGGTGGAGCCTGGGACTTCGATCAGCCTCGCTCCGGTAGCCGACTTTCGTATCCGGAGCGAGCCGATTCCCAGCTCCCCCAGATCCACCTCCCGCTCGGCCTTAAGCAGGGCCGAGGCATACGACGCGCCCCCTTGGGCTGCCTCCGGCCGTAATTTCAGGATTACGGCCGTGGAGCCGGGGAGCACCACTTTGGGCCTTCGGCCCTCCTCCTTGCCCGCGGGAGTGGCTGACACCTTGGAAGGCGCTGGCGCCGCAGGAGTCGCGGCGGCCGCGGTCTTTCGCGGCTTGCGGCGGACCACGTCGGTCCACGCCTCCTTAGGGACCTCGGTGGCCCCCGCTGCCGGCGACGGCGTCACCGCGGCCGGCTTCGCCCTTGATGTGGACGGGCCGAAGCTCGTCCACGTCTCCTGCGGGGCCCCACTGCGGGCGGGACCCGCTCCGGTGGCCGGTCTTGCCCGAGGACGTACCTCGAGCTCGGCCGGCGCATTCACCTTCTTCGGCTTAGTCGCCGGCCGACCTGCGCTCTCAATGGCCGCCCTCGCGGCCCTCGCCACCGCAGAGCTGTCGCCCGCCAATGGCGGACGGGCGACAACCGGAGGAGGCAGGCGCGACTCAATCGCGGCGAGCCGGCCGTCCACCAGGTTGCCGACGAGCCGGGCGATGTTGGATTCCAGAGCTTGGATATCAACCGGACCCGTCGGCCCCTGCGCCTGCGCCCTCCTCTCCTTCCGGAGCTCCTCAAATTCCAGGCGATGCGCCCGGACCTCCTCCTTCAGGGAGGAGACCTCTCGCTGGAGCCGAGCGTTGTCGGCTCGTAGACGGTAGGTCTCCTCCGTCTCTGTGCGCATCACCAGGGATTCGAGGATCTCCCGAATCCCGCCCGCCGCCTTCACAATCTTGGCGGCGTAGCCCCCTTTGAGGCTCGCCGACCTGCCGGTGAGGTCGAGGATAAGCCCCAGCTTCTCCCCGGCTCTCGCCAACAGCTCGTCGGCTCCCCCCTCCGTTGGGCCCGCCGCTCTCCCCTCAGGGCTTTTCCCTTCGGGGCTTCTGTTTCCCGCCTCGGGGCTCACCCCCTCGGCGCTTCTGGCCACTGCCGTGCCATTCTTCTGGCCCTTGAGGGCCCGCTTCTCAAGGAGCGCCTGGATAGCTGCCTCCTTGGCCTCCTCATCGCGCTCCCTGAGCTGTCGACGAGCTCTGGCCAGACTGGGGGCAATGCCGCCCCTCTTACCGCGCCTGGCAGTGGCCACCTTCGCACGCTCGTCGGGCGTCTCCGTCTCTGAGCCGGAGAAGAGGCGTTTCCGGTTTAGCTCCGACTCAGAAAGGGTAGTGACGTCCATGGAGTCCGTCTCCGCCGCGCCGCCGCACATAATTTCCAGCTCCACCAGCTGCGGAATGCCACTCTCCCAGGGACTGTCAGGCCCCGACATCTTCTCTTCCACCGGTAGCACCGGGACTCGGCTGCCCAGGCTCGTCACCGAACCCTAGACAGCCCACACCCAACGAAAAACACAAAACACACCACAAAAACACAACAAAAGACAAAAACAACCAACAGAGAATAAAAATAGCGGGATACGCTCAACGCCACCAAAACAAACGAAAAGCCTCCAACAATCGCGAAAATCCTCCTCGTTAAGAACTCACCCTCGCCCACAAGTATGGTATATCCGAATTTAGTCACCACCCACCGGCCACTGCGTTACCGCGCACCAGGTGGGATGGGTCCAGGGCAGACGACGTGGACGTATCGATATACACTTGGGGGCCTGCCCCAACCTAACCTAACCTAACCTAACCTAACCTAACCTAACCTAACCTTTTTTTTTTTTTTTTTTTTTTTTTTTTTTTGTGACGCGGGGAAAAATGCGTTACGCACACCACCGGTGCCTGGGTGGCCTCCGGTGGTAGTGTGGGACTCCCCGTCGGCTGTCCGACGGTATACCCACTAAACAACCCCGCGAAATGCCATCGGCCGCGTTGGTGTGGTGCCCCGGATCTGTCAGCAACAGGGCACCACTGCGACTGGCCAGCCCCTCAAAGGGGCCGGACTTCTGCTCTCTAGGGGCCGTCCCGGCAAATTGGGACAGCCCCTCCGGCGGCGGGACCGTTATGGGGCCAGGTTCCCAGCCTGACCCCTAGTCCCACAGGTTAGGGAGGCGGCAGGAGGTGCGCGTAGCGCCTCCGCCGCACTCCCGTCCGCCGTCTCCGGAGCGGGACAGCCACGGGATCATCTTCCCTGTCCCGCTCCGAGGCCTCCTTCTGGGACATGACAGTCTCACAGAAGGAGGCCATCGCCTGCCAGGCACTGTCGCTCCCGAGCATGTAGCGGACCACGCTCGGGAGCGAGAGGTCCGCGCTTCCCAGCGCGGACACCAGATCATGGCGCTGCCGAGACCACCTGGGACACTGCTCCAAGGTGTGCTGAGCAGTGTCCTCGGCCGCGCCACAATCGTGGCAGCCTGGCCGCTCCTCCCGCCTCGCGACCCGGTGCAAGTACTCACCGAAGCACCCATGCCCGGTGAGCACCTGCACCATGCGGAAGGTGAGGGGTTTGCGTCTACGACGCATCCACGCCTCCAGGACCGGGCGCAGCGCATCCGCAACGCGGACTCCGTACCGCGGCTGCGCCAGGTCCTCCCCCCACCTCCGCATCATCTCCTCATGCCCTCGCTGACGATACCGCCCCACCTCCACAAACGTGGGGCGCTCGCCGAGGCTCCTCCTCTCTGCGACAAACGCGTACACCTCGGCGAGCACCTCCGCCACCAACTCCCAGGGCGGGTCGCCAGCGAGGGCGGTCGCGGCCGTCCAGGCTACCGTACGGTACCCCCTAATCGCCCTCTGCGCTATGACCCGCTGCGCTCTGCGCAGCTGAGCCTTGTTGCGAGCGCAGAGGGCGTCCGCCCATATGGGGGCACCGTACGTGGCCATACTCCGGCAGATGCCGGAGTACAGCCGTCTGCACGCGGCGCTGGGCCCGCCCAAATTGGGCAGGAGGCGACCCAGCGCCGCCGCAGCTCTGATGACCTTCGGCCCCAACCGCTCGAAGTGGGGGCCGAAGGTCCATCGTCCGTCAAGGGTGAGGCCCAGGTAGCTCATCTGGGCACTCACCCTTATCCTTTCCTCTCCTATTTGGAGGTGCGCTCCCGAGGGGGGGCCCCGCCTGCCGGTCCCGCGGAAGAGGAGGGCCTCGGTTTTATCCAAACGGACCCGAAGCCCAAGCCTCTCTATGCGGCTGACCACCAGTCCCACACCGACTTCGGCCAGCCGCGCCGCCTCCACGAAGGTCTTGCCCCGGGATGTGACGAGGGTGTCATCTGCATAGCAGATGACGCCCATCCCGGGGAGGAGACGGCCCCGCAGGACCCAGTCGTATGCGAGGTCCCACAGAATGGGGCCCAGAACGGACCCCTGTGGGACACCGCACACGACGCGCCTTCTGACCATCTGGCCCCTCGCGTCCTCGTAGCGCACCTCCCTGTCCTCCAAATACGCCTTCAACAGCCTCCCCAAGTACGGAGGCACCCCAAAGTACTTGAGGGCCTCCAGTATGGTACTGTGGGGGAGGCTGTTGAAGGCGTTGGCGATGTCTAGAGACACCGCCACCACCACATCTCCCTCGCGCTCCGCATCCTCCGTCACCGACCTTAGGCGCCTTATGGCGTCGACGGTCGACCGTCTGGCCCGGAACCCGAACTGGGCATCCGATAGGCCCGGTCCCGGGCCATTCTCCAAGTGCTGAGCGAGGCGGGAAGCGACGACCCTTTCGAGGGCCTTCCCCGCCTCGTTCAGCAGAACGACCGGTCGAACCGCCGACCCCGAGTCCGGGGGCCGGTCTCCCTTCAGCAGAAGGCAGAGCCGGCCCACCCTGAAGGGTCCCGGGCAGCACCCCGACCGCAAGCAGCAGTCGAGGAGCTCCCGGAACCTGTCCCCGAGGTGCACGAGGGCCAATGCCAGCACCCTCCCGTGCACCCCGTCCGGACCCGGCGCCCTTTTCTTGCCTCGGAGGCGGTCAACGACCGCCTCCATCTCCTGGTCGGTGACGGGCGGCGGAGCGCCCTCCTCCTCTCCTCTGGAGTCCGACGTCCGACGTAGGGCCATCCTCGGGGGAGCGTAGCCCCGTGGGGTGTCGGGGAAGAGTTCCCCGACAACCCTCTCCAACACGGCTGGCTGGAGGGTCTCCGTCAGTGGGGCCGACTGAGCGCGGATCTTATTCCGCGCTCCTCTGTAAGGTCGGCCCCACGGGTCCCTATCCAGACCCTCCAGCAGCTCCTGCCACGCTCCCTCCTTGGCCCTACTGATGGCCATCTGCAAGGCCCTCTTCTTCTCCACGTATATGCCGTGCAGATGGCCATCTCTCCCTTCGTCCCGGGGGCGGCGACGCCTGCTCCGAGTATACGCCCTACGCGCCCCGTTGCAGGCGTCCCGGAGGCCGGCTATCTCAGCCGACCACCAGTAGACCGCCCGCCTCGGAGGCGGACGCCCAACGCTGGGCATGGCCGCCCTGCAAACCGCCGTGAAGGCGTCGCAGAGACGACCAGCCCCCTCCTCGGCGTCCATATCCTCCATTGGCGGGAGGCCCCAGCGGCCGACAATGGCCGCCTCCTCAGCCAGTTCCCGGTCGAGCCTGGTGAGCGCCCAACGCGGGAACCGGCTCCGCCACCGGGACGAAGTCGTCGGACTCCCGGGGGCTGAAGACACCTCGAACCTGATGTAGCGATGGTCCGAGAGTGTCTCCACCCCCGTCTCCACCCTCCAACCCTCCACTCGGCGTGCGGTGGACGCGGTGGCGAAGGACAGATCCACCACCGATCCTCCGTTCCACCGCACGCACGTGTGGACTGTCCCCCTATTCAAGAGGGACAGTCCCGCGGCCAGCGCCCACTCCTCCACTTTCCGCCCTTTGGCTTCCGTGGCCGGGTTGCCCCACGCCGTGGATTTGGCGTTGAAGTCCCCGGCCACGATAACCTGGGCGGGCGCTAGCCGCCTCACTGCCGACCCCAGAGCATCGAGCAGCTGCTCCAGGGCCGGCAGGTCGCGGTTCGGGGAGAAGTACACACCGATGATTGCGTACTCTCCCCGAACCGCCGCCACGTATCCGCCACCCCTCCCCCACACCACGAGTGGGGGGCTGGCGCCAGGCCTCGTGACGATGGCCACGGAACCGTCCAGATCCCCGGCCCAGTTAGGCCGGGAGGGCACGGAATATGGTTCCGCAACCACCGCCACGTCCACGTCCCACTCCGCCATGGTCTGCAGGAAAAGGTCCTGAGCCCCGGCGGAGTGGTTGACGTTGGCCTGCAGGAAGCGAGGATGTCCGGCCATTACTCGGACATCCTAGCCTCCGGCGCCTTCTGCCGCCCACTCCCGCGGGAGATGGGGGACGTTCTCCCGCGGATGGATGGGGGGTTGCACAAACGGCCCCCCATCACATGGGTCGCCCTACGCCCGGCGTCGGCGCAAACGGCACAGCGGGCCTGGGCCGAACAGCCGGAGGCGATGTGCCCCGGCTGCCCGCACCGGTAACACAACCGGCTGCGGTCCTCCTTCGAGGGGCACAGCTCGGCTGTGTGCCCCTTCCCCATGCACTTGAAACAGTGCATGGGGCGCGCCTCCAGCAAGTGGAGCTGCACCCGACTCCAGCCCACCCCGATACTGCCCAGCTCGAGCAGCTTTTTCGCTGCCGTGAGCGGGCAGCGCATCAGGGCGGAACTGGAATTCCGCCAGTCCGGGCGGATTTCGCCCACCCGGACCTGCTCCGGGGTGCAGCCCCCTTCGCGCGCGACCGCAACCTGGACCCGCTGTACCGTAGCGGCGTCGTCCAGACCCGTGAGGCGGAACTCCGCGCACTTCATGGGCCTGGACACTTCAACAACGCCGGACAGGGCGGCCGTTAATTTGGCCGCCAAGGCGTCAGCCTTCTCGTGGCTGGTGGAGCCGGGGACTTCAATCAGCCTCGCTCCGGTCGCCGACTTTCGTATCCGGAGCGAGCCGATTCCCAGCTCCCCCAGATCCACCTCCCGCTCGGCCTTAAGCAGGGCCGAGGCATAAGACGCGCCCCCTTGGGCTGCCTCCGGCCGTAACTTCAGGATTACGGCCGTGGAGCCGGGGAGCACCACTTTGGGCTTTCTGCCCTCCTCCCTGCCTGCGGGAGCATTGGCTGACGCCTTGACGGGCGCTGGCGCCGCAGGAGTCGCGGCGGCCGCGGTCTTTCGCGGCTTGCGGCGGACCACGTCGGTCCACGCCTCCTTAGGGACCTCGGTGGCCCCCGCTGCCGGCGACGGCGTCACCGCGGCCGGCTTCGCCCTTGATGTGGACGGGCCGAAGCTCGTCCACGTCTCCTGCGGGGCCCCACTGCGGGCGGGACCCGTTCCGGTGGCCGGTCTTGCCCGAGGGCAACCTAACCTAACCTAACCTAACCTAACCTAACCTAACCTAACCTAACCTAACCTAACCTAACCTAACCAGTCTTGTCTGAGCCTCGGACCGTGCCGGAAGCAAAACCACGTGCTCCAAGACTAAAAAATTCGGAAAAGTGGGTTTTTCTTAAGCTACAACGACAAACGAGGTGTCAAAAGTTGCGTCTCGTCGAGGCCCACACGCTGGTGCATCGAGAAATAGCGGCGCGAGTGAAGGGAAAGCGGGAAAAGTGTTTTTCTCTTTAACCTAAAATTAACGATCACAAAAATTAAGATAGTGAAGTGAGGAGTGAAGTTTTCGAAAAAATAAAAGTGACATCTGGAAGGGCTTATTGGCCCCAACAATTTCCCAGGGTCAGTAGATCCGGGAAACTCACCGCGGCTGAGAAAAAGCCAGAAAAACAACCTCCACGCGGCCACGCGGTCAGTGATCCCGCGGTCGCAGAGGGCTGAAACTCGGCGGACTGAAGGTACTCACCAACCTCATTAATAACCTGCAAAAAGAAAAATTTTATGTCTAAAGGAAAATTTTATATAAACAAGAGAAAATTAAAAGTTTGACTCACCATAGCTCTGGAACCAAGCACAAATCAAATATTCTGCAACTGCTATCCTTGGCGCGCTAATTAGAAGACCCTGCAATAGAAAATTCAAAATTTTTAAAATTATACCTAAGGAACTATAATTAAAAAAGTAAAAATTTTAAAATTCTTCAAAATTGTTTTTAAAAATTGTTTAAAATTAATTGTTACTAAATTTAGTAGATAGAGTACCCTAAGGACAATATTCCACAATTTTTTCAGATTTTTTGGCCCAGCGGTTCGCGAGTTATGGAATTTTAACCATTTATTGTTCATAAATCAGAAATAATACAAAATTATTAATTTTTGACCGTGCAGGGGTGTTTTAAAGCACCATTGCTTTAGGACCAACCCCAAAAACCGACCTTCTGGCTTCAAAATTAAAAAATATCACATTTAGAACCATTTTAAAAACCAAAACCAAAATTTTAAAACTTCCATAGCTCGTGATCCGTTGGACATAGAAACACCGGATTTTCAGGACACACATTTAAATCGCGTAAGAAATTCAACCTGACTCAGAAATTTGAAATTGGAGGAAAATTGTCCTATATTGTTTTAACTGCAATAGCGAGGTGGAGCAAGTGAAGCTGAACCGCCCAGAAGAAACCCGGGCTCTCTGCGACCAGCGGTTGAGGAGTTAGAGGCATTTTTCGCCCAACTTTGACAGTTGGGCCGCCATCTTTGTTTTCTTAAAACCGACATAGCTCCTGAACCGTTGGGCGTAGAAAGCTGCGGATTTGACTATCGGACAGTGGGACACCCCCTTTGTCCGTACCGCTGACTTTTGGGCGGATCCCGCCCAAAAAATTTTGGACATTGGGAGACAGCTTGACCGGACAGAGGGGAAAAAACCAGCCTGTCTCGACCCAAGAACCGTCGTTCTGCGACCTCTGGTTCGGGAGATATCGCAAGTCAAAGTCAGAGTTTGACAGGTCGGCGGCCATTTTGAAAATCTTTGGGCCCCGATATCTCCGGAGCCAGGGCTCGCACAGGGACGGGACTTTTTTAGAATAGGACGGCTTGGCCTATAGCTTAGGACCTTTCAGGTTTTCAGCGGATTCGAGGGTCAAAAATTTATAACCCAAAAAACACTTGGGACGGGTGGGGCTCGGCGGGCTGGTTGCGGCGGTCCAAGCGCGGACGAAATCGGACCACGGGTTCCCGAGTTATAAGCAAGAACCAGATTGGGTTTTAAATACTTCTTCTTCTTTGCGTTTCTTTGAACAGCTGTAACTCGGGAACCGTTAGGGCTAGCCGGCCGTGTGAGGTATCGTTGAGACGGGCTCGACGAGCTCTACCAGTTCCGACTATAAAATCCGCTCTACATAGAGTCGGTGGGAATTTGACCTCCACCACCCACAATTTTGACCGGGGGACGAAATTTTTTCGTCTCACCGACCTGACTAAAGAGCCCGCAACGGTGTAGCGGAAAAAGTCGACTCTACCGACTCTACATTCCGGGCGTAAAGTTGGTTAAGTGACAAGAGTCTGCGACTCTACCTTCTTATGCACACACTTAACTTTATCTTATTTTACCGTAATTAAAAATAGTACTAGATATAAAGAGTCGTTACTGCTTTCAGTAACGGCACATAGGTTAAGACTGTTAACTCTTTACAACTTTTACAAATCTAATAACAGTGACTATTTAGCATATTGACGCATACCCCCAGCATGTTTGCGGCTATGCGGACTCCTTCCAAGACCAGTGGTACAGACAAGTCGCCCACAAAACCAGGGATGCCGACTACATCCAGTGTAAGAAGGAGCATAGGGGAATGGGAGGCAGCAAAAACGGAGACAACACCCCCCGCTACGCAAACGACGACTCGGGCAGGTCCCGTGAAAGCGAAATTAGGAACGCGTGTCTCACAGGACGCTAAGACCTCAGATGGACGAGTAGCTTCGGCCGACTCCCGCAACTCGCCAAAGAAACAGCCTGCTGATCGCACAGCGGAGGCGAGAGCTTGCCTAAACAAGGCAAAATTACATATTAACAACTCGCGGAATACCAAAACCGAAATTAAAGCGGCCGTAGTGGAATCGTTAGAAAGACTGTACCAACTGGTCAAGGAAGCCGAGGCCGAACTTAAGACAAAAGGCCCAAAAGAAGAGAAGGAACAAGGGAAAAATACCGGGCCTGAAAAACCAGGTAACGAAGATCCCCCCTCCGAAGACTCAAACTTTGAGCTAAAGGAGGAGCTCCGAAAACATGCGTTGCTCATGGCAGACAATACTAAGCGCATGGAGGAGCTCAAAGCTCTCCTCGAAAACCAGAGAGAGCAGAACTCCAACGAAAGGACCTACGCTACCGTGGCGGCAGCCGCGGGGGGGACGCCTCCGAAGCGCAGTACTCTGCACTCGGTGGTGATCACCTCAACGGTGGAGACCGAGACCGGGGAAGAGGTCCTCGAGAAGGTGAGAAAAGCGGTGGAAGCAAAGGAGGGATGGATCAAAGTAGAAAGAGTACGTAAAGCTAAGGACCGGAAGGTAATCATGGGATTCAGAACTGAGGATGATAGGAACAAGGTGAAGGAAAAGCTGTCGAAGGAAAGAACGGACTTGGTAGTGGAGGAGGTCAAAAATCGGGACCCTCTGCTGTTGATGAGGGATGTCTTCCAAGTCAACACCGATGAAGACATAATTAAGGCTCTGCGTAACCAAAACCCGGGAATCTTCCAGGACCTTGGAGCAGAAGATCGTAGGCTGGAAATAAAATACCGGAAAAGAACCCGAAACCCACACGCCAGCCATATAGTGGTCAGCACTTCCCCGACCATCTGGAGGAGGCTGACAGACAAGGGTTACGCGCGGATTGACCTCCAACGCATAAAGGTTGAGGATCACTCACCCTTGGTGCAGTGTACCCGCTGTCTAGGGTATGGACACGGGAAACGTTTCTGCAAAGAAACAGCGGACTTATGCAGCCACTGTGGCGGCCCCCACCTGAGAGCCGACTGCAGCGAGAGAGTGACGGGAGAGCCCCCAAATTGCAGGAACTGTACCAAGGCTGGTATGGAAAATGCGCGGCACAACGCATTCAGTTCTGAATGTCCAGTGAGACGGAAGTGGGACCAGTTGGCGCGATCCGCTGTGGCGTACTGCTGAGGGCGCCCATGGCAACCACACCGCGTACAAAGTCTTACAAGCCAACCTACAGCGAAAGAGGCTAGCAACGGACGAGCTCTTCGTTGAAGCGAACAGACTAGGAACAGCTTTTGCGCTTCTGCAGGAACCATATGTTGGAAGAGAGGGGAGTATGAAGGGCCGTAGGGGAGTGAGGATCTTCCAGAACACCGGGGAGGACGAAGGGATCGTCAAGGCCGCCATAGCGGTCTTTAACAACAACCTGAAGGTCATCCAATACCCGGACCTAACAACGGACAATATTGTCGTCTTGGGAGTCCAAACCGGTGTCTGGGAGATCGTACTGGTCTCCGCGTATTTCGAGCCTGACCAACCACTGGAACCGTACCTTGACCATCTCAAAAGGATAAAGACCAACATAGGGACGAAAAAGCTCATCATAGGAGGAGACATGAACTCCAAATGTACGTGGTGGGGAAGCCCGAGCACAAACCACAGAGGGGAAGAACTGTTAAGCGCCATAGCGGAGTTGAGCCTAAACGTGCTCAACACAGGGGAAATTCCGACCTTCGACACCGTCAGGGGACAGCAGCGCTACAGCAGCCACGTCGATGTAACCATGTGTTCGGTCGACCTAATCGATCTGGTGGACGACTGGAAGGTCGACGAGGGTCTGACAAGCTCGGACCACAACGGGATATCATTCTCAATCAGGCTACAAAGAGCAAATGGAGTTGTAATTAACAGAACCACAAGGACATACAACACGAAGAAAGCCGATTGGGTAAAACTTCGAGATAAAATTGCTCACACCCTGAAAGAAAAGGATTTTACCATAGAGAAAGTTAGGAGAATCGACAGCGTAGAAAAGCTAGACTTAGCTATAGAAGAATATACGGAAATAGTCAAAGAAGCGTGTGCGCTGTCGATTCCCCTAAAGAAAAACACCGAAAAACTTACCATCCCGTGGTGGTCCGAGGAACTTGAGAGACTGAAGAAGGAGGTCGCCACCAGAAAACGTCGAATCCGCTGCGCTGCCCCAGTCAGGAGGTCGATGGTCGTTGAAGAGTACCTGAAAAAGAAAGAAGAGTACGAATTAGAGGCTGCAAAAGCTCAGGTCAAAACCTGGAAGAGCTTCTGCGAAAAACAGGACAAGGAAGGGGTTTGGGAGGGGATCTACAGAGTAATAGGCAGAACAACTAGGAGGGAAGAGGACCCCATGCTCGTCAGAGACGGCGGAGCCCTGGATGCAGAGGCCTCGGCGCAGTACTTGGCGGAGACATTCTACCCCGGGGATCACGAGACGGAAGATACAGCCCACCACGCCAACACCAGGAGGATAGCAGACGGAGTGAACGACGGGAGGCAAACTGAGTTCTGTGACCCGCCGTTCACAATGTCGGAGCTCAGGGCTGTATCTGAGTCTTTTAACGTCAAAAAGGCCCCGGGCGGCGATGGTCTCACCGCAGATATTTGCTCTAGAGCAATCGCGTGCGACCCGGAGCTCTTCCTGGCTCTCCTAAATAAATGTCTGGAGTACTGCCACTTTCCCAGAGTGTGGAAGGAGGCAGTGGTGATCGTACTTAGGAAGCCGGATAAAAAGAACTATACCACTCCAAAATCTTACCGACCGATCGGGTTACTGCCAATATTCGGCAAAATCTTGGAGAAGCTGCTGGTGGCCCGCCTCAAGTTCTACCTTCTACCTAGGATGAGTACTCGCCAATACGGATTCATGCCCCAGCGTAGTACCGAGGACTCCCTCTATACACTAGTGTCACATATCCGGGAGAAACTGGGACAAAAGAAAATTGTTACAATTGTTTCACTGGATATAGAGGGGGCCTTCGACAACGCCTGGTGGCCAAAAATAAGAGTCCGTCTGGCTGAGGAAAAGTGTCCCTTGAACCTGAGGAGGGCCATAGACAGCTATCTCCGGGATAGGAGAGTCAGGGTGAGATACGCCGGAGCAGAGCATTGTAGGGAAACGCATAAGGGCTGTGTCCAGGGCTCTATAGGGGGTCCGATTCTTTGGAACTTGCTCTTGGATCCCCTCCTGAAAAGCCTGGATCAGATGGGGTGCTACTGCCAGGCGTTCGCAGACGATGTCGTGTTGGTCTTCGATGGTGACACTGCGATGGAGATAGAGAGACACGCAAATGTCGCGCTCCAACATGTCGGGGGGTGGGGTGCACAAAACAAATTAGTATTCGGCCCTTCAAAAACCAAGGCTATGGTCCTAACGCGTAGGCTGAAATACGACACCCCACGCCTCGAGGTGGGGGGGACCGGCGTCAACATGTACAGCGAGCTCAAGATATTGGGTGTCACCATCGACGACAAACTGACTTTCAATGGGCACGTCGCGAGCGCCTGCAAGAAAGCCATTGGAGTCTACAAGCAGTTGTGCAGGGCGGCCAAGTCCAGCTGGGGGTTAAATCCGGATGTTATCAGGCTGATTTACGTGGCAACTGTGGAGCCGGTGATACTGTACGCGGCGGCCGTCTGGGGTTCAGCAGCAAGTAAGATAGGGGTTCGAAAGCAGCTAGAGGTGGTGCAACGCGGAATCGCCCAAAAGGTCTGCAAAGCCTACCGCACAGTGTCGTTAAACTCAGCGCTTATACTGGCCGGACTTCTGCCTCTCGACCTGAGAGTTCGAGAGGCAGCAGAATTATACAAGGCAAAGAAAGGAGAATCGCGCCCGGACCTGTGCGGAGGCAAAGTGGAAAGTATGGTCTCAGCGCTCGAGCTGCCGCACCCGTCGGAGCGCTTCGACATGGAGCTGGTGGTCGCCGCGGACCAGGGCCAGCTTGATACTTTAAATAAGCCAGAGATCTCCATTTACACTGATGGAAGTAAATTGGAGGGTAAAGTCGGCGCAGCTCTCTCCATTTGGAAAGACGCTCTAGAAATCGGAAGTATCAAGCTGGCCCTGCCGCGGTACTGCACCGTGTACCAGGCCGAGCTGCTCGCGATAGCAAAGGCGACTGAGGAAGCGCTGAAGATGGGAGCTGTCTCCTACGGGATATTCTCCGACTCCATGGCCGCTCTCCTTACGGTCAAGAACCATGAAAGCCTCCACCCGCTGGCGGTACAGGCCAGGGCTAATATTATAAATTTGCGCAAACAAGGCAAGGAATTAGCTCTGACCTGGATTAAAGCCCATGTCGGGATGGAAGGCAACGAGAGAGCGGACGCATTGGCAAAGGAGGCAGCTCTCCATCTAAAGCGCAAACCTAACTATGATGCGTATCCTGTTTCATTCGTCAAGGGAAACATACGGAGGGTGACCCTTGAGGAATGGAACAGGAGATACATCACGGGCGAGACTGCGGGCATCACCAGGCTCTTTCTTCCCGACGTCAAAACGGCATATAGCCTAATTAAAAAATTTTCCACCAGCAGTGAAACGACCCAGCTGCTGACAGGGCACGGTGGATTCTCTGAGTACTTGCACCGTTTCAAGTGCAAGGGGAGTCCATCGTGCCTCTGTGACGAGGACCAAAACGAGACGGTGCCCCACATAATTTTTGACTGCCCAATACACGCAGTGGCAAGACAAAATCTTGCCGAGGAGATCGGCGTAGACATAAAAATCGCAAGCGCTGCTGAAATTATGCGTAGCAAAAAACTAGATCAGTTTCTACAATACTGTGTTAGAGTTGTAAAAGTTGTAAAGAATAGAAATAAGACATAGAATTAAGCAAAAGATGTTTTCATAATATTTGTAAATATTATAAGAAAGCATTAAACATAGACAAGATAGAAAAACAAAACATTGTAAATTAGAAATAGCAAGTAAGCAAAACTATAATAAGATCCGCAGCTATGTAAACAAGAAAAATAAAGAAAAATGTGTATATATATTATTACCCCATAGCAATAACAAAATCGACAGTAAAATGTAAACGTAGTTAGCCTTAGGTGTTAGTTGGGAGTCCCACCCATCAAAGTATGAAAGAAGACGTAAGACAGAAAGATAGAATGTAGCATGACAGTACGAGTAGCAGAAAAAGCGAGAACTGGTATGAAAGAAAATAGTAAAAAATAGGCTCCGATTATGTTGGAGGTAGTAGAAAAAAAAAAAAAAAAAAAAAAAAAAAAAAAAAAAAAAAAAAAAAAAAAAAAAAAAAAAAAAAAAAAAAAAAAAAAAAACCTAACCTAACCTAACCTAACCTAACCTAACCTAACCTAACCTAACCTAACCTAACCTAACCTAACCTGGGGTGCGCGTCCGAAACCTCCACGTTGGTCCTCCCGTTTCTTGTCCCTTTCATATTCGTATGGGGGGGAACGGAAGCGAGAGGGCTGGTGCACCCTGGACAACGGTAAATATGTTCCCTTTCGAGAGTTCGTGTTTGCCGTTGACGAATATCGGACGAGGTGTTAGGAGCTGGGCTCCTAGGAGCTCGGCTCCTATATGATGGTCCATTCGGACAGCGGTCCTCGGACGGTGGATGGAGGGGAGGACCCCTCGGCGCGGCGGGTCTCCTGTGTGCGGGTGTCGTGCGCAGGGGACAACGTCGTGCGAGGAGCTGCGGGAGCGGGAGCGCGCCGGTAGCGCGCGCACGCCCCGTCGGCCAACGGTGAGGGGGCGCCGGCCACGCATGTATGCTGGCGTCCCCGATTAGAGTTTCCACGGGCGGCGGGTCGGGGGACCTGCCGCCCATGAGTGGATAAGTGGTGGATGGCTCCCCTCCGTGTTCGGGGGAGTCGTCGTGAGGAGTCAAGGGGGGCCAGGTGTCTGCCCCTCCATATTGAGTCGGGCCCTCCGCGAGAGGGCGACCCTTGCCGAGCCGCAGTGAGTATACATTTGCCTATCCTGCGACTCGGCTAAGGCGAAGGAGGAACACCGTGGGGTTTTAGTGGGTAGTCCGGCTACTGGCCGGGAGTCCCACACGAAGCCGTCCCCTGCTGCCCCCGCGGCGGGGGAGGCGAAGTGCGTAAATGCATTTCCCCACGTACAAAAAAAAAAAAAAAAAAAAACCTAACCTAACCTAACCTAACCTAACCTAGCGGTGGGCTGCCGCTGCAAGCGGCTTGGACGTGGACGCGAGGTGCGAGTGGCTGGCAGGAGCGCTGACTCGCGTCTGCGACGCGGCGATGCGGAGGGCAAGACCGACCCCCCCGCGGAGACAGGTGTACTGGTGGCGACCACACCTGGCAGAGCTGCGTAAACTTGTTCACGCAGCTCAGCGTAGGTACACCCGCAGTCGCGGGAGGAGGGTCAGAAACCTCGCCCTCGAAGAAGAATTATTCGCCGCGTACAGGGCCGCGCGTACAGCCTTTAGCTCGGCGATAAGGGCCGCCAAAGAGGAATCCTGGAAGGAGTGGCTCGACAGCCTCAACCAGGACCCGTGGGGGCGCCCCTACAAGGTCGTGACCCAGAAGCTCCGACCCTGGGCGCCTCCCCTCACTAGGACTCTGGAGCCACCGTTTCTGGAGCAGGTGGTCAGCGCCTTGTTTCCAGCGAGGGAAGAGTGGGTGCCACCGCGGATGGCAGCGCCAAGCCGGGGACCGGCGGAAGACGAGGTCGTCCCGCCCGTGTCCGAGGCCGAGTTAGGGGCAGCGGTCCTAAAGTTAAAACTCAGGAACCGCGCCCCGGGGCCGGACGGTATCCCTGGGCGGGTCCTAGCCCTTGTGGTGCCGGTCCTCGAGGACGAGATACTGTCCCTGTTGACGGAGTGTTTGGTGTCGGGAAGACTCCCGCGGCGGTGGAAGACGGGCAAGCTCGTGCTGCTTCGGAAGCACGGGCGCCCAGCCGAGTCGCCGTCGGCCTACCGTCCTATTGTTCTGCTCGACGAGGCGTGCAAGCTCCTAGAGCGGGTGCTCGCTGCGCGACTCGTCGCGAGCCTGGGGGCGGATGGGCCGGATCTCAGCGGAGACCAGTTCGGCTTTCGCTGTGGGAGATCCACGCTGGACGCCATATCCCGTCTCAGGGACAGGGTAGAGGAGGCTGTCGCCCAGGGGGGGGTGTTGTTGGCTGTCTCGCTGGATATTGCGAACGCCTTCAATTCCATCCCCTGGGCGACGATTGAAGAGGCGCTGAGGTACCACAACGTCCCGTGGTACCTCAGGCGCGTCCTTGCGGACTATTTCATTGACCGGGCCATTAGCTATCCGGCCCGGAGCGCAGTAGTCCGCAGGGACATGACGTGCGGTGTTCCGCAGGGGTCGGTATTGGGACCGCTCCTGTGGAACATCGGGTTCGATTGGGTCCTGCGCGGTGCCAATCTTCGTGGAGTCGGCGTCCTTTGTTACGCCGACGACACCCTGGTCACCGCGCGTGGACCCACGTGTAGGGATGCAGCCGTGCTTGCCACTGCAGGCACGGCCCAGGTGGTGCGGCGCATCAGGGCGCTGGGCCTCAGGGTAGCCCTGGAAAAGTCCGAGGCCATCTTCTTTCATGGGCCTCGGACTAAGCCCCCCCGCGACGCGAGTATTATGGTGGGCGGCACCTCCATTGCCGTCGGAACGACGATGAAGTATCTCGGCCTCGTCCTCGACGGCAGATGGGGATTCGCGGAGCATTTCCGGCGGCTGACTCCAAAGCTGGTGTCATATGCCGGGATGCTCGCGAAGCTGCTCCCCAATTGCGGGGGGGCGGGCAGTGTCTGCCGCCGTCTGTATGACGGTGTGGTGCGCTCCAAAGCGCTTTACGGAGCGCCGATTTGGGCGCCGGCCCTCAGCGCCGGCAACCTGACCCTCCTGCGACGTCCGCAGCGGGTCATCGCGCAGAGGGCCGCCCGGGCGTACCGCACGGTCTCGTACGAGGCGGCGTGCCTGATTGCGGGTAGCCTACCCTGGGACCTGGAGGCTGGTGTCTTAGCGGAGGTCTACGATAGGGGCGCCCTGATGCGCCGAGAAGGAGAACGCCCACTTCCGGAACACGTCAATCGCTGGAGACGTGAGGCACGTGATGTCCTGTTCCGGAAGTGGGCGGACAGGTTGGCGGACGCCTCGGCGAGCAGATCGCTCGTCGGGGCCATTCGCCCCGTCCTGCGTCCGTGGGTGGAGGCGCGGCACCGGGTGCCGACTTATTTCCTGACCCAGCTCCTTACGGGACACGGCTGTTTTGCCAAGTACCTGTGGGAGTTGGTGGGGATCGAGTCGGACCCCGTGTGCCGCCACTGCGCGGCCGGCGTTGTGGACACGGCAGAGCACACGCTGTCCGTGTGCGCGGCGTGGGATGCCCAGCGCGCTCCGCTTGTGGACGCAATTGGACGGGATCTTACGCTGCCGGCCGTCGTCCAAGCCATGGCCGGCAGCGAAGAGTGTTGGGCCGCCGTCTCCTCGTTTTCTCACGAGGTGATGGCGGCCAAGAGAGAGGAGCTGCGGGAGCGGGAGCGTGCCGGTAGCACACTCCCGCCCCGTCGGCCTACGGCGAGGGGGCGCCGGCGACGCATATATGCCGGCGTCCCCGATTAGAGTAGCCACGGGCGGCGGGTCGGGGGACCTGCCGCCCCAGTGAGGATGTAGTGGCGGATGGCTCCCCTCCGTGTTTCGGGGGAGCCATCAAGAGGAGTCGAGGGGGACCAAATATGTCCCCCCATCTTGTGTCGAGCCCTCCACAAGAGGGCGACCCTTGCCGAGCCGCAGTGAGTATACACTTGCCTATCCTGCGACTCGGCTAAGGCGAAGGAGGAACACCGTGGGGTTTTAGTGGGTAGTCCGGCCGCTGGCCGGTAGTCCCACTCGAAGCCGTCCCCGCTGCCCCCGCGGCGGGGGAGGCGAAGTGCGTAAACGCATTTCCCCACGTAAAAAAAAAAAAAAAATAAAAAAAAAAAAAAAAAAAAAAACCTAACCTAACCTAACCTAACCTAACCGGGGTGCGCGTCCGAAACCTCCACGTTGGTCCTCCCGTTTCTTGTCCCTTTCATATTCGTATGGGGGGGAACGGAAGCGAGAGGGCTGGTGCACCCTGGACAACGGTAAATATGTTCCCTTTCGAGAGTTCGTGTTTGCCGTTGACGAATATCGGACCGTTGGTGCGCGCTCGCGCGAGTGGAGTGCTGTCCCTTTGTGGTGTGGACGCGTCCAAAGGAGGGTTGCTCGAGAGGAGTGACCAGGGGTCGGTCGAAAGACTGACTTCGAGTAGGAGTATACCGTAGCCCCTTGACCTCTCTCTAAAGTCGACGTGGTTTCTGGGGTCAGATGACCTGGCTTTCGGGGCCAGACTGGCTGGAGAGAGGGGCCAAGGGGGTCGGGGGTCTTGGCTTCAACGCCCGGACTGCGAGGAAGAAAACCTCTATAAAAAATTACCCCTAGTCCTTGTGTGGTGGGCAGGGTGACGTTACTCGCGACAATTATACCTTAGTCTTAGGATGAGCTATTATTGTCTGCAGGGTGGTGACACACGGTCTACCACATGGACGCAGTTGGTAACGTGCTGTGGTACTCATGGGCAGGGGGATTGCTGCCCGCTAGCGTTGCAACCTCGCCGGAACTGGCAACCGGCGTTGTATCTGCCTTGGCACTGGGAATGAGCGTCACCCTGGGTTCGACATTTAGATCGTCTCAACTCGTGGGATCAAATATGGATCTTGAAAAAACAAAACAAAACGAAGGAGGAGAGAACCATGGTTCTGATGTTGAAGGAAGGGAGGCACGTGTCTCACTCTCGCGGTGCGACAGTGTGTTGCGCCAGATGCCGGAGGAGTTGCAGCTGTCGGAGTCCGACAGCAGCGACATGGCGGTGAGTTCGCGCTCGTGCTCGCCCATCACGAGTGCTCGCGACGTGCGGTGCTGGCTGAAGCGCCCTAACCCGGACACCGATGAGGAGGATGAGGGCTCAAAGCCTAGAGGCAAGAGGGGGCGCGGTCGCCCGCCGACAACCGGCCAGTACGTCGGCCTGGCGAAAGCCAAGGCCGAGCTGAACGCGGCCAAGGAGAGGGAGCTCGAACTCCGGGCCGAACAGGAGCTGGCAGAGGAGGTTTCCCAGCATAGGGAAAGGCGTGAAGCCCTCCTCCCTGATGTGCCGTTGCAACTGGGCGAGAAGAGTGTGGCGGAGCTCAGCAGCGAGATCGAGGCGGCGGTGGAGATGATAAACTCCATCGCCCGAAAATCGTCGAAGTTGAAATGCCAGCACGTGCGGGACCTCCGTCAGTGCGCGAGCACCATCATGGGTAACTCCCGCGAAATGAGGTCCCGCACGGAGTCTGAGGAGGTGCTCCGTCTGCAGAGTGAGTTGGCCGCCCTGCAAAAGAAGATGGAGAGGTTTGAGCAGCAAGCGGTCTCTGCCCCGGCGATGACGCGTGATGAAATTGCGTTCTTCATTGACGCGCGTCTCGCCGGCATTGAGGGCCGTCTCCTGCCGGAGCCGCGGCTGCGTCCTTCGCTTGCGGCGGACACACGCACTGCCGCCTGCGTCGCAAAAGTGGTTGCGGAGGTTGAAGTGGTGCCCACGGTGGAGGTGGCACCGGCACTGCCGGGTCCTGGTCCGACGCCTGGGCCCTCAGTTTCCCCTCCCTCACCCCCGGCAGCTGTTCCGGGGGCCAAGGCGAAGGGGAAAAAGAAGAAGAAGAGCGCTGCGGCCATCGAAGCCGAGGCCGCGCGTGAGGCGCGCCCGTCGCCTCCTGCCCCAAGCCCCCCAAAGCTGGGAGAGTGGAACAAGGTGGCTGCGCGCCCGAAGAAGGCCACCCGGGCCACTGCTGCGGCGAAGGATAAGCCTAAGCCTACTAAAGCTCAGGAGAAGCCCAAGGCCCCGAAGGTCCGCGCCCCTCGCACCGCCGCGGTAGTGCTGACTCTGCGACAGGACGCGGTGGGTAAGGGTGTTACCTACGCCCAGGTGATGACTGAGGCCGAAAGGAAGGTCGACCTCAAGGGCCTCGGCATCGAAGGCGTCCGCCTCCGTACGGCGGTAACCGGGGGACGGATTTTGGAGGTGGCCGGGGCTGATAAGGCCCAGAAGGCTGACGTTCTAGCCGAAAAGCTCCGGATAGCCCTTGGAGAGGAAGTTAGGATTTCCCGGCCGGAGATGTCTGCAGAGTTGCGCATCTCCGGCCTGGGCGATACGGCCACCGCCGATATGGTGACCCAGGCCGTCGCATTGGAGGCGGGTTGTCCTGCTGAGAAAGTCAAGGTGGGCGGGATAAACCGCTCACCTGGCCGACAGGGCACCGTCTGGGTGCGGTGCCCTGCTGTGGCGGCCAAAAAGGTGGCGGACGGCCGTCGTCTGACGGTTGGGTGGGCCAACGCTCGAGTGGTCCTCCTCGAGCCGAGACCGCAGCGGTGCTTCCGCTGCCTGGTGCCGGGTCATGTGGGGGCGCAGTGCGCCTGCGAAATCGATCGCAGCGCGTTATGCTTCCGCTGCGGGCGTCCTGGCCATAAGCAGGACGCTTGCGATGCAGACCCCAACTGCCCCGTCTGCGCGGCGGAGAGCGCCCCGGCGGGCCACCGCCTGGGCTCCAAACAGTGCCCCGCGATGGCCCGCGGGAGAGGCCGCCGGTCTAGAGTGGCGAAGGCAACGGGAGGGGCCAAATCTGGACCCCTCACCCGGCCGTCAGAGGAGGTGATGGACACCGCCCAATAATAATGGGGAAAATCTCATTCCTGCAGGCTAACGTGAACCACTGTGCTGCGGCCCAGGACCTGCTGATCCAGACCGCAGTGCAGTGGCAAACGACGGTGGCCATAGTCGCCGAGCCGTACTGCATCCGCGCCCGGGATGACTGGGCGGGCGACCGGGACGACTCGGTGGCTATCATCGCCTGGCGGGGTGGCGCGGCTCCTGCCCCCTTCGATATGGTGTCACGGGGTCGCGGGTGCGTTCTCGCTTCGCTGGGCGACGTTGCAGTTATTGGGGTGTACTTCTCACCCAACAGAAGCCTCGCCGACTTCGAGCAGATGCTCGCGGAAGTCGGGGCCCTGGTGGCGGACGTGCACCCCACCCCCGTGGTGGTTGCCGGTGATTTCAACGCCAAATCCAGGGCGTGGGGATCCCCGGCGACCGACGCCCGGGGGGAGATTTTGGAGGATTGGGCGGTGTCCACGGGCTTGGCGCTGCTGAACACGGGGGCGGTTCACACATGCGTGCGGAGACAGGGCGTGTCGATTGTCGACCTCTCGTTTGCTAGTACCGCCTTGGCCCGCCGCACGAGAAACTGGAGGGTCATCGAGGGGGTGGAGACGCTATCGGATCATCGATATATCCGGTTCGACGTCGTCTCCGCTCCGGCGGACTCTCCGGCTATAGATTTTAGCCGCCCCCTGTCAGGGGAAGGTCCGCGGTGGCGTCTCAGCACGCTGGACCCGGAGCTGGCCAAAGAGGCGGCCGTCGTCGAGCGGTGGGCTGCCGCTGCAAGCGGCTTGGACGTGGACGCGAGGTGCGAGTGGCTGGCAGGAGCGCTGACTCGCGTCTGCGACGCGGCGATGCGGAGGGCAAGACCGACCCCCCCGCGGAGACAGGTGTACTGGTGGCGACCACACCTGGCAGAGCTGCGTAAACTTGTTCACGCAGCTCAGCGTAGGTACACCCGCAGTCGCGGGAGGAGGGTCAGAAACCTCGCCCTCGAAGAAGAATTATTCGCCGCGTACAGGGCCGCGCGTACAGCCTTTAGCTCGGCGATAAGGGCCGCCAAAGAGGAATCCTGGAAGGAGTGGCTCGACAGCCTCAACCAGGACCCGTGGGGGCGCCCCTACAAGGTCGTGACCCAGAAGCTCCGACCCTGGGCGCCTCCCCTCACTAGGACTCTGGAGCCACCGTTTCTGGAGCAGGTGGTCAGCGCCTTGTTTCCAGCGAGGGAAGAGTGGGTGCCACCGCGGATGGCAGCGCCAAGCCGGGGACCGGCGGAAGACGAGGTCGTCCCGCCCGTGTCCGAGGCCGAGTTAGGGGCAGCGGTCCTAAAGTTAAAACTCAGGAACCGCGCCCCGGGGCCGGACGGTATCCCTGGGCGGGTCCTAGCCCTTGTGGTGCCGGTCCTCGAGGACGAGATACTGTCCCTGTTGACGGAGTGTTTGGTGTCGGGAAGACTCCCGCGGCGGTGGAAGACGGGCAAGCTCGTGCTGCTTCGGAAGCACGGGCGCCCAGCCGAGTCGCCGTCGGCCTACCGTCCTATTGTTCTGCTTGACGAGGCGTGCAAGCTCCTAGAGCGGGTGCTCGCTGCGCGACTCGTCGCGAGCCTGGGGGCGGATGGGCCGGATCTCAGCGGAGACCAGTTCGGCTTTCGCTGTGGGAGATCCACGCTGGACGCCATATCCCGTCTCAGGGACAGGGTAGAGGAGGCTGTCGCCCAGGGGGGGGTGTTGTTGGCTGTCTCGCTGGATATTGCGAACGCCTTCAATTCCATCCCCTGGGCGACGATTGAAGAGGCGCTGAGGTACCACAACGTCCCGTGGTACCTCAGGCGCGTCCTTGCGGACTATTTCATTGACCGGGCCATTAGCTATCCGGCCCGGAGCGCAGTAGTCCGCAGGGACATGACGTGCGGTGTTCCGCAGGGGTCGGTATTGGGACCGCTCCTGTGGAACATCGGGTTCGATTGGGTCCTGCGCGGTGCCAATCTTCGTGGAGTCGGCGTCCTTTGTTACGCCGACGACACCCTGGTCACCGCGCGTGGACCCACGTGTAGGGATGCAGCTGTGCTTGCCACTGCAGGCACGGCCCAGGTGGTGCGGCGCATCAGGGCGCTGGGCCTCAGGGTGGCCCTGGAAAAGTCCGAGGCCATCTTCTTTCATGGGCCTCGGACTAAGCCCCCCCGCGACGCGAGTATTATGGTGGGCGGCACCTCCATTGCCGTCGGAACGACGATGAAGTATCTCGGCCTCGTCCTCGACGGCAGATGGGGGTTCGCGGAGCATTTCCGGCGGCTGACTCCAAAGCTGGTGTCATATGCCGGGATGCTCGCGAAGCTGCTCCCCAATTGCGGGGGGGCGGGCAGTGTCTGCCGCCGTCTGTATGACGGTGTGGTGCGCTCCAAAGCGCTTTACGGAGCGCCGATTTGGGCGCCGGCCCTCAGCGCCGGCAACCTGACCCTCCTGCGACGTCCGCAGCGGGTCATCGCGCAGAGGGCCGCCCGGGCGTACCGCACGGTCTCGTACGAGGCGGCGTGCCTGATTGCGGGTAGCCTCCCCTGGGACCTGGAGGCTGGTGTCTTAGCGGAGGTCTACGATAGGGGCGCCCTGATGCGCCGAGAAGGAGAGCGCCCACTTCCGGAACACGTCAATCGCTGGAGACGTGAGGCACGTGATGTCCTGTTCCGGAAGTGGGCGGACAGGTTGGCGGACGCCTCGGCGAGCAGATCGCTCGTCGGGGCCATTCACCCCGTCCTGCGTCCGTGGGTGGAGGCGCGGCACCGGGTGCCGACTTATTTCCTGACCCAGCTCCTTACGGGACACGGCTGTTTTGCCAAGTACCTGTGGGAGTTGGTGGGGATCGAGTCGGACCCCGTGTGCCGCCACTGCGCGGCCGGCGTCGTGGACACGGCAGAGCACACGCTGTCCGTGTGCGCGGCGTGGGATGCCCAGCGCGCTCCGCTTGTGGACGCAATTGGACGGGATCTTTCGCTGCCGGCCGTCGTCCAAGCCATGGCCGGCAGCGAAGAGTGTTGGGCCGCCGTCTCCTCGTTTTCTCACGAGGTGATGGCGGCCAAGAGAGAGGAGCTGCGGGAGCGGGAGCGTGCCGGTAGCACACTCCCGCCCCGTCGGCCTACGGCGAGGGGGCGCCGGCGACGCATATATGCCGGCGTCCCCGATTAGAGTAGCCACGGGCGGCGGGTCGGGGGACCTGCCGCCCCAGTGAGGATGTAGTGGCGGATGGCTCCCCTCCGTGTTTCGGGGGAGCCATCAAGAGGAGTCGAGGGGGACCAAATATGTCCCCCCATCTTGTGTCGAGCCCTCCACAAGAGGGCGACCCTTGCCGAGCCGCAGTGAGTATACACTTGCCTATCCTGCGACTCGGCTAAGGCGAAGGAGGAACACCGTGGGGTTTTAGTGGGTAGTCCGGCCGCTGGCCGGTAGTCCCACTCGAAGCCGTCCCCGCTGCCCCCGCGGCGGGGGAGGCGAAGTGCGTAAACGCATTTCCCCACGTAAAAAAAAAAAAAAAAAAAAAAAAACCTAACCTAACCTAACCTAACCTAACCTAACCTAACCTAACCTAACCTAACCTAACCTAACCTAACCTAACCTAACCTAACCTGGGGTGCGCGTCCGAAACCTCCACGTTGGTCCTCCTGTTTCTTGTCCCTTTCATATTCGTATGGGGGGAACGGAAGCGGGAGGGCTGGTGCACCCTGGACAACGGTAAATATGTTCCCTTTCGAGGGTTCGTGTTTGCCGTTGACTAATATCGGACGAGGTGGTAGGAGCTCAGCTCCTTCTTATGATGGTCCATTCGGACAGCGGTCCTCGGACGGTGGATGGAGGGGAGGACCCCTCGGCGCGGCGGGTCTCCTGTGTGCGGGTGTCGTGCGCAGGGGACAACGTCGTGCGAGGAGCTGCGGGAGCGGGAGCGCGCCGGTAGCGCGCGCACGCCCCGTCGGCCTACGGTGAGGGGGCGCCGGCGACCTATGTGTGCTGGCGTCCCCGATTAGAGTATCCACGGGCGGCGGGTCGGGGGACCTGCCGCCCCAGTGTGGGTTAAGTGGCGGTGGCTCCCCTCCGTGTTTCGGGGGAGCCGTCGTGAGGAGTCAAGGGGGGCCAGGTGTTTGCCCCCCATATTGAGACGGGCCCTCCACGAGAGGGCGACCCTTGCCGAGCCGCAGTGAGTATACACTTGCCTATCCTGCGACTCGGCTAAGGCGAAGGAGGAACACCGTGGGGTTTTAGTGGGTAGTCCGGCCACTTTGGCCGGGAGTCCCACACGAAGCCGTCCCTTGCTGCCCCCGCGGCGGGGGAGGCGAAGTGCGTAAATGCATTTCCCCACGTACAAAAAAAAAAAAAAAAAAAAAACCTAACCTAACCTAACCTAACCTAACCTTTTTTTTTTTTTTTTTTTTTTTTTTTTTTTTTTTGTTTTTTTGTGACGCGGGGAAAAATGCATTACGCACACCACCGGTGCCTGGGTGGCCTCCGGCGGTAGTGTGGGACTCCCCGTCGGCTGTCCGACGGTATACCCACTAAACAACCCCGCGAAATGCCATCGGCCGCGTTTAGGCGCCGGACAAGTCCCCGGGCTCCCAGCCTCCCGCTCAGTGCACTCAGCCTCAGAGGCACTGGTCTCCCAGAGACGTCCCCCTAGTGGCCTCTTACGGTCCGGCATGCCTTTCCCTACAGCAGAGCTCTCACTGTCGGGAACCCCACCATCCGTTCCCTCCAGAGAGCAGCCCCGCGCTTTAATAAATCGCCCATTAGCGGCCCTTGCGTAGGAGAGCACTTTCTGCTTCCTCTCCCCTGGTTTGGCACTCCCCGCCGTGGGATCGGCGCCGGAGGTAGCCTCCGACTCCATCTCCCAGTCCAGGGACCGTCCCAAGAGTGATTCCGACGGAGAGAAAATCCTTCCGCCGTATCACCCACAACAAACACAAAAAAAAAAACAACAAAACAACAAAACAACACAACAGGACAACAACAAAACAATAGAACAACTAACAAATAATAAATACAACAATAAAACTAATAATTACAGCAACAAAAGTATTTACATCTAAAACCTACAATAAAATACAAAACTCAAATTTTGAGGGGGAGGGGGGGGTCCCCCGACCTCGCACCCCGCACGAAAAATGCCCCGACAGGCAACACCGATCGGATGGCACCCTAAATTTCTGCGAATTCGCGAAGAAAAATTTAGAGCACCTGCTCTCGTACCGGTATTGCCTACCAACCTAACCTAACCTAACCTTTTTTTTTTTTTTTTTTTTTTTTTTTTTTTTTTTTTTTTTTTTTTTTTTTTTTTTTTTTTACAAGGAGAAATCTTTTAAAGACCGTACCCACCGCTAGCGAGGCAGTGGGCGTGAGTGGGACTCGCCCGGCGAAAAGCACCGGGAATACCCACTAAAACTCCTTGGTCGCCCCTCGGACCCTATGTGGGAGAGATCTGGGCTCTGCCTTGTGGCAATTCACCAGGTCTCTCCCAGGGGTGGGCCCCGGCCTATGCCAGGGCTTACGCCAAAGGAGGATTACCCGGGGCTACCGGGGCAATCCTCAGACGAGGCAGCCGATGTTTTCCATGTGCGGGAGCAACCCGCACACGTTGGCTACTCTCAGGGGTCAAAGAAGACGGACGTGCGCCCGCCTTCTTCGACCCACCCGTCTACGTCGGAGTGGAGCGGCTAGAGCATCCTCCTCCCGCTCCCTCTCCGCAGCCTCCTTCTGCAGTATCACGCACTCGCAGAAGGTGGCGGCAGCCTCCCATACCGTCTCACTGCAAACCATGGCTCTAACCATGGTTTGAAGGGAGAGGTATCCCCCGCCAAGCGCCGCGCGAAGTTCGCGGCGCTCTCGCCGCCAGGCCGGGCATTCGACTAGCGTGTGCTCGGCCGTGTCATCGGGGGAGGCGCAATGATGGCACCTCGCCGTCTCCTCCCGATGGGCGACTCGGTGCAGGTAGTGGCCGAAGCAGCCATGCCCGGTCAAAACCTGCACCAGGCGGTAGGTGAGGCTGCCATGCCGGCGCCCAACCCACTCCTCCAACACCGGACGAATCGCCTCGATCGTCCGGTGACCGGCAACTGGGGAGGTCAAGGAGTCTCCCCAGAGCTCCAGGGCCTCCCTCTGCGCTAGCCTGCGCTCCCCTTCGACCTCCTCCAGTGTAGGGCGCGCTCCACGCTCCCTTGCCGCCACCCTCTTGCGGTACACCCTGGCGAGCACCTGGGCATCCAGCTCCCAAGGAGGTGTGCCCGCCAAGACACAGGCCGCCCCGTGGCTGACCGTGCGGTACGATCGTATGACCCGGGTCGCAATCACCCGCTGCGGTTGGCGCAGGAGTGCCCTCGTGTGGGGATTTAGGCACTCCGCCCAAACCGGAGCTCCATACAGTGCCATCGACCTCACCACTCCATGGTAAAGCCGACGGCACGGCGACCCAGGCCCACCCAGGTTGGGGAGAACACGCCCGAGGGCGGCCGCAGATGCGCACAGCCGCGGAGCGAGGAGCTTAAAGTGCTCCTCGAAACTCCATCGGGGATCCAGCACCAGGCCGAGGTACTTCATCTGCACCCCGACCGGGACACGAACCCCCTCCACTCGGACGCATAGCCCCCCCGGGATCACGCCACGAGGGCCACGGAAGGCCATCGCCTTCGTCTTGGCGAGCGCCACCTCCAGTCCCAGTCTGCGGATGCGCCGCACCACCAGAGAGGCGCCGACCGATGCCAGGTGTACCGCATCCTCCCATATGGCCGCCCTGACCACCACTAGGGTGTCATCCGCGAAGCACATCACCTCCATCCTCGGCAGGAGCGCTCCGCGGAGGACCCAGTTGTACCCCAGGTTCCAGAGCAGGGGGCCAAGCACTGAACCCTGGGGCACCCCCGCCGGCATGGCCCACGATTGGACGCACCCCTCCGAATCCTCATAGAGGACCACCCTCTCGCGCAGGTAGTCCGCCACGAGGACACGGAGGTAGAGGGGCACCTGGTGGAACTGCAGTGCCTCCTCTATGCATTCGTGGGGGAGGCTGTTGAACGCGTTAGCGATGTCCAGAGACACCGCCACCACAGCCTCCCCCCTTGCTGTGGCTGCCTCAGTCCACGCCTTGAGGCGAGCCACCGCGTCCATCGTGGACCGACCGGTCCGGAAGCCATATTGGCAATCCGCCAAGTCCGGGCCGCCGGTCTCCAAGTGCTTGGTGATCCGGGAAGCGATGATCTTTTCGAGGAACTTCCCGGACTCATCCAGCATCACCAGCGGCCGAAAACTCGACGGAGAGTCCGGAGGGCGGCCATCCTTGCACAGGAGGCAGAGCCTACCTGCCCGCCATATCCCGGGGAAGCGGCCCGTCGCGATGCAGGTGTTCAACACCGCACGGTACCGCTCCTCCAGGGGCCCTAGGGCTATCGCCATCACCTTGGAGGGCACTCCATCCGGCCCCGGCGTCTTCTTTCTGGACCTGAGCCTGTCCAAACCGGTCTCAAACTCCAGGTCTGACACCGGGGGCCCGTCCATCCCATCCTCCAAGGTGGTGGGGGCGACTGCGGCGCGCATACGGGGGGGAGCGAAGGGTCCCGGGCTGGGAAAGAGCGTATCCAGGACCCTCCGCAACAGCACGGGCTCCATACAGGATGTGGAGGGGGCCATGTCAAAGAATTTCCCCCTCACCACCCTGTACGGCCTACCCCAGGGGTCCCTCTCTAGGGTAGCGATGAATCGCTCCCCAGCTTGGGCTTTGGCCCCGCGGATGGCTGTCCGCAGGGCCCTCTGGGCCTCCCTATAATGCTGGCGGAGCTCATCATCGCCATCCGGCCCCCCGTTGCCGCGCCTGCGGCTACGCAGGTAGGCACGCCTCGCTGCCATACTGGTGGTACGCAGGTCCGCTATCTCCCGCGTCCACCAGTAAACCCCTTTTCGGGGACATGTTCGGGCCCTAGGCATGGCAGAACCGCAGACGACCCGCATGTCGTCGGCAAATAACTCCGCCATGCCCTCCGCGTCCCCGACAAGTTGGGCAGGAGGCTCGGCCCACGCCCTGACTATAGCCGCCTCCTCCGCGACGTCTCGGCGAAGCCTGGCGAGCGCCCACCTCTTAAAGGAGGGCTCGCTTGCGACAGAGCCCAGATGTAAGGGGGCCCCGGGTCCAGCTGTGGAGAGTCCGTAGCGGACGTACCGATGATCCGATAGGGTTTCGACGTCCGCCACTACCCTCCACCCCACCATCCGGGCAGCAATCGCGGAGGAGGCAAAGGTGACGTCGATGACCGACTCACCCTGCCACCTCACGCAGGTCGGTGTGCTGCCCCTGTTCAACACCCGGAGCCCCAGGGCCACAGCCCACGTCGCCAGGTCTTCGCCGAATACGTTCTGCACCGGGGACCCCCACGCCCGATGCTTGGCGTTGAGGTCTCCACCCACCAGTACAGGGTGGGGAGCCGCCCTCCTCACGACTCCCTCCACCGCAGCCAGGAACCGCTCAAACTCGGCCCTACTGCGGTTCCCCGAGAAGTAGGTGGAGACCACCACCACTCCCCCCCAGAGCGCCGCCACATATCCAGGTCCCCTCTCCCGCGGGATGAGAGGTGGGGCTGCAGCGGTAGCAACCCCCACGATCGCCGCCGTGCCGTCCGTCGCCCCGAGCCACTTGCGGGACGACGGTACGCGGTGGGGCTCCGCCACCAGCGCCAAATCCACCCCCCACTCCGCCATCGTCTGACACAGCAGGTCCTGCGCCCCGACGGAGTGGTTGGTGTTGACCTGCACGATCTCACCGATGGACCTACTGGGCATTAGTGTCCATCGGTGTCACTCGTGGGGGGGGGGAGGCCTGCGATGCCGGTGCCCCGGTCGCCAGGACGGGGCGGCCCCTGACCGGTGGGGGGTTGCAGTGCGGTCCTCCCATCCTGTGCGCCGACTGCAGACCACGGTCCTTGCATACGGCGCATTTGGGCGGGGCCGTGCACCCAGCTGCCAGGTGTCCCTCGACACCACACCTGTAGCATAAGCCACTTCGGTCTTTCTTGGAGGGACACAGGAACTGGGTGTGTCCGACCTCCAGGCACCGGTGGCAGCGCATAGGGCGCTGCTCAATTAGCTGGACCGTGGCCGCACTCCAGCCAACACAAATCCGCCCCGCCTCCACCAGCCGTTCCGCTGCCTCTACAGGGCATGAGGCCAGGGCTGACCCCATTCGCTGGCCTCCCATAGAGACAGCGCCCACCCTTATCTTCTCCGGGGGGCAGCCAGCCTTCTCAGCCAGCGCCGCCCGGAGTTCCTCGCCGGTGACCGAGTCGTCCAGCCCGGTCACTCTGAAGTCCGCCATTTTGGTGGGACGGGTGACCCTGCCCGCATCCCCCAGCACCTCTCCCATTCTAGCCGCCAGTGCATCCGCCTGCGACACGCTCGTCTCCTGCGGGAGCTCCAGCACGCAGCCGCCCGCCATTGATCTTCTAAATTTGCAAGGGCCGATCCCCAGTTCCCCGAGGTTGATCTTGGCCCTTGCATTAGCGAGCGCCGCGGAGTATGTAGCCCCTTCGGCAACCGCCTCTGGCTTCAGCGTCAGAACGACAGCCAGAGTCTTCGGCGCCTTGGGCAGCTTGGCCTTCTCCGCCGCAGGAGCCGGCTTGGCAGGCGTCGGCTTTGCTGGCGGCTTACGGGCCTTCTTACCCACCGTCCTCCATCCATCCTCCTCCAAGACAATGGGATCCTCTTGGCGGGACGATCCCGGAAATTGTTCCGCCGCTCGATTCGCCGACGGTGGAGCCAAGGGTGCAGGCTTCACCCCCTTCACCTGCCTAGCCTTCTTCGGCAAGTTTGCAGGTGGCGCCAGCGTGGTTGGTGCCACCACAATTCGCCGATCCGGAGTGTTCTCGCTTGGCGGGCGCTCCCCCTTTTTGTCCGCCGCCAAGGGTGGACGCCGACGGCTGGTCGATGCCGGCAGGAGCCTGCCATCCACCTCCAGACTCTCGAGGCGCGCCGCGATGACGCCTCCGACGTGGGTCATAAGCTCACGCTGGAGCAACCCCATCGCCCGCAAGAACTCCTCCCGTGTGAGTCCATCCCCGCCGCCACTCGACTCCCGCGTGCACACAGTTGAGGCCACTGGGGGCGTGATTCCCTCCGCAGTACGCTCCGAAAAGGCCCTACGAAGGGCCACTACCTCCTCAGAGAGGGCCGAAAGTTGCCCCCGCAGTCGTTTATTATCCGCATGGAGGCGCCGGATTTCTTCGTCCTCCTTGCGGCCTGCGAGGGCACGGACCACCACCAGCATGGAATGCGCAGCCTCCCGAACCTCCTTGATGCAGGTCCCCTTGATGTTTTTGGATTTCTGGAGTACCTGCTCAATGGTCCCCGCGCCATCCTCAGCCCTCTGCTGGAGCTCTGCAAGCGATGCTGTAGGGGGAGGGGACCTCCTCTTCAGCTTCTTCTTGCGATTCGACTTTTCCTCCTCCAATGTGGAGGGCGTTGACTCCGCCTCCGAGTCCGGGAGGCCATCGCTCAGCTCCCTACGGGCCTGAGAGAGGCCCACCGCATGGTGGTATCCCTTACCTGCCCGCACTTTCGGCACTTTCGGTGCCTGCGTCGTCTCTGGGCTCCCAGTCTCCTGCTCGGCCAACTCGGCCTCCGAGGCACTGGTCTCCCAGAGACGTCCACCAAGTGGCCTCTTGCGGTCCGACTGAGCTGCCCCCCTGTCAGAGCTCTCGCTGTCAGGAACCCCACCATCCGTTCCCTCCAGAGAGTGGCCCCGCGCTTTAACAAACCGCCCGTTAGCGGCCCTTGCGTAGGACAGCACCCCTTTCTTCTTCCTTTCCCCTGATTTGGCGCTCCCCGCAGTGGGATCGGCGCCGGAGGTAGCCTCCGACTCCATCTCCCAGTCCAGGGACCGACCCAACAATGACTCCGACGGAGAGAAAATCCTTCCGCCGGATCACACACACCAACAGCAAAAACAGCAAAACAACAACGAAAAAACACAACCAAACAACAGGACAACAACAAAACAACAAACCAATTAACAAATAACAAATATAACAACAAAACTAATAATTACAACAACAAAAGTATTTACATTTAAAACCTACAATAAAAACACAAAACTCAAATTTTGAGGGGGAGGGGGGGGTCCCCCGACCTCGCACCCCGCACAAAAGATGTCCCGACAGGCAGCACCGAACGGATGGCACCCAAACTTTTCCCGAATTCGCGAAAAAAATTTAGAGCACCCTGCTCTCGTCACGGTATTGCCTGCCAGAAAACCCTCTTCCAGACGAGCCGGAGATGCGGGAGCGGTCTCAAACGACTTCCCCCGACCCCCAAACACCGAAACACCAATAAAAATTTTTGAGGGGTTTTGGACCCCCAAAAATAGTTCCCGTGGGAAATTTAAAAAAAAAAAATTTCCACGGGATCACCTCAAGGGTACCAAGACACAACACCTAACGCAAAAAAGTATATTTCTCCCTACTATATCGTCCCGAAGTCCAACCAACCTAACCTAACCTAACCTAACCTAACCTAACCTTTTTTTTTTTTTTTTTTTTTTTTTTTTTTTTTTTTTTTTTTTTTTTTTGTGACGCGGGGAAAAATGCGTTACGCACACCACCGGTGCCTGGGTGGCCTCCGGTGGTAGTGTGGGACTCCCCGTCGGCTGTCCGACGGTATACCCACTAAACAACCCCGCGAAATGCCATCGGCCGCGTTGGTGTGGTGCCCCGGATCTGTCAGCAACAGGGCACCACTGCGACTGGCCAGCCCCTCAAAAGGGGCCGGACTTCTTCTCTCTAGGGGCCATCCCGGCAAATTGGGACAGCCCCTCCGGCGGCGGGACCATTATGGGGCCAGGTTCCCAGCCTGACCCCTAGTCCCACAGGTTAGGGAGGCGGCAGTAGGTGCGCGTAGCGCCTACGCCGCACTCCCGTCCGCCGTCTCCGGAGCGGGGCAGCCTGAGGATCGTCCTCCCTGTCCCGCTCCGCGGCCTCCTTCTGGGACATGACGGTCTCACAGAAGGAGGCCATCGCCTGCCAGGCACTGTCACTCCCGAGCATGGAGCGGACCACGCTCGGGAGCGAGAGGTCCGCGCTACCTAGCGCGGACACCAGATCGTGGCGCTGCCGAGACCATCTGGGACACTGCTCTAGAGTATGCTGAGCAGTGTCCTCGGCCGCGCCACAATCGTGGCAGCCTGGCCGCTCCTCCCGCCTCGCGACCCGGTGCAGGTACTCACCGAAGCATCCATGTCCGGTGAGCACCTGCACCATGCGGAAAGTGAGGGGTTTGCGCCTACGACGCATCCACGCCTCCAGGACCGGGCGCAGTGCCTCCGCAACGCGGACTCCGTACCGCGGCTGCGCCAGGTCCTCCCCCCACCTCCGCATCATCTCCACATGCCCTCGCTGGCGATACCGCCCCACCTCCACCGACGTGGGGCGCTCGCCGAGAATCCTCCTATCCGAGACAAACCCGTATACCTCGGCGAGCACCTCCGCCTCCAACTCCCAGGGCGGGTCGCCAGCAAGGGCGGTCGCGGCCGTCCACGCCACCGTCCGGTACCCCCTTATCGCCCTCTGCGCTATGACCCGCTGCGCTCTGCGCAGCTGAGCCCTATTCCGAGCGCAGAGGGCTTCCGCCCATATGGGGGCACCGTACGTGGCCATACTCCGGCAGATGCCGGAGTACAGCCGCCTGCACGCGGCGCTAGGCCCGCCCACATTGGGCAGGAGGCGACCCAGCGCCGCCGCAGCTCTGATGACCCTCGGCCCCAACCGCTCGAAGTGGGGGCCGAAGGTCCATCTCCCGTCCAGGGTGAGGCCCAGATAGCTAATCTGGGCACTCACCCTAATCCTTTCTCCTCCTATTTGGAGGTGCGCTCCCGAGGGGGGGCCCCGCCTACCGGTCCCGCGGAAGAGGAGGGCCTCGGTTTTATCCAAGCGGACCCGAAGCCCGGTCAACGACCGCCTCCATCTCCTGGTCGGTGACGGGCGGCGGAGCGCCCTCCTCCTCTCCTCTGGAGTCCGACTGTAGGGCCATCCTCGGGGGAGCGTAGCCCCGTGGGTTGTCGGGGAAGAGTTCCCCGACAACCCTCTCCAACACGGCCGGCTGGAGGGTCTCTGTCAGTGGGGCCGACTGAGCGCGGATTTTGTTCCGCGCTCCCCTATACGGTCGGCCCCACGGGTCCCTGTCTAGGCCCTCCAGCAGCTCCTGCCACGCTCCCTCCTTGGCCCTACTTATGGCCATCTGCAAGGCTCTCTTCTTCTCCACGTATATGCCGTGCAGATGGCCATCTCTCCCTTCGTCCCGGGGGCGGCGACGCCTGCTCCGAGTATACGCCCTACGCGCCCCGTTGCAGGCGTCCCGGAGGCCGGCTATCTCAGCCGACCACCAGTAGACCGCCCGCCTCGGAGGCGGACGCCCAACGCTGGGCATGGCCGCTCTGCACACCGCCGTGAAGGCGTCGCAGAGACGACCAGCCCCCCCCTCGGCGTCCAGATCCTCCATTGGCGGGAGGCCCCAGCGGCCGACAATGGCCGCCTCCTCTGCCAGTTCCCGGTCGAGTCTGGTGAGCGCCCAACGCGGGAACCGGCTCCGCCACCGGGACGAAGTCGTCGGACTCCCGGGGGCTGGAGACACCTCGAACCTGATATAACGATGGTCCGAGAGCGTCTCCACCCCCGTCTCCACCCTCCAGCCCTCCACTCGGCGTGCGGTGGACGCGGTGGCGAAGGACAGATCCACCACCGACCCTCCGTTCCACCGCACGCACGTGTGGACTGTCCCCCTATTTAAGAGGGACAATCCCGCGGCCAGCGCCCACTCCTCCACCATCTGCCCTTTGGCTTCCGTGGCCGGGTTCCCCCACGCCGTGGACTTGGCGTTGAAGTCACCGGCCACGACAACCTGGGCGGGCGCTAGCCGCCTCACAGCCGACCCCAGAGCGTCGAGCAGCCGCTCCAGGGCCGGCAGGTCGCGGTTCGGGGAGAAGTACACACCGATGATTGCGTACTCTCCCCGAACCGCCGCCACGTAACCCGCTCCCCTCCCCCACACCACGAGTGGGGGGCTGGCGCCAGGCCTCGCGACGATGGCCACGGAACCGTCCAGATCCCCGGCCCAGTTAGGCCGGGAGGGCACGAAATATGGTTCCGCAACCACCGCCACGTCCACGTCCCACTCCGCCATGGTCTGCAGGAAAAGGTCCTGAGCCCCAGCGGAGTGGTTGACGTTGGCCTGCAGGAAGCGAGGATGTCCGGCCATTACTCGGACATCCTAGCCTCCGGCGCCGTCTGCCGCCCACTCCCGCGAGAGATGGGGGGCGTTCTCCCGCGGACGGATGGGGGGTTGCAAAGACGGCCCCCCATCACGTGCGTCGCCTTCCGCCCAGCGTCTGCGCATACGGCACAGCGGGCCTGGGCCGAGCAGCCCGAGGCGATGTGCCCCGGCTGCCCGCACCGGTAACAAAGCCGGCTGCGGTCCTCCTTGGAGGGGCACAGCTCGGCTGTGTGCCCCTTCCCCATGCACTTATAACAATGCATGGGGCGCGCCTCCAGCAGGTGGAGCTGCACCCGGCTCCAGCCCACCCCGATACTGCCCAGCTCGAGCAGCTTCTTCGCTGCCGTCACCGGGCAGCGCATCAGGGCGGAACTGGAATTCCGCCAGTCCGGGCGGATTTCGCCCACCCGGACCTGCTCCGGGGTGCAGCCCCCTTCGCGCGCGACCGCAACCTGAACCCGCTGTACCGTAGCGGCGTCGTCCAGACCCGTGAGGCGGAACTCCGCGCACTTCACGGGCCTGGACACCTCAACAACGCCGGACAGGGCGGCCGTTAACTTGGCCGCCAAGGCGTCAGCCTTCTCGTGACTGGTGGAGCCTGGGACTTCGATCAGCCTCGCTCCGGTAGCCGACTTCCGAATCCGGAGCGAGCCGATTCCCAGGTCCCCCAGATTCACCTCCCGCTCGGCCTTAAGTAGGGCCGAGGCATACGATGCGCCCCCTTGGGCTGCCTCCGGCCGTAATTTCAGGATTACGGCCGTGGAGCCGGGGAGCACCACTTTGGGCCTTCGGCCCTCCTCCTTGCCCGCGGGAGTGGCTGACGCCTTGGAAGGCGCTGGCGCCGCAGGAGTCGCGGCGGCCGCGGTCTTTCGCGGCTTGCGGCGGTCCACGTCGGTCCACGCCTCCTTAGGGACCTCGGTGTCCCCCGCTGCCGGCGACGGCGTCACCGCTGCCGGCTTCGCCCTTGATGTAGACGGGCCGAAGCTCGTCCACGTCTCCTGCGGGGCCCCACTGCGGGCGGGACCTGCGCTCTCAATGGCAGCCCTCGCGGCCCTCGCCACCGCAGAGCCGTCGCCCGCCAATGGCGGACGGGCGACAACCGGAGGAGGCAGGCGCGACTCAATCGCGGCAAGCCGGCCGTCCACCAGGTTGCCGACGAGCTGGGCGATGTTGGACTCCAGAGTCTGGAGATCCACCGGGCCCGTCGGCCCCTGCGCCTTCCTCTCGGCCCGGAGCTCCTGGAACTCCCGGCGGTGCGCCTTGACCTCCTCCCGCAAGGAGGCCACCTCCCGTTGGAGACGGGCGTTGTCAGCTCGGAGGCGGTGGGTCTCCTCCACCTCCGTGCGCACCACCAGGGCCCCCAGGATCTCCCGGATCCCGCTCGCAGCCCTCGCAATTTTTGCCGAGTAGCCCCCCTTGAGGCTCGCCGATTTCCCCGTGAGGTCGAGGATAAGCTCCAACATACCCTCGCCCCTCACCATGAGGTCCTCGGCGCCCCCTCCGAGTGGGCTCGCCGCTTCCCCCTCAGGGCTTCTCCCTTCGGGGCTTTTCTTCTCCGCCTCGGGGCTCACCCCCTCGGCGCTTCCTGCCGCCACATTCGTGCCCATCTTCGCCTTAAGGGCCCGCTTCTCAAGGAGCGCATTAAATGCCGCCTCCTTGGCCTCCTCCTTACGCACCCTCAGTTGTTGGCGGGCCCTGGCCAGGCTGGGGGCGATGCCGCCCCTCTTGCCGCGCCTGGCGGTGGGCACCTTCGCCCGCTCGTCGGGGGTCTCCGTCTCCGACCCCGAGAACAGGCGCTTCCGGCTCAGCTCAGACTCGGAGAGGGTGGTGACCATGGAGTCGGTCTCCACCCACCCCTCGCCCTCGCTATCCACCTCTTCCCTTCGTGGGCCCTCCGGGACGCCACCCCCCACGGAACCTTTAGGCCCCAACGTAGCCCCCCCACCCGGCATCACCAGGACTTGGCTGTCTAGGTTCGTCCCAGACAGCCCACACAACACGAAAAAACACGAACGACAAACACAAAAACCCAACAAGAGACAAAACAACCACCTAACCTAACCCTACGACCAAACAATAAACCACCTAACCCTACGACACAGGACAAACACAACTCCCAACTTCTCACAACTCCCAACACGCTCCACACCACCAAAACAATCCACCAAAACGCCACTACACAACCACCTCGCCCACAAGTTTAGTTTTCTAGTTTTAGTCACCACTCACCGGCCACTGCGTTACCGCGCACCAGGTGAGTGGGTCCAGGGCAGACTACGAGGAAGCACTAGAAAACACTTGGGGCCTGCCCCAACCTAACCTAACCTAACCTAACCTAACCTAACCTAACCTAACCTAACCTTTTTTTTTTTTTTTTTTTTGTGACGCGGGGAAAAATGCGTTACGCACACCACCGGTGCCTGGGTGGCCTCCGGTGGTAGTGTGGGACTCCCCGTCGGCTGTCCGACGGTATACCCACTAAACAACTTAGGTATTGTGTATTTGTTTTGTGAGTTAATATTATGTGTTGTTGTTTGGTGATGGTTGTGTGGCCCTCGGCTAGGCCGCCCGGCAGGTAACTGTCCGGAGGCTGTCGCTTCGGGCTAGTTGTGTGTGGCTGTATGTTGTGATATATATTGTACTAGGTATGCAGATTTGTGTATTTTGTAGTGTTATATATACTTGTATATTTATATTTTATGTTTGGCTTTATTTATTTATTTATCTATTTGTTAATCAGCTTCGGCTTATTTGCCGGCATTTCAGCAGATTTGCTGTGTAATTTCTGCGGTTGATTGCCGCAGTTGACCATTAGGGACTGTATCCGCACCCGGGCCTCCATACGTGGTTGCCAGCCGGGTGCACATCAGTGCCCAATGGGGAGAGAGGTTGGCCTCCGCCCGGCCAGCGGTCGCAACGCAGTCATTATTGCTGCGGCCGGTGGCCAAGCGGATGCCTAGTTATTTCTAAATTCTTAATCTATAATGTTTCATTAATACTATCGCGCTGTGATCACATTTATGTATTTCTTTTGTTCCATTATTATCTTTTGGATTTATTTCTTTTATTTATTATTATTATATATATTAATGTATACTTTTTTATTTTGTTTTTAATTTTTTTTTTTTCCTTTTTATATATTTTTTTCGTTTTCTTTTATTTGTATTTTTTTTTTTTTTCCCTTTTTATTTGTGATCACTTACATTGTGTCTCCTATTTGCTTTATTATATTTAATACATAGTAATGAATAGTAAATAGTAAAGTTCCATGATCGGAGCTGATAAACATTGCTGAGCAAAAAATAATAATAAAAAAACAAAACAACAAAAAAAAAAAAAGAAACAAGGAAACCTAGGATTAACTAAATACAATAATTCTTTATGACAAATGATTCGACTTAAATTATGATTAGTTAGATACTGCTTATAGTTCCATTCTACAGGTGGACGGACTTAACATTATACATAATACAAATTAGGTTTTTAGGAGGCTGGCTTATGCCGTGCTATAGCTTAATAACTTATGTGATTCTAAGTTGGTTACCTAATTGAATAGGGTGGCGGCCAGGGGCCGTCGCCTATTGTGATAAAGAGCATAGCTCAGTGCTCAGGGCGAACCCTCATCACATAACAAACATTATAAAGTAAATTTAAACTTAAATTAATATTGAAGCCAGAGGGCTAACAAAATTCAATAAAGCTATCATTGTAAATAGTTCAGATATAATTGGATGGTTAACTAGTACTACCCATTTAAGTGATTATTAACATAATAAATAATACCAGTTATAGTTAAAGGTTAATTGAAGAGGGAGGCACCTTCTGCATGGAAATCGGACGAAAATTCACCGAAATATAAGGTTTTTAAGAAAATTGTTTTATCAATATAAAATATTTAAAAAAGTAAATCGACGACACATATATTAAAAATCATAATTAGGAAGACTTCATATAGCAGCATATAATAGCAAAATTTTAAAATTTTCTGACAACTCACATAGGAGCTACAATTTTTTTAAAAATCTTTAAAATTTTCTAAACAAAGAAAACTTAAAAATTATGTACTAAGCTTTTTCTAAATTACTAATGTAAAAATAAAGGACAATATAACGCAACTATTAGCGTTCACAGAAATTTGTTATCTTTTGTGGATCCGAAGATACAGCAAATTTAATAATAAAATTTAAAATTAAAATACTAGCCAATTTAAATTCTGAAAACCGACAGCGCCATTCTTTTCAGATAGCCCATTTACCCCCAAAAGGGAAAAAAGACCGGAGCTCTAGGGCCCAAAACAAGGAAGTTACTGGACGTCCGCCATCTTGGCGGCCATATTGGAGGAATTTAGATTTGCTGTAACTTCGGCAAAAACCGTGGTATTGAAACGCGGTTTTCTGTATTAAACTGTGTAACGGACGCTCTGTCGATTGACACCGGTTCCAACAGATTTGGACATCTCGAAAAATTTTGGGACAAAACCTAGTCGAGACTAAAGGGAAGGTCATACTTAACTAGCGGGGTCAAAACCCCGTGCTTCTACGACCAGTGGATCGCGAGTTATTGATCTGACGTGCCTATCCTGCGACTCGGCTAAGGCGAAGGAGGAACACCGTGGGGTTTTAGTGGGTAGTCCGGCCGCTGGCCGGTAGTCCCACTCGAAGCCGTCCCCGCTGCCCTCGCGGCGGGGGAGGCGAAGTGCGTAAACGTATTTCCCCACGTAAAAAAAAAAAAAAAAAAAAACCTAACCTAACCTAACCTGAGAGGGCGACCCTTGCCGAGCCGCAGTGAGTATACATTTGCCTATGTCGGCTGCGCCAGGTCCTCCCCCCACCTCCGCATCATCTCCACATGCCCTCGCTGGCGATACCGCCCCACCTCCACCGATGTGGGGCGCTCGCCGAGGCTCCTCCTTTCCGAGACAAACCCGTATACCTCGGCGATCACCTCCGCCTCCAACTCCCAGGGCGGGTCGCCAGCGAGGGCGGTCGCGGCCGTCCAAGCCACCGTACGGTACCCCCTTATCGCCCTCTGCGCTATGACCCGCTGCGCTCTGCGCAGCTGGGCCCTGTTGCGGCTGCAGAGGGCCTCCGCCCATATGGGGGCACCGTACGTGGCCATACTCCGGCAGATGCCGGAGTACAGCCGTCTGCACGCGGCGCTGGGCCCGCCCACATTGGGCAGGAGGCGACCCAGCGCCGCCGCAGCTCTGATGACCCTCGGCCCCAACCGCTCGAAGTGGGGGCCGAAGGTCCATCGTCCGTCCAGGGTGAGGCCCAGGTAGCTCATCTGGGCACTCACCCTTACCCTTTCTCCTCCTATTTGGAGGTGTGCTCCGGGGGGAGGGCCCCGTCTGCCGGTCCCGCGGAAGAGGAGGGCCTCGGTCTTCTCCAAACGGACCCGAAGCCCAAGCCTCTCTATACGGCTGACCACCAGTCCTACTCCGACTTCGGCCAGCCGCGCCGCCTCCACAAAGGTCTTACCCCGGGACGCGACAAGGGTGTCATCTGCATAGCAGATGACACTCATCCCAGGGAGGAGACGGCCCCGCAGGACCCAGTCGTATGCGAGGTCCCACAGAATGGGGCCCAGAACGGACCCCTGCGGGACCCCGCAACCGACAGACCTCCTGACCAAACGGCCCCTCGCATCCTCGAAGCACACCTCCCTGTCCTCCAAGTATGCCTTCAACAGTCTCCCCAAGTACGGAGGCACCTCAAAGTATTTGAGGGCCTCAAGTATGGTACTGTGGGGGAGACTGTTGAAGGCATTGGCGATGTCCAGCGACACCGCCACCACCACCTTACCCTCGCGCTCCGCCTCCTCCGTCACCGACCTAAGGCGCCTAATGGCGTCGACGGTCGACCGTCTGGCCCGGAACCCGAACTGGGCATCCGAAAGGCCCAGTCCCGGGCCATCCTCCAAGTGCTGAGCGAGGCGGGAAGCGACAACCCTTTCTAGGGCCTTCCCCGCCTCGTTCAGCAGAACGACCGGTCGAACCGCCGACCCCGAGTCCGGGGGCCGGTCTCCCTTCAACAGAAGGCAGAGCCGGCCCACCCTGAAGGGTCCCGGGCAGCACCCCGACCGCAAGCAGCAGTCGAGGAGCTCCCGGAACCTGTCTCCGAGGTGCACGAGAGCCAACGCTAGCACCTTCCCGTGCACCCCGTCCGGACCCGGCGCCCTCTTCTTACCTCGGAGGCGGTCAACGACCGCCTCCATTTCCTGGTCGGTGACGGGCGGCGGAGCGCCCTCCTCCTCTCCTATGGAGTCCGACGATCGGGCCATCCTAGGGGGAGCGTACCCCCGTGGGGTGTCGGGGAACAGTTCCCCGACAACCCTCTCCAACAGGGCTGGCTGGAGGGTCTCCGTCAGCGGGGCCGACTGAGCGCGGATTTTGTTCCGCGCTCCTCTGTAAGGTCGGCCCCACGGGTCCCTGTCTAGGCCCTCCAACAGCTCCTGCCACGCTCCTTCCTTGGCCCTACTTATGGCCATCTGCAAGGCCCTCTTCTTCTCCACGTATATGCCGTGCAGATGGCCATCTCGTCCTTCGTCCCGGGGGCGGCGACGCCCGCTCCGGGTGTACGCTCTACGCGCCCCGTTGCAGGCGTCCCGGAGGTCGGCTATCTCCGCCGACCACCAGTAGACCGCCCGCCTTGGGGGCGGACGCCCAACACTGGGCATGGCCGCCCTGCACACCGCCGTGAAGGCGTCGCAGAGACGGCCAGCCCCTTGCTCCACCCCCAAATCCTCCATCGGCGGGAGGCCCCAGCGGCCGACTATGGCCGCCTCCTCTGCCAGTTCCCGGTCGAGCCTGGTGAGCGCCCAACGCGGGAACCGGCTCCGCCACCGGGACGAAATCGTCGGACTCCCGGGAGCTGGAGACACCTCGAACCTGATATAGCGATGGTCCGAGAGTGTCTCCACCCCCGTCTCCACCCTCCATCCTTCCACTCGGCGTGCGGCGGACGCGGTGGCGAAGGACAGATCCACCACCGACCCTCCGTTCCACCGCACGCACGTGTGGACTGTCCCCCTATTCAAGAGGGACAGTCCCGCGGCCAGCGCCCACTCCTCCACCTTCCGCCCTTTGGCTTCCGTGGCCGGGTTGCCCCACGCCGTGAACTGGCGTTGAAGTCCCCGGCCACGAAAACCTGGGCGGGCGCTAGCCGCCTCACCGCCGACCCCAGAGCGTCGACCAGCCGCTCCAAGGCCGGCAGGTCGCGGTTCGGGGAGAAGTACACACCGATGATTGCGTACTCTCCCCGAACCGCCGCCACGTATCCCGCCCCCCTCCCACTCAACACGAGTGGGGGGCTGGCGCCAGGCCTCGTGACGATGGCCACGGAACCGTCCAGATCCCCGGCCCAGTTAGGCCGGGAGGGCACGGAATATGGTTCCGCAACCACAGCCACGTCCACGTCCCACTCCGCCATGGTCTGCAGGAAAAGGTCCTGAGCCCCGGCGGAGTGGTTGACGTTGGCCTGCAGGAAGCGGGGATGTCCCGCCATTATTCGGACATCCCAGCCTCAGGCGCCACCTGCCGCCCACTCCCGCGAGAAATGGGGGGCGTTCTCCCGCGTATGGATGGGGGGTTACAGAGACGACCCCCCATCACATGCGTCGCCTTTCGTCCGGCGTCGGCGCACACGGCACAGCGGGCCTGTGCCGAGCAGCCCGAGGCTATGTGCCCCGGCTGCCCACACCTGTAGCACAGGCGGCTGCGGTCCTCCTTGGAGGGGCACAACTCGGCTGTGTGCCCCTTCCCCATGCACTTGTAACAGTGCATGGGGCGCGCTTCCAACAAATGGAGCTGCACCCTGCTCCAGCCCACCCCTATATTGCCCAGCTCGAGCAGCTTTTTCGCTGCCGTCACCGGGCAGCGCATCAGGGCGGAGCTGGAGTTCCGCCAGTCCGGGCGGATTTCGCCCACCCGGACCTGTTCGGTGGTGCAGCCACCCTCCCGCGCGACCGCAGCTTGGACCCGCTGCGCCGTTGCGGCATCGTCCAGACCCGTGAGTCGGAACTCCGCACACTTCACGGGCCTGGACACCTCTACGACGCCGGACAGGGCGGCCGTCAACTTGGCCGCCAAGGCGTCAGCCTTCTCGTGGCTGGTGGAGCCGGGGACTTCGATCAGCCTCGCTCCGGTCGCCGATTTGCGTATCCGGAGCGAGCCGATTCCCAGCTCCCCCAGATTCACCTCCTGCTCGGCCTTCAAGAGGGCCGAGGCATACGATGCCCCCCCTGTGGCTGCCTCCGGCCGTAACTTTAAAATTACGGCCGTGGAGCTGGGGAGCACCACCTTGGGCTTTCGGCCCTCCTCCTTGCCCGCGGGAGTGTTGGCTGACGCCTTGGCGGGCGCCGGTCTCGCAGGAGTCGCGGGGGCCGCGGTTTTCCGCGGCTTGCGGCGGACCACGACGGTCCACGACGCCACCTCCGGGACCTCGGCGGTCCCTGCCGCTGCCGACGGTGTCACCGCGGCCGGCTTCGCCCTAGATGTGGACGGGCCGAAGCTCGTCCACGACTCCTCGCTGGCCCCAGTTCGGCGAGCGGGGCCCACTTTGGCGGCCTTTCTCGCCTGAGGGCGCACGTCGAGCTCGGCCGGTGCGCTCGCGTTAGCGCGCTGCGACTTAGTCGCCGGCCTTCGCGCGCCTTCAATGGCCGCCCTCGCGGCTTTGGCGACTGCGGAGCTGTCACCCGCTAATGGCGGACGGGCGACAGTCGGAGGGGGCAGGCGCGACTCTAGGTCGGCGAGCCGCCCGTCCACCAAGTTACCGACGAGCCGGGCGATACTGCTCTCCAGAGCCTGTATATCGACCGGGCCCGTCGGCCCCTGCGCCTTCCTCTCCTTGCGGAGCTCCTCGAATTCCAGGCGATGCGCCCGGACTTCTTCCCGCAGCGAGGAGACCTCGCGCTGCAGCCGAGCGTTGTCGGCTCGGAGACGGAAGGTCTCCCCACTCTCCGTGCGCATCACGAGGGACTCGAGGATCTCCTTTATCCCGCCCGCCGCCTTCACAATCTTGGCGGCGTAGCCGCCTTTGAGGCTCGCCGACCTGCTGGTGAGGTCGAGGATCAGCCCCAGCTTCTCCCCGGCCACCACCATGAGCTCTTCGGCTCCCCTCTCAGTTAGGCACGCCGCCTCCCCCTCAGGGCTTTTCCCTTCGGGGCTCTTCTTTTTGGCCGCCTCGGGGCTGTCCCCCTCGGCGCTTCCGGCCACCTCCGCGCTCTTCCTCTGGACTCCAAATGCCCGCCTCTCAAGGAGCGCCTGGATCGCCTCCTCCCTCTCCTCCTCCTCGCGCTCCCTGAGCTGACGGCGGGCTCTGGCCAGTGTAAGGGCAGCGCCGCCCCTCTTCCCGCGCCTGGCCGTCGGCAACTTCGCCCTCTCGGCCGGCGCCTCGGTCTCTGAGCCGGAGAAGAGGCGCTTGCCCCGTCCCAGCTCCGACTCCGAAAGGGTGGGGACCGACATACTGTCGGTCTCCTCACCCCCACCTGACTCGCTATCCACCACAAAAACTGGTGGCCCCTCCGCGGGCCCACTCCCCCCGGAACCCTTAGGTCCCAACATACCCCCCGCTCCCGGCATCGCCGGAACTCGGCTGTCTAGGCTCGTCACCGAAACCTAGACACACAACGACAAACACAAGAGACAATAACCAACTGCACAAAAACAACAAAAGCAACCAACAAAGAACACCAAGACACACACTCCACTGCGAAAAGCAAGCACCACCTAACAACTCCTCCTAGGTAATGAACCACCTCGCCCACAAGTATCGACTTTCCAGATTTGGTCACCACTCACCGGCCACTGCGTTACCGCGCACCGGTGAGATGGGTCCAGGGCAGACGACGGGGACGTACTGGAAATCACTTGGGGCCTGCCCCCGGGACTTCAACCTAACCTAACCTAACCTAACCTAACCTAACCTGAGAGGGCGACCCTTGCCGAGCCGCAGTGAGTATACATTTGCCTATCCTGCGACTCGGCTAAGGCGAAGGAGGAACACCGTGGGTAGTCCGGCCACATGCCGGGAGTCCCACACGAAGCCGTCCCCTGCTGCCCCCGCAGCGGGGGAGGCGAAGTGCGTTAATTTTGCGTAAATTTCCCCACGTACAAAAACAAAAAAAAAAAAAAAAAAAAAACCTAACCTAACCTGGGGTGCGCGTCACCCCCGAGGTGGTTGCCGGGGATTTCAACGCCAAATCCAGGGCGTGGGGATCCCCGGCGACCGACGCCCGGGGGGAGATTTTGGAAGATTGGGCGGTGTCCACGGGCTTGGCGCTGCTAAATACGGGGGCGGTTCACACGTGCGTGCGGAGGCAGGGCGGGTCGATTGTTGACATCTCGTTCGCCAGTCCCGCCCTGGCCCGCCGCGCGAGAAACTGGAGGGTCATCGGGGGGGGTGGAGACGCTATCGGATCACCGATATATCCGGTTCGACGTCGTCCCCGCTCCCGCGGACTCTCCGGCTATAGATTTTAGCCGCCCCCTGGCAGGGGAATGTCCGCGGTGGCGTCTCAGCACGCTGGACCAGGAGCTGGCCAAAGAGGCGGCCGTCGTCGAGCGGTGGGCTGCCGCTGCAAGCGGCTTGGACGTGGACGCGAGGTGCGAGTGGCTCGCAGGAGCGCTAACTCGCGTCTGCGACGCGGCGATGCGTAGGGCGAGACCGACCCCCCCGCGGAGGCAGGTGTACTGGTGGAAACCACACCTGGGAGAGCTGCGTAAACTCGTTCACGCAGCTCAGCGCAGGTACACCCGCAGTCGCGGGAGGAGGGTCAGAAACCTCGCCCTCGAGGAAGAATTATTCGCCGCGTACAGGGCCGCGCGTGCAGCCTTTAGTTCGGCGATAAGGGCCGCCAAAGAGGAGGCCTGGAAGGGTTGGCTCGAGAGCCTCAACGAGGACCCGTGGGGGCGCCCCTACAAGGCTGTGAGCCAGAAGCTCCGACCTTGGGCGCCTCCCCTCACCAGGACTCTGGAGCCACTCTTTCTGGAGCAAGTGGTCGGCTCCTTGTTTCCAGCGAGGGAAGAGTGGGTGCCACCGCGGATGGCAGCGCCGAGCCGGGGACCGGAGGAAGGCGAGGTCGTCCCGCCCGTGTCCGAGGCCGAGTTAGGGGCGGCGGTCCTGAAGTTAAAACTCAGGAACCGCGCCCCGGGCCCGGACGGTATCCCTGGGCGGGTCCTAGCCCTTGTGGTGCCGGTCCTCGAGGAGGAGATCCTGTCCCTGTTGACGGAGTGTTTGGTGTCGGGAAGGCTCCCGCGCTCCCGTGCTCGCTGCGCGACTCGTCGGGAGCTTGGGGGCGGATGGGCCGGATCTCAGCGGCGACCAGTACGGCTTCCGCTGTGGGAGATCCACGCTGGACGCCATATCCCGTCTCAGGGACAGGGTTGAAGAGGCGGTCACCCAGGGGGCAACCACCACGGGGGTGGGGTGCACGTCCGCCACCAGAGCCCCGACTTCCGCGAGCATCTGCTCGAAGTCGGCGAGGCTTCTGTTGGGTGAGAAGTACACCCCAATCACTGCAACGTCACCCAGCGAAGCAAGAACGCACCCGCGACCCCGCGACTCCATGTCGAAGGGGGCAGGAGCAGCGCCACCCCGCCAGGCGACGATAGCCACCGAGTCGTCCCGGTCGCCCGCCCAGTCATCCCGGGCGCGGACGCAGTACGGCTCCGCGACTATGGCTACTGTCGTTTGCCACTGCACTGCGGTCTGGATCAAGAGATCCTGGGCCGCAGCACAGTGGTTCACGTTGCCCTGCAGGAATGAGATTTTGGCCATTATTGTTGGGCCGTATCCATGGCCTCCTCTGATGGCTGGGTGAGGTGTTTCGAATTGGCCCCTCCCGTGCCCTTAGCCCCCCGAGACCGGCGGCCTTTCCCGCGGGCCGTCGCGGTGCACTGTTTGGATCCCAGGCGGTGGCCCGCCGGGGCGTTCTCCGCCGCGCAGACGGGGCAATTGGGGTCCGCGTCGCAAGCGTCCTGTCTATGGCCAGGACGCCCGCAGCGGAAGCACAGCGCGCTGCGATCCACCTCACAGGCACACTGCGCCCCCACATGCCCCGGCACCAGGCAGCGGAAGCAGCGCTGCGGTCTCGGCTCGAGGAGGACAACTCGAGCGTTGGCCCACCCAACCGTCAGGCGACGGCCATCCGCCACCTTCTTGGCAGCCACAGCAGGGCATCGCACCCAGACGGTGCTCTGTCGGCCAGGTGAGCGGTTTACCCCACCCACCCTAACTTTCTCGGCAGGGCACCCGCCCGCCCTTGCGACGGCCTGGGCCACCATGTCAGCGGTGGCCGTATCACCCAGGCCGGTGATGCGCACCTCCGCAGCCATCTCCGGCCGAGAAACTCGGATGTCTTCGCCGAGGGCTAGCCGGAGCTTTTCGGCTAGGACGTCGGCCTTCTGGGCCTTATCAGCCCCGGCCACCTCCTAAATCCGCCCCCCGGTCACCGCCGTACGGAGGCGGACGCCTTCGATGCCGAGGCCCTTGAGGTCGACCTTCCTCTCGGCCTCAGTCATCACCTTCGGGGCCTTGGGCGTCGCCTGGGCCTTAGGCGTAGCCTGCGCCGCAGCAGAGGCCGGGCTGCTCGGTTTGGCCTTCTTCGGGCGCGCTACAACCTTATTCCAATCCCCCAACTTTGGAGGGGTTGGTGCAGAGGGCGAGGGGCGCGCCTCGCGGGCGGACTCGGCTTCGATCGCCGCAGCGGTCTTCTTCTTTCTTTTCCCCTTCACCTTGTCTCCCGGAACAACTGCCGGGGGCAGGGGAGGGGAAATTGAGGGCCTAGGCGTCGGATCAGGGTCCGGCGGTGATGGTGTCACGTCCACCGTGGGCACCGCGCGATCGTCCGTCGCCACTTGCGCGGCGCGGGCGGCCGCGCGCGTGTCCGCCGCTAGCGGAGGACGCAGCCGCGGCTCCGGCAGGAGACGGCCCTCAATGCCGGCGAGACGCGCGTCGACGAAAAACGCGATTTCCTCACGCGTCATCGCCGGGGCAGAGGCCGCCTGCAGCTCGAAATCCTGCATCTTCTTTTGAAGGGCGGCCAGCTCGCCCTGCAGACGGAGCACCTTTTTTTTTTTTTTTTTGTGACGCGGGGAAAAATGCGTTACGCACACCACCGGTGCCTGGGTGGCCTCCGGTGGTAGTGTGGGACTCCCCGTCGGCTGTCCGACGGTATACCCACTAAACGACCTCGCGAAATGCCATCGGCCGCGTTGGTGTGGTGCCCCGGATCTGTCAGCAACAGGGCACCACTGCGACTGGCCAGCCCCTCCAAAGGGGCCGGACTTCTCCTCTCAAGGGGCCATCCCGGCAAATTGGGACAGCCCCTCCGGCGGCGGGACCATTATGGGGCCAGGTTCCCATCCTGACCCCTAGTCCCACAGGTTAGAGAGGCGGCAATAGGTGCGCGTATGCCTTGCGGTGCCGGTCCTCGAGGAGGAGATCCTGTCCCTGTTGACGGAGTGTTTGGTGTCGGGGAGGCTCCCGCGGCGGTGGAAGACGGGCAAGCTCGTGCTGCTCGGGAAGCACGGGCGCCCAGCCGAGTCGCCGTCGGCCTACCGTCCCATTGTTCTGCTAGACGAGGCGTGCAAGCTCCTAGAGCGGGTGCTCGCTGCGCGACTCGTCGGGAGCTTGGGGGCGGATGGGCCGGATCTCAGCGGCGACCAGTTCGGCTTCCGCTGTGGGAGATCCACGCTGGACGCCATATCCCGTCTCAGGGACAGGGTGGAGGAGGCTGTCGCCCGGGGGGAGGTGTTGTTGGCTGTCTCGCTGGATATTGCGAACGCCTTCAACTCCATCCCCTGGGCGACGATCGAAGAGGCGCTGAGGTACCACAACGTCCCGTGGTACCTCAGGCGCGTCCTTGCGGACTATTTCGTTGACCGGGCCATTAGCTATCCGGCCCGGAGCGCAGTGGTCCGCAGGGACATGACGTGCGGTGTTCCGCAGGGGTCGGTATTGGGACCGCTCCTGTGGAACATCGGGTTCGATTGGGTCCTGCGCGGTGCCAATCTTCGTGGAGTCGGCGTCCTTTGTTACGCCGACGACACCCTGGTCACCGCGCGTGGACCCACGTGTAGGGACGCAGCCGTGCTTGCCACTGCAGGCACGGCCCAGGTGGTGCGGCGCATCAGGGCGCTGGGCCTCAGGGTGGTCCTGGAAAAGTCCGAGGCCATCTTTTTTCATGGGCCTCGGACTAGGCCTCCTCAAGACGCGAGTATTGTGGTTGGCGGCACCTCCATTGCCGTCGGGGCGACGCTGAAGTATCTCGGCCTCGTCCTCGACGGCGGATGGGGGTTCGCGGAGCATTTCCGGCGGCTGACGCCAAAGCTGGTGTCATATGCCGGGATGCTCGCGAAGCTGCTGCCCAATTGCGGGGGGGCGAGAGGTGTCTGCCGCCGCCTTTATGACGGTGTGGTGCGCTCCAAGGCGCTCTACGGGGCGCCGATTTGGGCGCAGGCCCTCAGCGCAGGCAATGTGGCCCTGCTGCGACGTCCGCAGCGGGTAATCGCGCAGAGGGCCGCCCGGGCGTACCGCACGGTCTCGTACGAGGCGGCGTGCCTGATCGCGGGTAGCCTCCCCTGTGACCTGGAGGCTGGGGTCCTAGCGGAGGTCTACGAGAGGGGCGCCCTGATGCGCCGAGAAGGAGAACGCCCACTTCCGGAACACGTCAATCGCTGGAGACGTGAGGGACGTGATGTCCTGTTCCGGAAGTGGGCGGACAGGTTGGCGGACGCCTCGGCGAGCAGATCGCTCGTCGGGGCCATTCGCCCCGTCCTGCGTCCGTGGGTGGAGGCGCGGCACCGGGTGCCGACTTACTTCCTGACCCAGCTCCTCACGGGTCACGGCTGCTTTGCCAAGTACCTGTGGGAGTTGGTGGGGATCGAGTCGGACCCCGTGTGTCGCCACTGCGCGGCCGGCGTCGTGGACACGGCAGATCACACACTCTCCGTGTGCGCGGCGTGGGATGCCCAGCGCGCTCCGCTCGTGGACGCAATTGGGCGGGATCTATCGCTGTCGGCCGTCGTGCAAGCCATGGCCGGCAGCGAAGAGTGTTGGGCCGCCGTCTCCTCGTTTTCTCACGAGGTGATGGCGGCCAAGAGAGAGGAGCTGCGGGAGCGGGAGCGTGCCGGTAGCACACTCCCGCCCCGTCAGCCTACGGCGAGGGGGCGCCGGCGACGTATCTATGCTGGCGTCCCCGATTAGAGTAGCCACGGGCGGCGGGTCGGGGGACCTGCCGCCCCAGTGAGGATGTAGTGGCGGATGGCTCCCCTCCGTGTTTCGGGGGAGCCATCAAGAGGGGTCGAGGAGGACCAAATATGTCCCCCCCATCTTGTGTCGAGCCCTCCACAAGAGGGCGACCCTTGCCGAGCCGCAGTGAGTATACACTTGCCTATCCTGCGACTCGGCTAAGGCGACGGAGGAACACCGTGGGGTTTTAGTGGGTAGTCCGGCCGCTTGGTCGGGAGTCCCACTCGAAGCCGTCCCCGCTGCCCCCGCGGCGTTTTTTAGAAACCTAACCGCTGACGGGGTGCGCGTCCGAAACCTCCACGTTGGTCCTCCCGTTTCTTGTACCTTTCATATTCGTATGGGGGGAACGGAAGCGGGAGGGCTGGTGCACCCTGGACAACGGTAAATAAGTTCCCTTTCGAGAGTTCGTGTTTGACGTTGACTAATATCGGAGGTGGTAGGAGCTCGGCTCCTATATGATGGTCCCTACGGACAGCGGTCCTCGGACGGTGGATGGAGGGGAGGACCCCTCGGCGCGCGGTTCTCCTGTGCGCAGGTGTCGTGCGCAGTGGAACAACGCCGTGCGAGGAGCTGCGGGAGCGGGAGCGAGCCGATAGCGTGCTCCCACCCCGTCAGCCTACGATGAGGGGGCGCCGGCGACGCATGTATGCTGGCGTCTCCGACTAGAGTATCCACGGTCGGCGGGTCGGGGGTCCTGCCGCCCCTGTGTGGATAAGTGGCGGATGGCTCCCTCCGTGTTCGGGGGAGCCGTCGTGAGGAGTCTGGGGGGCCAGGTGTTTGCCCCCTATATTGAGTTGGGCCCTCCGCGAGAGGGCGACCCTTGCCGAGCCGCAGTGAGTATACATTTGCCTATCCTGCGACTCGGCTAAGGCGAAGGAGGAACACCGTGGGGTTTAATGGGTAGTCCGGCCACATGCCGGGAGTCCCACACGAAGCCATCCCCTGCTGCCCCCGCGACGGGGGCGATAGATAGGCGAAGTGCGTAAATGATTTCCCCACGTACAAAAAAAAAAAAGAAAAAAAAAACCTAAATGCTGACGCCCGTGGCTGGACTGATGCAGTATGGGGCGGGAAGTTGGAAACATATGAAGATATTTCACCGGCGTTCTAAAACGGGCAAATCAAATATTTTCGGAAATTAAACTGAAAGATGATGAATGTAAGAATGATTTTAACGGGACAGGCCCACCACTCATACCCACCACTGTGTCTCCTGTGTAGCCAGAATTAACAGCGGCGACCACAAAAAAGGCAATGAACAGTGAAGTCCATTGCCGTCCCGGGGGTTAAACTACAGCTGCCTTGGAACTCACAAACGAATTTAATCAGAAGAAATTTGTAGGAGTAGGAAGTTTTAGAATTGACTTCCCCTCTTGGTAAAGTGAGAGACAGCAATATGACAAATAAGGCATTTAAAACCTCAAAGAGATGGCTAGTCAAGTGAAGCTCAACTGCCGTGCACCACGGATAATCAAATATCTAACACTATTGGGACCTAACCTGTGAGTTGTTACCTAACACATCGATTCCAATAATATAGATTGCAGAACCGCCTAAACGCCTGGTAGTTCTCCCTTGTTGCCACCAAATCAGAATAGTATACTACCCCGGATGTGACACGCAAGGAATTTAACATATCGTCCCGCTCCCGTTGCCAGAGATCGCACTCCCAGAGAACATGATGTGCTGTTTGCTCGAATTCTTGATTTGTCGTAGAACACTCACATAAAGGCGATGACACAAGTCTAAATGAAAAGAGCTTTGCCCTAAAGTTTTCATGCGCTGTTAAAAATTGCGCAACAGGATGATCGACTTCTAACCACTCTTTACTTAATCTGTCTCGCACTGATTTAAAGAACAGATACAAGTGGCGTCCTTTAGTAGAAGTTTCCCTTGTCATTCAGACAGTAAAGTTACAAATACCTCGTCAATTGGTTTGAACAATCTAAGAATTTTGTCAATATCGCGGCGTTTTAGAAAGTCAGGGTGTATGTTTTTAGAGGTGTAGTACATTGAAGCCCAGCGTTGAATTTTTAAGTCAACTGGTAATACGCCTGCCAGCACTGGTAGTGCCTCGGTACTCACAGTTCTATACGATTTACATAAGAATATTAAAGCGAGCCGCTGACTTTGCAGCAACTTGCGACGCGCAGCACCTATGGTAGCCCTATCAGCCCATGCAGGTGAACCGTACGTAATACATCCTAAATATGTGGCTGTGTAAATAATTTTTAACGTTTTAAAATTTAAGCCCCACGTCGAGGTGGAAATTCGAGTTAACGCATAAAAGTTCTTTTTGGCTTTTTCTCCAACCTGCTTTATGTGTTCAATGTAATTAAAACCTTTGTCTAACAGTAATCCCAAGTAACAAACCGAGTTTTTATTTGCAACTGATACTCCATTGAAGTGGAATCGCGGCGGAATCTGCAAATTTCCCTTAAGCAAGAGCTGATATGTTTTGTGAGGTAAGAATGATTTGTGGAATATGAAAGCGAGTGTGATGTATGAATGCGTTTATTTATATTAAAACAAATGTGAATAAAACTGTGCAAAAACTGCCTTGCCCACGGCAGGGGTGTAAGACTTAAATAAAAAGAAAGAAAAAAAAAAAACAAAACCTAACCTAACCTAACCTGGGGTGCGCGTCCGAAACCTCCACGTTGGTCCTCCCGTTTCTTGTCCCTTTCATATTCGTATGGGGGGAAAGGAAGTGGGAGGGCTGGTGCACCCTGGACAACGGTAAATAAGTTCCCTTTCGAGAGTTCGTGTTTGCCGTTGACTAATATCGGACAAGGTGGTAGGAGCTCAGCTCCTTTATGATGGTCCATTCGGACAGCGGTCCTCGGACGGTGGATGGAGGGGAGGACCCCTCGGCGCGGCGGTTCTCCTGTGCGCAGGGGAACAACGCCGTGCGAGGAGCTGCGGGAGCGGGAGCGAGCCGGTAGCGCGCTCTCACCCCGTCAGCCGAGGGTGAGGGGGCGCCGGCGACGCATGTATGCTGGCGTCCCCGACTAGAGTATCCACGGTCGGCGGGTCGGGGGACCGGCCGCCCTATGTGGATAAGTGGCGGATGGCTCCCCTCTGTGTTCGGGGGAGCCGTCGTGAGGAGTCTGGGGGGCCAGGTGTTTGCCTCCCATAATGAGTCGGGCCCTCCGCGGGAGGGCGACCCTTGCCGAGCCGCAGTGAGTATACATTTGCCTATCCTGCGACTCCGCTAAGGCGAAGGAGGAACACCGTGGGGTTTTAGTGGGTAGTCCGGCCACATGCCGGGAGTCCCACACGAAGCCGTCCCCTGCTGCCCCCGCGGCGGGGGAGGCGAAGTGCGTAAATGCATTTCCCCACGTACAAAAAAAAAAAAAAAAACAACTCAACCTAACCTGAGTTCTCATGTGCGAACAGATGCTAGCAGATGCTCCGCCCACATGCAGAAACTGTACAAAAGCAAAAATGGAAAGCGTGGAGCACAATTTCGATCAGCAATGCCCAGTGCGAAGAAGATGGGATGCGCTGGCACGCATGAGCATCGCCTACTGCTGAGGAAGTGGAAAAGGGGAAATCTCAGTACCTAATGATCCAGGCAAATCTACAAAGAAAGAAACTGGCCACTGAGGAGGCGCTAATGGAGGCCTGCAAGAGGAAGGCCGCGGTGGCATTGCTGCAGGAGCCATATGTGGGCGGGGCTCGGAGTATGAGGAGCCACGGAGGCGCACGGGTCTTCCAGAGCAGTAAACCAGGAGAAGGGACTGTAAAGGCTGCAGTAGTGGACTTTGACCCAGATGTCGAAGTCGAACAGTACCCAAAACTCACCTGATCAAATGAGGAAAATTGTGGATTTGCTTGGGTCAAAAAGGACAATCATATTTACATAACAAACACATGTATAAATCAATATATAGTCCCAGAGCATTGTGGAGGGCTAAACTAAGCAGAAGCCCGTATTTCAGGTCACCAGGTCTCCACCCCGTGTCCGCGGTATATGATACATTTCAAACATGCACCTGCACTACAAACTAACTATATAGTTACTACAAACTAAAATTATAGCTCCAAAGATAATAATTTACAATCAATTTGATTATTGCAATACGTACGGCTCACATTGGTGATACAATTTAAGCAATGTATAACAGTTATACTACCGCAAAATTTGTAAGCGCTAGTATGAAATGACAAAGTGTCTGTTTCTGGGAAGGGTATATATGATTACTATGCGCGTGGGAAAGCGTTACTGTGAATTTTTGAATAGTGTACGAAATAACAATGCAATTAAAAGTTTATAAGTACGGCTTATCATAAATAGTTTTAAGATATTACATATATACACAATACACACATCCATACAATGCATATAGGTTCCTACCACAGATTTTCTGTATTATCGTAACTAAGACCCATTAACCAGTCCTTCACCTTCCTCCTACATGCTCCTCTATTTAGAGAGTAAATAGAAATTTGTCTGTTTACTTTATTATAAAGAACACAACCAAGGAAACAGAAAAAGCGACCACACATCGAGGATGAGTAATTCTTAGTATTGGCATAAACCATGTCCTTACGTCTCTTCTGAGCTATTAGGTTGGGATCATAAGGATAACGGGTGTGCTGCTTGAGAACAGTGTAGTGCACGAAAAGTTGACGGACTGTCAGAACCCCAGCCCTGTTGTCCAAATCGCTCGTGGGGAATCCAAAGGGTAGACAGAACATAACCTTTAGAACAGATCGCTGGGCTCTTTCAAGTATAATTATTGTGCTTTTAGCAGCACCACCCCATGAAGTGATACAGTATATCAACAGAGACTGACAAAGAGCAAAGTAAACAGTTAAAAGAATTTTATCATCCGCAACATAACGCAGATTTTTAAATACATAGATAAGTTTTCTAACCCTTCCTGCTAGTTGATTTATGTGCGCATGAAAGTTCATTCTATAGTCAATTATTATGCCTAAGTATCTTAGAGAATCCACTCTTTCCAATTTCGTGCATGAACAATTAATTACATCAGTCACAGTACAACAATGTGCTTGAATTATAAGATCTGAAGCTGAGACTTGTGTTGAATGCCTTAGGGAAAAAGTAATGTATTTGGTCTTATCTTTATTGAGCGCAAGTAAATTTTTATGGAGCCAATTATTTATAGCATTAAAACCCGACTGTGCCATTCCCGCCATGTAGCACCGCTGAATAAGATAGAGGTGTCATCTGCGAAGGCTATAATTCTACCATCACCAATATTGATATTGAATATGTCATTCATATACACTAGGAATAAGGTAGGCCCAAGAATACTGCCTTGTGGCACGCCATAGAGAACAGATGTCTCGCCACTTATTTGATTGCCTATTTTAACACACTGTGTACGCTCAGTTAAGTAGTCTTTAAAAAGCTTCAGTTGATTGCCTCGTATTCCAATGCGCTCCAGTTTGTTTACAAGTAAAGGGATAGAGACTGTGTCGAAGGCTTTAGCTAAGTCAAGAAAGATTCCAATTACTTTCTTCCTGCTGTCCAGATTTTCCACAATATAATTGGTTAAATTATGAACCGCATCAGACGTAGATTTGTCTTGACGGAATCCAAATTGGCATGAGGAGATTATTTTATTAGCTTCAAGATATTTGACTAGCCTTTTATTAATTATGCGTTCTAAGACTTTTGACAACGATGGTAGTATGGAAATTGGGCGATAGTTGCTGACGCAGTCTCTGTCCCCTGCCTTGTAAACAGGAGTTATGATTGATTTTTTCAAGACTTTTGGGAATGTACCAAGAGCGAGTGCCAAATTAAAGATGTATTTTAGAGGAGAGACCAATTGTATTTTAAATCTTTGCAGAAAATCACTAGGTATTCCATCCCATCCCATAGCACAATTAGGCTTAAGAGTAGAAATAATAGACAATATCTCGTCTTCGTCCGTAGGTAATATGACAAACGACTTTGACTGAGACGAGTTATTCGGTGTGCTCTCAATAGCAACATTTGCCCCCTTAGCATTGTTTTCAGCTAAAGTCTTACCGATACTACCAAAATACTCATTTATGGAGTTTATTGAGTGTGCACTATTTAATAAATGATTTGGCGATTCTCTAGTTTTGTTTCTATGACTTATTTTATTGATAGCTTTCCATAGCTGATTGTTGTCCGACCCTGCCTCAGCGAGTTTCCTTTTCTCAAAATTCACTTTTAACTTTCTGAGTAGCTCCTTACAGTAATTACGGTACCTTGTATAAGTTGTCTGTAGCGTTTTATTTTCGGGTGATTGTTTGGCTTTTTTGTGTAGACGATCTCTGTGGCGTAAACACCTTAAAAGGCCAGGTGTCATCCAAGGCTGAAGTGTTTTACGATTAGTTGTTGCAAATTGATACTCTTTGTATTGCTTTAGTAAATTTGACAAGAAATTAACAAATACATCTGCCGCTTCATTCGGATCGTCGCAGTTGTACACTTCATCAAAAGAAAATGAATGTAGCACTTTCTCGATATCATCGTATCTAAATTTTGTAATGTATTGAGTCGTTTTGGTTTTCGGGAGTTTCGTCGTCAGGAAAAAAAGTATTGTATCGTGATCCGTGAGAGAGGAGTGAGCGACAAACGTTGCGGCTGGAAATTTTGTTTTCAGGATTAAATGATCCAGGCAATTATCAAGCCTAGTAGGTAACGTATGTGCAGGTAGCAAACCATGTGATGCAATTAAACTTAGGTAGTTATCTTTTATTACATCTACAATATCGTTGGCTATATTGATATTTAGGTCCCCAGTCATATGATCTCCAAAATATCATCCAAAATAATTCCAAAATATCATATGTCCCATATGATATTTTGGAAACTCTTAAGTTCAGCTAGTAGAGAATCTAATGAGTTAAGGAAATTAGAGATGTCACGTTTACAAGGTGGACGATAGATGGCAATTATTGCAGTAGAGGTACTCATTTTAAGGAGAAGGCAATTTGCATCACAAATTTGCGGCTCTACAACTGTGTAAAGTATGTTTTTGCTGACAAACACAACGATACCTTCATTTTGCGTATAATTGTTGCAAGTATATAAGACGCTATATCCATCAATATCAGGAATGTTGCAACCCCCCTTCAACCAGCATTCGGTTAACACAATAATCTAGTCAACTTTAGATCGAGCTAGCAATGTTAGAAAACCCGAAAATTTTTTAGAAATGCTTCTGATATTCTGAGTAATTACTTTAAGAGAAGACTTGTTTGTAAACTTCTTGCAGTCTTCAATCTCACAAACAGCACTTTGGGAAACAGATATCTTATCTATTTCGTCTAAATTATTTTGAATACTGAATTTTACTAAAGCAAAAAATGACCGACGTCAATGATAAGCATATTTGCACGTTTTCAGTGAGAGTAGATAGCCAATGAGTGTATTTTCCCAATAAGATACTTTTACGAATACGACATTTGACTAGATTAATTCGAAAGGAGGCAGCGATGACAGATTTTTTTAATGTGTGAGTGTGACTGTGTAAGATACAAATTCTGCATATGTATTTCTGATAATGCAAAGTGTATGCCAAAAATATATCATTAATAAGGGTTCTGTGTAAAACGGTACAAGGTTTGATATAAAAAGAGGCGACATACACATCAATAAAAACTACTCGTAGTAAAAGTGAACAACTTACAAAACATAAACCACTAGAGGAGTCTCTTGGCCAAAAATGAGAGGAGAAGAGTTCTAATGTCATCGAGAATAGTCACTTTCTTTCTTCTAGGCTCTTAAGATCTTCTTCCTTGTTCATGCGAATGGGTGGTTGTCCCTCAGCCTTCTTCAGGTAAATCACACCCTTTGCAGTCCAGCAGAATCGGTATTTGTGGTCTTTAGCAAATTGTCGTGCTAGGTAAAACAGCCGCTGTGCACCGAAGGTGAGGGCTTCTGATACAAATATGGCATTTTTGGTGCATTTTAAGCCAATATTTACAGTACTGAGTTTCTCTAGTTTGGGCTTGTCACTATTGAATTTTTTGACAGAGGCTATGACAGATTCTTTGATAATAGGACTGGTGAACTCAACTATTATCGGTCCCATGCTTTTGTTCTTACCGCTGCGGGTTCGGTTAACATGTATTATGTCAACAGCACTAATGTCCATTTTGACAGACTTAGCCAAGCTCAGCACCACATTCGATAATTCCGACTTGGATTCCGGCACCGACTCGATGATATTGATACGAGGAACGTTACGAATTTCCACACTGGATGCCAATAAACCACGCTCCAATGCAGCAATTCGGTCCTCAAGCAATGTTATTTGCTTAGAGTCTTCCAATCTTTTTTGTTCTAGGACCGACATTTTGTTTAAGAATTCGTCGTATTTCGTAGACAAAAATTCCATACTATTCGTTATATCTTTGTTTTGGTTTTTAATGTCTTCAACTGTTTTCTGCAATAGAGCGAATTTCTTTTCTTGCTCCATTGAGAAGGACGCAAACATGCCTCTAATAAATCCCATCATTGACTGCCACTCACTCGCATCTCTACCGCTAAACTTCCTCTTCATACGTGTGGTTACATTTGGCACGTCATTTTCAGGCGCCGAATCGCACTGCGCCAACTCTAATTTACCCGCTACCTCTTGTGGGATACTAGGTGTGGCAGGTGGGGTGCGTACATACGCAATGATGTTTTCGCGAGGCAAATCCCTGGATTGCGTCTCGTTGCGAGTATTACGGCGTAGCACTGCTCGAAGCGGTCGACGCGGCGTAGTCTCGTAGCTCGTCGTCACACTTTCCGTAGCACGACGTAGCGGACACGGAATGTGCACTGTAATTTCGGCGCGAGCAGATACTTGATATTGGCGCAGCGGGGAAACACACCTCACCACAACGTCGACGACTCCGAGCTCGAATCCAGGCACACACCGCACACAAACTGTCCCAATTTATTGATTTTAATTTTAAGTATTTAAATTTAGTAACAATTTACAGAAGGTCCGAGCACACGTCCACGCTTCACAGCGGTCCGGGGGGAAGGGGGTCAAAAAAGTCATAAAATCAATAGAACCACAAGATTGTATAATACAAAAAAAGCAAATTGGCAAAAATTTCATGCGAAATTAAGCCAATTTAACAATAGACCAAAGAAAGAAATTGAAAACATAAGAACAACTAAAGAACTGGACAGTGAAATCGAGAAATACACAAAGGTAGTATTGCACGCGTGTATGGAATCGATACCCAAGAAGAAGAATATAGAAACACTCAATATTCCATGGTGGTCTGAGACACTGGCGCGGTTGAAACAAGAAGTCACTACCAGGCGGCGCCGAATTAGAAACGCAGCGCCAATAAGGAGAGCAAAGGTTGTAGAAGAGTACTTAGCGAAGAAAGAAGAGTACGAAACGGAGGGCAAGTCCGCCCAAATTCGGAGCTGGAAGGAGTTTTGTGGCAAACAATATAGGGAAACCCTATGGGAGGGAATTTATAGGGTGATCCAGAGAACGAGAAAAAGGGAGGAAGACGTACCGATGGAGAGGGACGGTCAGACACTAAGCGCGAAAGATTCTGTGAAGTGGCTGGCTGAAACGTTCTTCCCAGAGGATAATGAAGGTGATGAAAGCCGGGAACAACAAAATGTCCGAGTCAAAGCGGCCACGGTAAACTCGGAAACCCAAAACGATTACCCTCCCTTCACCATGGACGAGCTCATGGGGGCGGTGGAGTCGTTCAGCCCCAAAAAGGCGCCTGGGGTGGACGGCTTCACCGCTGATATTTGTGAGCACGCCATCAAAAATGACCCTGAGTATTTTCTTGCCCTCCTAAACCAGTGCCTGAAGCTCTGCCATTTCCCCGGCTTCTGGAAGGACGCCACAGTAATCGCCCTGAGGAAACCCGAGAAGGACAGATACGATGTACCCAGATCTTACAGACCCATAGGACTCCTGCCGGTGATGGGAAAAATACTGGAAAAGATGGTAATGGGCAGAATAAAACACCATATACTCCCCAGGATTAGTAAAAGAATTTCAAACCAGAACAAAACGGTAACATTGTTCTGGATTAAAACACATGTGGGGATGGATGGTAACGAAAGGGCTGACGCACTTGCCAAGGACGCGGCAATAAATCCAAGCCGGACTACGACAGTTACCCGGTTTCATTCATCAAGCGAGAAATCCATAGGAGATCGCTTGAGGAATGGAACCGGAGGTACGAGTCCGGTGAAAAGGCACGTGTAACAAAAATGTTTTTCCCGAACGCGGTGGCCGCTTACAGAATTGTTAGGGAAATGGAACCTACGGGTATAACAACTCAGATATTCACGGGACATGGTGGCTTCTCAGAATACCTAAACAGGTTCAAACGCAAGGAGAAGTCATCATGTATCTGCAACCCGGAAATAAAAGAGACAGTACAGCACATCCTCCTGGAATGCCCGGCCTTTGCACAGAAAAGATATGGACTAGAACAAGAGTTAGACTGCAAACTTGAGGCAAAAAATATACCCGAGCTAATAAACAGTAAAAATAGACCAAAATTTTTGCCATACTGTATAGAACTGGCACAAAAAGTAGTAAACCGAAATAAACAAGAATAAGAAAAAGATGATGAAATTGATAATTTGATAATTATTAATGAAACATCACTGAGACACACTGTAATAAATTAAGAGATAGCTTATGATACAGTAAGTTAGATAATAAACAGTAAGGATGTAAAATAAAGAACGCCATAATAAAATTGTAATAGACATAAGATAAAAATAGAAAATAAAGAGAATTAAGTAAAACTGTAAAAAACTAATAAAACAATAAAGGTCAACGCCATCTACCCTGAAATAGATAGAATAAGAGTAGGATAGACAGGCATCCCCCCTGTACCAGAAAAAGAGATGATGTATGAAAGAAAGATAAGTATGAGGAATGATAGTACGAGAAGCATAAAAGCGAGAACTAGTATGAATGTAAAACAGAGTAGCAAAGGCTTCAAACACATATTGGAGGTGCTATGAAAAAAAAAAAAAAAAACCTAACCTGAGTGTCTCGCCGGCGGTTTGGCAAAGAGTAACAGCGCAAGGCTATATTCATATCAACTTACAGCGGATTAGAGCTGAGGACCAATCTCCGCTCGTCCAATGCAGCCGCTGCTTGGAGTATGGACATACCAAGCGCTTCTGCAAAGAGCCGGCGGACCTCTGCAGCCACTGTGGTGGACCGCACTTAAGAACGGAATGCGCCGATTGGATGGCTGGAATCCCGCCAAAATGCCGAAACTGTGTGAAATCGGACCAATACGACAACGAGCACAACGCTTTCAGCCACGACTGCATGGTTCGCCGAAAACGGGACGAACTAGCACGGCTCACTGTAGCGTACTGCTAAGGGCGTCCCGGGCGACACCATTTCCTACTGGGTGCTCCAAGCAAACCTCCAGCGTAAAAATCTGGCGACTAAAGAACTAATGCTAGAAGCCAAGAAGCGGAAAGCTGCGGTGGCGCTACTCCAAGAGCTCTACGTGGGCAGAAATGAAAAAATGGGATCGCAACCCGGCGATCGAATCTTCCAGAACACGGTCGGAGAGGGTAGAAGGAAGGCAGGAGCAAGCAAGGAAGGAATTGCCGTATTCAATCAAGACCTTAAAGTGACGCAATACCCGGACCTCACCACCAATAACATCGTGGTGGTGGGAATCCAGACCGTGTCCTGGGAGATCACGCTGGTTGCATAATATTTCGAACCCGATCTACCCATTGAACCATACTTGGCCCAACTACGCAAAATTGGGGAAAAGATAGGCCACAAGAATGGATAATTGGAGGTGACGCCAACGCAAAGAGCACCTGGTGGGGCAGTCTCAAGGTCGATGGAAGGGGTAGCGACATGGCTGGAGCTCTCGGCGACATGGGCCTACACATATTGAATGAAGGCACAACTCCAACTTTCGACACCATAAGGGGCAGAGTACAGTATCAAAGCTTTGTCGATATTACAGCATGCTCGACAGAAACCTCCACGTTGGTCCTCCCGTTTCTTGTCCCTTTCATATTCGTATGGGGGGGAACGGAAGCGGGAGGGCTGGTGCACCCTGGACAACGGTAAATATGTTCCCTTTCGAGAGTTCGTGTTTGCCGTTGACCAATATCGGACTGCTGGTGCGCGCTCGCGCGAGTGGAGCGCTGTCCCCTTTTGTGGTGTGGACGCGTGAAAGGAGGGTTGCTCGAGAGGAGTGACCAGGGGTCGGTCGAAAGACTGACTTCGAGTAGGAGTATACCGTAGCCCCTTGACCTCTCTCTAAAGCCGACGTGGTTTCTGGGGTCAGATGACATGGCTTTCGGGGCCAGACTGGCTGGAGAGAGGGACCAAGGGGGTCAGGGGTCTTGGTTTCAACGCCCGGACTGCGAGGAAGAAAACCTCTATAAAAAAAAAAATACCCCTAGTCCTTCTGTGGTGGGCAGGGTGTCGTTACTCGCGACAATTATACCTTAGTCTTAGGATGAGCTATTATTGTCTGCAGGGTGGTGACACACGGTCTTCCACATGGACGCAGTTGGTAACGTCCTGTGGTACTCATGGGAAGGCGGATTGCTGCCCGCTAGCGTTACAACCTCGCCGGAACTGGCAACCGGCGTTGTATATGCCTTGGCCTTACGTAATACGGGAATGAGCATCACCCCGGGCTCGACATTTAGATCGTCTCAACTTGTGGGATCAAATATGGATTACACTAAAACCAAACAAAACGAAGGAGGAGAGAACCATGGTTCTGATGTTGAAGGAAGGGAGGCACGTGTCTCACTCTCGCGGTGCGACAGTGTGTTGCGCCACCTGCCGGAGGAGTTGCAGCTGTCGGAGTCCGATAGCAGCGACATGGCGGTGAGTTCGCGCTCGTGCTCGCCCATCGCGAGTGCTCGCGACGTGCGGTGCTGGCTGAAGCGCCCTAACCCGGACACCGATGAGGAGGATGAGGGCTCAAAGCCTAGAGGCAAGAGGGGGCGCGGTCGCACGCCGACAACCGGCCAGTACGTCGGCCTGGCGAAAGCCAAGGCCGAGATCAATGCGGCCAAGGAGAGGGAGCTCGAGCTCCGCGCCGAAGAAGAGCTTGCGGAGGAAGTCTCCCAGATTAAGGAAAGGCGTGAGGCCCACTGAAGTTGCCGTAGAACTGGGTGAAAAAGTGTGGCGGAGCTCAGCGGCGAAATAGAGGCAGCGGTGTAGATGATTAAGTCCATCGCCCGTAAGTCCTCAAAGCTGAAGTGTCAGTACGTACGTGTCAGGACCTCCGAAAGTGCGCGAGCACTATCATGGGCAACGCCCGTGAAATGAGGTCCCGCACGGAGTCTGAGGATGTGCTCCGACTGCAGGGCGAGCTGGCCGCCCTGCAAAAGAAGATGCAGGACTTCGAGCTGCAGGCGGCCTCTGCCCCGGCGATGACGCGTGAGGAAATCGCGTTTTTCGTCGACGCGGGTCTCGCCGGCATTGAGGGCCGTCTCCTGCCGGAACCGCGGCTGCGTCATCCGCTTGCGGCGGACACGCGCGCGGCCGCCCGAGCCGTGCAAGTGGCGACGGACGATCGCACGGTGCCCACGGTAGACGTGACAGCAGCACCGCCGGACCCTGATCCGACGCCTGGGCCCTCAATTTCCCGCCCCTCCCCCCAGCAACTGTTCCGGGGGTCAAAGGTAAGGGGAAAAAGAAGAAGAAGAGCGCTGCGGCCATCGAAGCCGAGGCCGCGCGCGAGGCGCGCCCGTCGCCACCCGCCCCAAGCCCCCCAACGCTGGGAGAGTGGAACAAGGTGGCTGCGCGCCCGAAGAAGGCCAGGCCGGCCACTGCTGCGGCGCAGGATAAGCCTAAGCCTACTAAGGCCCAGGAGTAGCCCAAGGCCCCGAAGGTCCGCGCCCCTCGCACTGCTGCGGTGGTACTGACGCTGCGACAGGATGCGGTGGGTAAGGGCGTAACCTACGCCCAGGTGATGACCGAGGCCGAGAGGAAGGTCGACCTCAAGGGCCTCGGCATCGACGGCGTCCGCCTCCGTACGGCTGTGATTGGGGGCCAGATTTTGGAGGTGGCGGGGCCTGAAAAGGCCCAGAAGGCCGACGTCCTCGCCGAAAAACTTCGGCTAGCCCTGGGTGAGGACGTCAGGGTTTCCCGGCCGGAGATGGCCACGGAGGTGCGGATCACCGGCCTGGGCGACACGGCCACCAGTGAGATGGTGGCCCAGGCCGTCGCAAGTGCGGGGGGCTGCTCTGCCGAGAAGGTCAAGGTGGGCGTGATAAACCACCCACCTGATCGACAGGGCACCGTATGGCTGCGTTGCCCGACTGCGGCAGCCAAAAAGGTGGCCGATGGTCGTCGCCTGACAGTTGGGTGGACCAACGCTCGGGTTGTCCTTCTCGAGCCTAGGCCTAAGCGGTGCTTCCGCTGTCTGGTGCCGGGGCATGTCGGGGCACAGTGCGCTTGCGAGGTTGATCGCAGCGCGTTGTGCTTCCGCTGCGGGCGTCCTGGCCATAAGCAGGATGCTTGCGACCCGAATTGCCCCGTCTGTGCGGCGGAGAGCGCCCCGGCGGGCCACCGCCTGGGTTCCAAACAGTGCCCCGCGATGGTTCGCGGCAGAGGCCGCCGGTCTCGGGGGGCTAAGGCCACGGGAGGGGCTAATTCTAGACCCCCTCACCCAGCCGTCAGAGGAGGCGATGGACACGGCCATACAATAATGGCCAAAATCTCATTCCTGGAGGGCAACGTGAACCACTTTACGGCCCAGGATCTCTTGATCCAGACCGCGGTGTAGTGGCAAACTACAGTAGCCATAGTCGCCGAGCCGTACTGCGTCCGCGCCCGGGATGACTGGGCGGGCGACCGGGACGACTCGGTGGCTATCGTCGCCTGGCGGGGTGGCGCTGCTCCTGCCCCCTTCGACATAGTGTCGAGAGGTCGCGGGTGCATTCTCGCTTCGCTGGGTGACGTTGCAGTGATTGGGGTGTACTTCTCACCCAACAGAAGCCTCGCCGACCTCGAGCAGATGCTCGCAGAAGCTCGAAGCTCGGGGCCCTGGTGGCGGACGTGCACCCCACCCCCGTGGTGGTTGCTGGAGATTTCAACGCCAAATCCAGGGCGTGGGGATCCCCGGCGACCGACGCCCGGGGGGAGGTTTTGGAGGATTGGGCGGTGTCCACGGGCTTGGCGCTGCTAAACACGGGGGCGGCTCACACGTGTGTGCGGAGACAGAGCGGGTCGATTGTTGTCCTCTCATTCGCCAGTCCCGCCCTGGCCCGCCGCGCGAGAAACTGGAGGGTCATCGAGGGGGTGGAGACGCTATTCGATCACCGATATATCCGGTTCGACGTCGTCTCCGCTCCCGCGGACTCTCCGGCTATAGATTTTAGCCGCCCCCTGTCAGGGGAAGGTCCGCGGTGGCGTCTCGGCACGCTGGACCCGGAGCTGGCCAAAGAGGCGGCCGTCGTCGAGCGGTGGGCTGTCGCTGCAAGTGGCCTGGACGTGGACGCGAGGTGCGAGTGGCTGGCAGGAGCGCTGACTCGCGTCTGCGACGCGGCGATGCGGAGGGCGAGACCGTCCGCGGAGGCAGGTGTACTGGTGGCGACCACACCTGGCAGAGCTGCGTAAACTCGTTCACGCAGCTCAGCGCAGGTACACCCGCAGTCGCGGGAGGAGGGTCAGAAATCTCGCCCTCGAGGAAGAACTATTCGACGCGTACAGGGCCGCGCGTGCAGCCTTTAGTTCGGCGATAAGGGCCGCCAAAGATGAATCCTGGAAGGAGTGGATCGACAGCCTCAACCAGGACACGCGGGGGCGCCCCTACAAGGTTGTGAGCCAGAAGCTCCGACCTTGGGCGCCTCCCTTAACTAGGACTCTGGAGCCACTCTTTCTGGAGCAGGTGGTCAGCGCCTTGTTTCCAGCGAGGGAAGAGTGGGTGCCTCCGCGGATGGCAGCACCGAGCCGGGGACCGATGGAAAACGAGGTCGTCCCTCCCGTGTCCGAGGCCGAATTAGGGGCAGCTCGGCTCCTATATGATGGTCCATACGGACAGCGGTCCTCGGACGGTGGATGGAGGGGAGGATCCCTCGGCGCGGCGGTTCTCCTGTGTGCGGGTGTCGCGCGCAGGGGAACAACGTCGTGCGAGGAGTTGCGGGAGCGGGGGCGCGCCGGTAGCACGCTCACGCCCCGTCGGCCTACGGTGAGGGGGCGCCGGCTACGCATGTATGGCGTCCCCGATTAGAGTATCCACGGGCGGCGGGTCGGGGGACCTGCCGAACTAGTGTGGATTAAGTGGCGGATGGCTCCCCTCCGTGTTTCGGGGGAGCCGTCGTGAGGAGTCGAGGGGGCAGGTAATTGCCCCCCATATTGAGTCGGGCCCTCCGCGAGAGGGCGACCCTTGCCGAGCCGCAGTGAGTATACATTTGCCTATCCTGCGACTCGGCTAAGGCGAAGGAGGAACACCGTGGGGTTTTAGTGGTTATTCCCGCCAAGTGCCGGGAGTCCCACCCGAAGCCGTCCCCTGCTGCCCCCGCGGCGGGGGAGGCGAAGTGCGTAAATGCATTTCCCCACGTATAAAAAAAAAAAACCTAACCTAACCTAACCGTGGAGTGAATATTTTGAGGAAATGTATGAGTATGCCTCGGACGCTGACAATTAGAGTGAGTCGGATGCTTACTCCACGTTGACGGCGTCCGACGAAGACATAACTATAGATGAGATCGAATGGTCGATACGAAGCTCGACTTTACGAAGACAAATGGAAAATCAGCGGGAATTGATCTGATCACAGCTCACACAGATCACAGCACAGCACGTCCGGGACGCCTTCTGGTACTTATGCAACCTATGCTGGAGAACTGGAAGGGTCCCAATGGACTGGAGACGTGCAGTCATCGTGCCCTTGTATAAAGGCAAGGGGTCACGCATGGACTGCGCCAGCTATAGGGTCATCAGTTTGATCAGATTAGCAGCAAAAGTATATGGAAAGGTGATTGAAAGGAGAATGAGGGTGAAATCCGATGAAATGCTGTGGGACGCACAAGGAGGTTTCCGAAATGGAAGGGGATGTACGGATCAAGTTTTCTCGCTCCGCAATATCGTAGAGAAGCATCTGGCCATAGACCAGAAGGTTTTCTGCGGTTTTGTGGGTCTTGAGAAAGCTTTTGATAGGGTTGTGCGAAAGAAATTGTGGGACATATTGCCGAGATATGGGATTGACGGTTCACTGCTCCGTGCTGTGCAGTCCACTTACAAGTATTGCTCAGCATGTGTGCAGATAGATGGCGGCATGTCACCCTGGTTTGATGTCAAAATTGGTGTCAAACAGGGTTGCATGCTATCTGCTAGGCTGTTTATCCTGTATCTCGATAGTTGTCTGCAGAGAATAAGGTCAACGAATGTGGGATTGCGCATGGGTGACCTAGTGGTGAACTGTCTGCTCTATGCAAACGATGCCGTGCTATTAGCAGATACACCATCTGAACTGCAAACACTGGTCACAACGATGAAAGACGAATGTATGGAGAAAGGCTTACTACTGAATGCGAAGAAAACAAAGATAATGGTATTTGAAAGAGAAGAATCCAGAACTAATGTAAGGATTACGATTGATGATGAAGTGTTGGAACAAGTCGATGAGTTTGTATATCTTGGATGCGCTTTCAGCAGGGATGGAAGGTACACCGCAGATGTGGAAAGACGAGTGAATGCTAGGAATAGTGTGAATGGAGCGTTGAGAAAACTTCTTGGCATTAAAAACCTGAGCCAGAAGGCACAACTCGCTATACACAATGCAGTGTTGGTCCCAACGCTAACTTATGGAAGCGAGAGCTGGGTATGGCAGAAAGAGCATGAAAGTAGAATAAACGCGGTCGAAATGCGAGCGCTGCGCAAAATTTGTGGCGTAAGGCTTGTAGACCGTATTCGCAATGATGATGTTAGACACAGAGTTGGTCTGAAAGAGAGCGTCGGTGTTAAAATAAGAAGAGGCATGCTCCGTTGGTTCGGACATGTAGAAAGAATGCAAGATGAAAGAATGACGAAGCAGATATACAATGTAAAAGTGGAAGGATGTAGCTGCCGGGAAAGGCCAAGACTTACCTACCATGACCAAATTGGTCGTGTTCTCTCAGAAGATGATGTCAGGAGCCCTAGAAACCGGCGAGCGTGCATGAGAAGAGCAATGAATGTTAAAGAAGCGAGTGAGATATGTAAGGATCGAGTCAAGTGGCGCTCGGTTCTCTCTGCCTACCCCGCAAGGGATTTGGCGTGAAGTTATAGATAGATAGATTGATAGTGTAAACATCAATTTAACTAATTTATTTTTAAAGCGTCCGATAGAAAAATTAAATATGAGAATCGATACAAAAAAAAAAACTATACGACTATCTGTCAATGTACGAGCTATAGCTCTACATTGTGCAATACGAGTATGTTAACGTAGGCATTATGCGCGCGACTCATTGTCGTAAAATATAGATATAATTAATTTAGTATCAATAAAGCCGCCGTGGAATCAACAGTGCATTTTATTATTCTATCAGTTGGTACTCCTCGTATATATATATCAGTATCATCTTAAATCAATTAATATCAACAAGTGTGTATGGTAAAAGACCGTACATCTTTTTGGTCCTTCGAACAGGATTATTTTTTCGAATGAAATTGGGTGAAAACTCGGACCTCGTGTGTGACTTTGTGCAACGTGACTTTGCAACGTGACTCTTTGTTACATGTGAGGTGAACTAGCAAATGAAGTGTGAAAACTTTTATCAGAAACTATCTAGATTATCAATCATCATCATCATTATCGTCAATAATCAAGAATATCATATATCAACAACTCGTCGGGGCACAGGGAGTAATCGGGATACCGAGCTTTCAAGTAAGATCTATCCATTTTTTTTATCATTATCAGCATGATGGGTAGCACCGATGATCTACTGGCAACACAACATCAGCTCAGTACAGCAATCGAGCAGCTGTACACGAATTTTAGGAAGGACGGCGCAGATAGGAAAAATGCTGACTACATCAAACGCAAATTAAATATACTAGAAGGTTACTGGCGCGACTTTCAAAATAATCATGTTAGTCTGTGTGGTAAGGGAACTTCATCCCATTCATATTTCTCCAACAATCAGTATGAAATAGTGAAAGAGAGGTACGAAAACATCAGAACGATTTTATTAAACTATGGCAAAGAAGATAGCAGACCATCTACACCAATAATAAAACCGGCAACGCCTTTGGCCATGCCAGTCGTCGCGCAGCAAACATCATCCCTAGCGGAGCCAGGCAACAGCCAGCAAACGGGTCAGACTATTTCTAAAGGTACAGACAGCAAAACGCAGGACATGTTAAAGAAACAAGCTAGTAATTTTCGTGCGTTTAAGCGAACAGTCGAGAGCATTAATTTAGATTTGGTATCAGAGCAATGGGAGTACGCCGACATACTGCACAATTTGCAGTCACGTTGGTTGGTTATAGATTCCTTACATTGGGAACTGGATAGCGAATTAGAGGGATCAAATCAAGAATATGAAAATACATTTTCGAAATATGAAAGGGTTTATCACGATTTAAAAAAAGTATTAAACACCAAGTTGGGGAGCATAACACATAGAGATAAGGTCACACCCCAAATGGAAGTCCCAGTATTTCTGGGCAATTACTATCAGTGGATTTCCTTTAAAAATTTATTCACTGAGACTATTCATACTAACCCACATTTATCCAATGCGCAAAAAATGCAATTTTTAAAGGCGAAGGTAAAAGGTGAAGCTGAGAGACTAATACAACACCTATTAATTAGTTCCGACAATTACAACGTTTGTTGGGATATTTTGAACAACAGGTTTAACAATAAAAAACTGATTTTTACATCTCACGCCAGCATTTTGATGGACATTCCGGTTAGTCACAAATTATCATTAAATCATATCAAACGCATGCATGACACAGCGATAGAGAGTTTAAATGCAATCAAAAATTTAGGAGTTGATGTTAGCTCCTGGGATCCACTAATTGTCTACATTTTATCACAGAAATTGGATCCTGAAAGCTACAATGACTACATGCAAACCCTTAAGCAGCCTAGGGAGTTGCCAGTGTTGCACGAATTTTTAGAATTTTTGGAGAGCAAATTTACTATGATGGAAACGTTTAGCAGGAAATCGGATAATAATAATCACAGGAGTAGCGATCGTAATCAAAATCAAAATATTAGCAAATATCAGAAGCCCCATTATAAAGTATCGTATCCATCTAGCAGCCGAATCCAAGCGTCATCATATCAAAACAAGAATACACCTCTCGAAACATTTAAGTGTCCTTTGTGTAATACTAATGAGCATACATTTTTTTACTGTCAAAAATTTCTAGAAATGACACCTATCAACAAAAAGAATACTGTATCAAGATTGGGATTATGTAAGAACTGCCTCTATAATCACCACGGTAAGGCATGTTTTTCCGATAAACGTTGTCGTACATGTAACGGACGTCATAACACTATATTACACGAGGCTTACGGATTCACAAGTAACCAGACACCCCAGGTTGGCCAATCGAATTCTCCTAATACCAGCGCGCTGAACACGGCTCACATGGCGTCAGCACAACGAAGCTCACATGCGTCATTGCAAGGTGACATGCCGGAAATATTGCTTGCAACAGCGGTAGTGAAGGTTCAGGGGATAGATGGTACTTATATCAACATGCGTGCTCTTCTTGATCAAGGATCGCAGGCATCTTTAATTTCAGAAAAGGCAGCTCAGCAGTTAGGCTTGCGTCGTCAAAATATCAAGGGAGTTATTACAGGGATAGGCGACAAACCAAACAATTGTAAGGGGGCTATCACAATCAACTGTTCGTCTATTTATGATGATTATTCATTTCAAACCGATGTCCTAATCATGAACACACTTATTAGGAATTTACCTAGTACGACATTTTCTAAGCCCACGATGCCGTACTTAGACAACATACAATTGGCTGACCCTGAATTTCATATCAGACGCCCGGTTGACTTATTATTAGGGGCGGACGTTTACTCAGAAATTCTTTTAGAAGGTGTTTACAAATCAAGCAATACGTTACCCATTGCCCAGGAGACTCGTCTTGGATGGATTTTGAGCGGGAAAATCAATACTTTACATTGTAACGTTATCATAAACAACATCGAAGACATCCGCAAATTTTGGGAGATACAGGACGTAGCGGACGTATCAACTCTTTCAGAAGACGATCAAAGGTGCATCGAACATTATAAAGCTACAACAAAAAGGCGCGAAAGTGGTCACTATGAAGTCAGGTTACCGCTTAAGGCAAATTTTGAGCAAAAGTTAGGTAATTCCAAATCAAAGGCGATTTCGCAATTAAAGCAGTTAGAGCGGAAATTTACACATCAAAAACATTTTGCGCAAGAATATAAGTTGTTTATTAATGAATATATGTCGCTCGGGCATATGACACCCGCCGACGGAAACATGAAACTTAATTGTTTTCTACCGCATCACGGCGTGCCTAAGGCTGACTCTACAACCACGTCACTTCGCGTTGTATTTAACGCATCATCTAAAACATCATCAGGACACAGTTTAAATGACCTCATGGATAGGGGGCCCAATTTGCAGCAGAATTTACAGCTTCTTATCATTGAGTGGCGTCAGTACAAATATGCCTACACTGCGGACATAGAGAAAATGTACCGTCAAATTTGGCTTAATCAATCCGATCAAAACTTACAGCAGATAGTATGGAGAAACAATCCTAATGACCCTATACAAAATTATAAATTGGCTACCGTCACATACGGAACCAAGGCCGCTCCTTTTCTAGCCATGATGACATTACGACAACTTGCTCAAGACGAGAAATCAAAGTATCAAAACAGCCCAGCTATCAGTGTTCTCGAACATTCGTTTTATATGGATGACCTGGTCCACGGATCCCATTCAATCAAGGAAGCTAAAGTATTACAGAAGGATTTGCTACAATTGTTGAAGTCAGGAGGTTTCAACCTTAGGAAGTGGAAGTCAAATTCCCCACAACTATTACAAGAAGTCGACTGTGATAATAATAATTTACAAGCATATAATTTTCGAGAACCAGAATCAACGAAAACCTTGGGACTTAGTTGGAATCCATTAGAAGATACGTTCCTGCTTCAATTCAAAGCAGATATACCAACTACACCGTTGACAAAAAGATCCTTGTTATCAGTCATCTCTAAACTATATGACCCTTTAGGCTGGGTCACTCCAATCACTACCAAACTGAAGATTTTGTTCCAAAAAATATGGTTACTAAAAATTCAGTGGGACGATATTTTACCCGAAACTATTACCAATGAGTGGATACAAATTGCAGAAGATATTAACAACACAACCCGATTTAAGATACAAAGATGGTTACATACAAAACAAAATGATTTGATTGAATTACATGGCTTTTGTGATTCGTCAACAAAATCGTACTCTAGCGTGATTTATTGTAAAATTAATAATCAAAACAAATCATCAGTGGTTTTAGTAGCCGGGAAAGCGAGATTAGTACCAACAAGCAAAAATATCACGTTACCAAGACTGGAATTATGTGGAGCGTTATTATTATCTAAATTGATGGCAGAGGTTCAAAAATGCTTAAAAAATTACAAAATCAAAACTTATGGATGGGTGGACTCTACAGCAGTATTGGGTTGGCTGCGAGGGGATCCAGGGAGATGGACAACCTTTGTCGCAAATAGAGTTAAGAAAATTTGTGATGTAATGCCTGCAGAATGTTGGCGTTACGTCAAATCAGGTCAAAACCCGGCAGACTGTGCAAGTCGCGGTTTATCAGCATCTCAGTTACAGAATCATCAATTAAAAGATCTTCGGGGTCCCCTGTAGTCATGGGAGTCCCACAGGGGTCAATTCTAGGTCCATTCTTATTTTTAGTATATATAAATGACTTACCTTATTATGTAAAGGATAAACATGAGATTGTATTGTTTGCGGATGATACCTCTTTGACATTCAAAATTAATAGACAGTTAGGTAATTATGACGAAGTTAACGATGCTCTCTCTAAAGTTATGCATTGGTTTAATGTTAATAATCTGCTTTTAAATGATAAAAAGACTAAAGTAATTAAGTTCTCAACACCTAATGTAAGACAGGTGACTACCAATGTACATGTTAATGGAACTAATTTAGCCCCAGTGGAGACAACTGTGTTCTTGGGTATAACAATTGACTCCAAACTACAATGGGGCCCACAAATTGAAAAATTATCAGGAAAACTAAGTTCTGCAGCCTATGCAGTGAAAACTATTAGACGGCTCACTGATGTTGATACGGCTAGAATAGTTTATTTCAGCTACTTTCATAGTATTATGTCATACGGAATTCTTCTTTGGGGTAACTCCGCGGACATTAACACCATCTTTTTATTGCAAAAGAGAGCCATAAGAGCTATCTACAAACTTGGTCCCCGTGAGAGCCTTAGAGAAAAATTCAAAGAAATAAATATTCTAACAGTCGCATCGCAATATATCTATGAAAATCTTTTGTATGTCCATAAAAACATAGACTCATTTTGTAAAAAGAGTGATACTCATAACATAAATACTAGATATAAGCATAATCTTGTGTTACATGCAAGCCGTCTCCACAAAATAAGTAATTCTTTTATGGGGCAATGTATACGGTTCTATAACAAACTTCCCAGCAATATAAGAGAATTGTCAATAAACAAGTTTAAAACTACTATTAAAGCCAAATTGTGTAGCAGGGCATATTATAAAGTATCTGACTATATTAATGATAAAAATGCCTGGGATTGAGTCGATCCAATTATAATGTAATTAATAAATTATGTAAATTTGTTTGGATACCAAAAGAGGGATGCCTGAGTTTTTTGGCAGTATTTTTATCAGTGCTCACCTAGTCATGAACTGCACGGTAGGGAAAAAAATTGTGACGATTCCAAACAAATGTAGCCATTTTTACGGAATAAAAAGATTTTGACTTTGACTTTGACTTTGAAATTGTGGTGGCAAGGGCCTACATGGCTATCGTCTTATAATGAGGAGAATGAAACGGAACGTCCAATTTATGAAACAAATAAAGAAATCAAGAAGTCAAAGCAAGTGAATGCCGCCATGCAGCAAGCTGGTGAAAATATCATTACAGAATTACTGAGAAAACATCATTCTATCTCGAAAATAATACGTACACTAGCATGGGTGTATAGGTTCATATCAAAAAAGCAAAATCGCAAGCAAATAGCATATTTAAGCATAGCGGAGTTACGGCAAGCAAAACATAAAATAATTAAGCAAATTCAGCAGGAAATATTCGCGGAAGAAATAAACTCGTTACAAGAAAAAAGCGGGTTACCTTCAAAAAGCAAGCTATTAAATCTCAATCCCTTTTTGGACAAAGAAGGTATTCTACGTGTAGGCGGGAGATTAAAGCATGCGCATATCAGCCCTGAGATGCGGCATCCAATCATCTTGCCGCACAGCGGTCGCTTTACAGAATTGATAATAGAGCATGCGCATCAACTTACTTTTCATGGAGGAGCAAGGCTCACTCAAGCATTTATCAGACAAAAATACTGGATCTTAGGTGGCAATAGAGCTACTAAAAGGCAACTTTATCGCTGTGTAACCTGTAGAAAGCAAAATCCATTAAAACAATATCAGATCATGGGAGAATTAACAGAAGCAAGAGCGAACGCCAGTCGCCCGTTTACCCACGTAGGCCTAGATTTGAGCGGTCATATTTTCCTCAAGATTAACAAAGGTCGTGGAGTCAAAACTACGAAGGGTTATGTAGCAGTCTTCATCTGCATGGCAACTAAAGCGGTGCACCTGGAGGTAGTGTCCGACTTAACCACATCATCATTCATGGCAGCACTTAGGAGGATGATGGCACGAAGAGGGAAACCTGATCACATTTATAGTGACAATGGTCGCAATTTTGTTGGAGCAAACAAAGTAATACAGCAGGAATATCAGGAGCTAATACAAATTTTCAACGACGATTTTAAGGCGGAAATATCAGAATTAGAAATCAATTGGCATTTTAATGCGCCCTTATGGCCGTCAGCTGGTGGTTTATGGGAGGCTGCAGTCAAAAGTTTTAAATTTCATCTGAAAAGAGTACTTGGGGAGCAGAAGCTTACCTTTGAAGAACTAACAACAGTTTTGGCGCAAATTGAAGGTTGCCTCAATTCGCGACCTCTCTGTCCCTTATCAGAAGATCCCGAAGATTTAGACTTTTTAACACCATCTCATTTTTTAACCGGAGGGCCTGCACTCACGTTGTTTGAAACTGAAACAGATCTTAGGACTAGGTGGCATTTATCACAGCAGATTGTTAGAAATATATGGAAGAGATGGCGGTCAGAGTATTTGACGCAACTATCGGCTAGGAGTAAGTGGCGGCAAGCCCGGAGCAATGTCAAAGTCAACGATGTTGTTCTTATCCACGACGACAATTTACCGCCTGGAAAATGGGCAATGGGTAGAGTGATGCAATTACATCCAGGATCAGACAATATCGTTCGTGTCGTAACATTAAAAACAAAAAATGGGTTTATGAAGCGACCTATTATTAAGTTGTCACTGTTGCCGGTATATGATGAAGACGTAGATTATGAGCGAAGACAACAACTATTTAACGATCAAGATCAGTATACCACCGAAACTACGATACCAACGAGAGCAAGGCGCAAGAAAACTAATCAAAAATTCAGCTTTATATCACTAGCAGCATCATTATTGTTTTTCATATCAATTTTAACAAGCACGCAAGCAACTTTAAATATTACCAGTTTTAGAAAAAATCAAGGACTCTACTTTGACAAGTTATCTAACATGCAAATTATTCGTGATGAATGGAACCTTGTACTGTATTACAATATGCAACCTTATTGGGACGGAATAAGCGCGATCGGAAAGTATTCAACGTCACTGGAACAAACATGCGAAACAATACGTTATCAAATACAGTGTGATGTAATAGTACTCCAGTTAAATCACGGTCTTAACGAGTTGGAGTACTACAACGATATGTTACTGGATCAGCACTCGCGGCAGACGGCCCGTCGACACCGTCGCGGTCTTATTGACGGTATCGGATATCTCGCGAACAGTCTGTTCGGAGTATTAGATCAGAGATTCGCGGAACAATACGAGAAGGACATCACCCTTCTTCGAAATAATCAGAATAAAATATCATCATTTTGGAAAAATCAAACCTCTATTATGGAAGCTGAATATAATCTCTTAAAAAGGACGGAAGAAACTCTGACGAAACAGCACAAAATAATTCATCAGCATATCCAATATATTGAACGAGGATTGAATACGATTCAAAATCAGATACAAAATATTTCTCTAATTACCGAATTTACCTTAGCCTCAATCACTGCAAGCAACTTACTCAATACTTTGAAAACCTTGCAGAGCACTATTTTGGATACTCTCACTGATATTTATCATGGTCGGTTCAGTCCCCATCTCGTAAATCCAACACAATTGCAAAAAGAACTAAGCACCATATCAAGCCAACTATCAAAAGACGTTGTATTGCCTATAGAGAGTATACATACTGACCTCAGCAAAATCTACAAACTAGTGCAAGTTAAAGCGCGAATGCTACAGTCATATCTCATATTTGAAATAAAAATCCCTTTAATCACTAGAGACTCATTCGAGATCTTTAAGGTATATTCGATACCAGAAGTTATAGATACCAAAATGATCGAGATTATCCCTATTTCGAGCTATATAGCTCTCAATCTAAACAAAGATACCTATATTCCCGTAACGGAAAACGACATCAAATCATGCTTTATGTCAGCGACATACTTATGTTATATCAAGAAACCAGTTTATCATCTTAAGACCGATAAAGACTTCTGTCAAAAGAAGGAATCCGACTGCAAAACTAGCGTTAGCAAATGTGAGAATAGGCTGTTAGAAACAGCTGCAGTGAATAATTATATCTACTTTTGCTGCAATCAATGCCATATTAGAACAATGTGCGGGGATCATGTTACCACTCATATATTGTTGCACGCCGGATTACTCACTGTCAATAAACAATGCATTATCAAAACCGAGAATTATTCCGTTTTCTCACACAAACAACAGTCGAGTGAACTTAAGATCACCCCAGACGTTTATTTGCCAGTAATCGCGCCAATAAACCACATCATCAATATCACCATTCCAAATAATAATTGGGACAATATGTCCCACCTAGAACAGCAAGAACTAGATCAAATTGGAGATAAGATCAAGTTGTTGAAAGAAAATCCTCCCGTGCTTACGGAAAGCATCACGTATCATGATGTACACCATTATGCTTTGATATACATAATGCTTAGCATCATGGTGCTCGTCGCCTTAATTTATTCGTGTCACCGTGTGCGCTGCAGCTGGCGAGTCCCACCGCCGCCGCCGGCACCCGGACCAACAGCGCCGGTGGCCGCCGGAGCTGGAGGCTCTGGCGGACCGGCGCCCGCTCCGCGTTCAGCAGACAGTGCACAGTGCGTGAGTGATAGTGTCATGTACGAAAGTGATAAAATCTCAAAGCAACCTAGTGCGCGAGTGCAAAATAGGGCGACATCGCCTATTTTTCGCGAACGATTTTAGTATTATTTCTGTATTTTTTGCTCGCGGGAGCATGTACGAGCTATAGCTCTACATTGTGCAATACGAGTATGTTAACGTAGGCATTATGCGCGCGACTCATTGTCGTAAAATATAGATATAATTAATTTAGTATCAATAAAGCCGCCGTGGAATCAACAGTGCATTTTATTATTCTATCAGTTGGTACTCCTCGTATATATATATCAGTATCATCTTAAATCAATTAATATCAACAAGTGTGTATGGTAAAAGACCGTACAGTCAATGTCAGTTACCTCAATGATATTCCGCTAGATGTTATTAAGAGGGCGCACAAAGCTAAGTGGCGCCTTCATTTTGTTTTTATTAGTAACGCTGAATTTAAGACCAATTCCAAAAAAACGCTCATACAGGCACTGAAGAACCATATTTATGTTTTTTTGAAACATATTTGGTATTTATTATCTATGTACAACTAGCCAAGTATGTACAAGTTTAATTATTGCTTATTGTGGCCACTTATAGCCCTCAGACCAAATAAAAAAGTTAAGACGGAACTCGGCAAACAGCGAAGTGAGGCCGGTCAAACTACGCCTTGCCGTGTACATACACAGTTACACGCACACACGTACAACAAAACTACGCCTTGCCTTGTCAGTGTAGCTATCGCGGCGCGGGGAGCAATACCTTTTGAGAAATAATAAATTTACCTTTGAAAATGCCGAATTGTGTTGTGAAAGGGTGTACAAATCAATCTTTAAAAGATAAAAAGCAGGATTGAATCACATTTCACACGTAAGTAATTTGGGAACCAATATTATTCAATAAATTAAAATAAAATTTTGACGCTATTGCTTAGAACACAAGTGTTGTCATTATGAAGTGTTTTTGTTTACCCTATTATTGGGTAATGTGACACGCAACGTAACGTAGAAAGTAAAAAATACCTATCGCTGAGCCATCAAATTCGATTAAGTAACACATATATATATATATATATATATATATATTAATCATATAAATATTGATGGGACGACATGGCTTGCTCGTTGAAATGGCGCTATAATATCGCGGCAGGGGTACCGCTAAGTTTAAAGCACAAAGATAACTAAATAGCTAAAATTAAAATGGTTAAAATTGCATACTCATAACGCTCCCTGACTTAACAATCTAACAACCAATGTATTTTTTTTTTTTTATTAAGGTTCACCAACGTTCGTTTACATTGTTACTTATATTCTATATATTTTTTTTATACTTAATCTAGTATAAATGTAACAAACAATTACTGGAGAACACGACAAGCAAATTTATGTTAACACAAAAAAAATAATTATACAAAAGGAAAAAAAAACTCTGATAAATACCAGGCCACTCAGAAAGCATTGCGAAAAAAAGTTTTTATGTATGAGAGACTGGTCAGTTAGAATTTTGAAAATATGATTATTTTCAAAATTATCATATTTTCAAAATTTTGAAAATATGATTATTTATAAGCAAAAATAGGTAAGTACGTTCCAATTTTAACATTTCACTCCACATTTATTGTGAGCTAATTTAAATTAACGTGTCTCATTGAAAAATGGATTGAGGAAATATGATTTTTTACGATTTCAAGTGTCGCCTAAAACCAATGTAACTAGATTTGCAACAAAAATTTGATCGTATCATAACAAGTAATAAGATCCGCGATATTATACCGTATTTCAACGAGCAAACCTTGTCGTGCTATCAATTTCTATCATTAAAATATATACAGGTGTTACTCAATCGAATTTGATGGCTCAAGGATAAGTATTATTTTTGACTTTTCAAATGATAACTTTTCTTTTTAAACTTTTTATGTAATTTCTATGAACGTGTCAATTATATTCATATTAATAAGTTAATTAATATTCTAAAGGCGAATTTCTACCTGTTTGTTACCGCCTATGAAATGAAATAACTAAAAACATTTTTTTTATGAAGATACAATAATGGTTATTCCCGCGTGATGGTAACCCTATTAGCCGTCATCCATGCGTTGCCCCGAAACTGCCCGCGTGATAACGATGTCTATTAATTAATAACATTATTTTTTATTTTTTGGGGTAATTTGTATTATCATGGCAACACCGGCCCACACAACACATGTTTAGATAACTGGCCTCACTTTGCTGTTTGCCGAGTTCCGTCTTAACTTTTTTATTTGGTCTGAGTGATAGCCATAATCAAAATTATGACAAATTGTACATAAATAATAAAAACAGAATATGTCTCAGAAAAACATAAATAAGGTTCTTCAGTGCCTGTATTAAGCATTTTTTGGAATTGGTCTTAAATTCAGCGTTACTAATAAAAACAAAATGAATGCGCCACTTAGCTTTGTGCGCCTTCTTAATGTCATTCGGTTTTGTATTTATGCGTTATTGAATGTGTTCCTTCGTATTTCTCGTGAATCTTGATTTATGTGACACTTTTAGTACACCGGACTCCGAAATTAACTTGTTCCTTGCATTTTTTGAAGACCTGGGCGTGATTTGACAAGCTCGGTGGCGCAGTGGTGAAACGCGTTGTTACGCTACTTTGACACCAACGCTCGTGGGTTCGATTCCCACACAGTACAAACATTTGTGTGCATGAACATGTCTGTTTGTATTGGTCTGGGTATTTTCTAGGTATAATAAGTATGTATTTACAAAAAAAAAATGTATTTACGTCAGTTTTTCAGTTGTCTAGTACCCATAACACAAGCTTCGCTTACTTTGGGGCTACATGGCGCTGTGTAATTTGTCCGACAATATTTACTATATATGTATATATAATTTGTATCAGCGACTTAGCTAGGTAGTACCTATTGTTTGTAAAATCTTTTTGCAATATGTTTATTGTGTTTGTACTTGATGGATGTTGAGTTGCCTACTATAAGGTAAAATGTAATAAATGAAACTATAGGTCTGTTCTTAAATATGTATTTAACAACATTATAATTAAAGACTGTTTGTTTCTAAATAATAAATAAAAAAATAAAAAAACAATCCGTTTATTTACAGTGTATTAACATTATATTCTGACGAAGAGGAATAAAATAATTAATAATATTTTTTGTTATTTTTTTACCTACCAACCTATACATTAAATTGCATCGAATTCCTTCGCATTACTTCCACTCCATTAGCAAATAGGTTTCAAATCACTACTATTAAAACCCCAAGGGTGTTTTATTTAAAAAAAAATACAATCAGTTACTTAAATTGACAAATCTAGTCTTTAATCAATTTTGTAATAACAAAAGGAATTAAATGAAATAATTGAAAATAAAATGCGATCGTAGACACGTTTAAGACGTCCGTCCAATGTGAACGCTGGTCGAAAAGTGAAGTTCCGGTATCGCTCCCCGCTCTCGGCGTCGGCGCAGCTGCGCGCGCCCTTCCACTTGCCGTGCGATCAGGCCACACGCTGTGACGTCATAAGCTCCGCCTTCCAGCTTACGTATTTATCTCTAACACTACATATTATAAATTAAAGTCCCTCGCCGTGTCTCTCTGTCTGAACACGGTAAACTCAAAACTACTGAACAGATTTTAAGTATGAGGTTTATTCAATGGCTATTAGACTTAATTCCGGACACGGTACTCTACGATGATAAAAGTGTCAAAAGTGCAACGGAACCCAGCCCCATTAATGCACAACTTATAAAACCTTGAAAATGAACACTTTTCATATTGAAAAGGAACATAACCTCAAATGTTAGCATGCCATTATTTTTCTAATTTGACCATTGTTGATAACGCTGGAAATTCGTCTCAGGGGATTCTTTTACATGCTCGAATTAATGATCAATTTTCAGGCCTGTACATCAGGCCCCTGTTTGTACGGGAACCAGTTTTCTCCTTTGTCTTTTACAAAATAATGCTGGAATTATATATATGTATGATGTTTGTCACATTTTAGCAGTGGATACCTAAGATTCATATAAATTTAAAGTAGTTAGTGTAAGATATTGAATGGTATCACTTTGTTGTTAGTACGAGAGTGGTGCGGTTATAAACGGTATTAACGCTACGTCCAGGCACAGTGCGGCGAGCCGTCCGCCGTCCGCCGGTCTAGATGTCGCCGATGAAGTACCACGTGTCCGCTGCAACAAATATGACAGCATTTTTTGTATATATCCTACTAATATTATAAATGCGAAAGTTTGTATGTATGGATGTTTGTTACTCTTTCACGCTTAAACGGCTGAACGGATTTGAATGAAATTTGTCACGTAGATAGATTATGATCTGAATTAACACATAGACTACGTTATTCGACTCCACGCGGGCGGAGCCGCGGGCAGCAGATAGTATATTAATAAAAATGGCGTTCCTGACTAATTCACCGACTCATTAATACCGAGCTAAACCCATGAACCTAGAAAGCTCAAATTTTGCATAGAGATTACTTTTGTTATGCTCACGAGTGATAAGAAAAGATTTTTTGAAATTCTACCCTTAAGGGGGTGAAAAAAGGATTGACAGTTTGTATGGAGCAGAAATATTTTTTCAAGTTAGTGACTTGAAACTTTGTACAGATACTCTCTCCTAGACTCCAAAAAAAGTAATTTCTGCGTTTTTTAAAATTCCTACCCTTAAAGGGTGTAATGGGGATCAAAATTATTTCTTAAACTAAAAGTCGAATTCTTAAGAAATACATTTTTTTTAAAGTGAGCTGCTTTAGACTTTGTAAATATACTCTCAATCAAGACGTCAAAAAAGTAATTTCAACAGTTTATAAATCCCACCCTTAGGGGGCTGAAAGGCTACTGGTCTGCTGAAGGTCTACTGGTGGTCGGCGGAGATAGCCGACCTCCGGGACGACTGCAACGGGGCGCACCAGGCGCGAGCGTACCGGAGCAGGCGTCGCCGCCCCCGGGACGAAGGAAGGGATGGCCATCTGCACGGCGTCTACGTGGAGAGCAGGAGAGCCCTGCAGATGGCTATAAGTAGGGCCAAGGAGGGAGCGTGGCAGGAGCTGCTGGAGGGCCTAGACAAGGACCCGTGGGGCCGACCGTACAGAGGAGCGCGGAACAAGCTCCGCGCTCAGTCGGCCCCGCTGACGGAGACCCTCCAGCCAGCCCTGCTGGAGAGGGTTGTCGGGGAACTCTTCCCCGACACCCCGCGGGGTTTCGCTCCCCCGAGGATGGCCCGATCGCTGGACTCCAGAGGAGAGGTGGAGGACGCTCCGCCGCCCGTCACCGACCAGGAGATGGAGGCTGTCATTGACCGCCTCCGAAGCAAGAAGAGGGCGCCGGGTCCGGACGGGGTGCACGGAAGGGTGCTAGCCCTAGCCCTCGTGCACCTCGGAGACGGATTCCGGGAGCTCCTTGACTGCTACTTGCGGTCGGGATGCTGCCCGGGACCCTTCAGGGTGGGCCGGCTCGTCCTTCTGTTGAAGGGAGACCGGCCTCCGGACTCGGGGTCGACGGTTCGACCAGTCGTTCTGCTGAACGAGGCGGGCAAAGCCCTGGAAAGGGTTGTTGCCTCCCGCCTCGCTCAGCATTTGGAGGATGGCCCGGGACCGGGCCTCTCGGATGCCCAGTTCGGGTTCCGGGCCAGACGGTCGACCGTGTACGCCATAAGGCGCCTAAGGTCGGTGACGGAGGATGCGGAGCGCGAGGGAGACATGGTGGTGGCGGTGTCGCTGAACATCGCCAATGCCTTCAACAGCCTCCCCCACAGTACCATCCTGGAGGCCCTCAAATACTTTGAGGTGCCTCCGTACTTGGGGAGACTGTTGAAGGCATACTTGGAGGACAGGGAGGTGCGTTACGAGGAAGCGAGGGGCCAGATGGTCAGAAGACGCGTCGTGTGCGGTATTCCACAGGGGTCCGTTCTGAGCCCCATCCTGTGGGACCTCGCATACGACTGGGTCCTGCGGGGCCGTCTCCTCCCCGGGATGAGTGTCATCTGCTATGCACATAATTTAACCCAGACAGATATATTTCTAGCTAGTGACTTGAAACTTTTGTTCTTAAAATAGGCAATGTTGTGAAAAAAGGAGTGCTTTGAGTGTATACAGTCAGTCTCAAATAGTTGATGAACGTTCCCAGAAGTGTTTTCTCATTTGCTCCACACGACGGTGTCGAGCAAGGCGATGAGTCGGCACCTCCGTGACGTCGCTGCAGGCTGGCGCGGTGAGCGGCCGACCAATCAGGAAGTGAGCAGGGCTAAGTGGGAGAAATCCTTGGGATCTGTGGATATAGGTGACATCGGTCTGGAGTTAAGGACGGCTTCAATTTGCGCTAGTACCGTAATTACTCTTCATAGGTCACATTTGCATCATCTACCATGCGACGCAAATGGAATTTGCAAGACCTGACTCCTGCTTCCCACAAACCATCGAAATGAGGCGAATATGGAGGTATGAATGGAAATTTAATTGAAGAGATTTGCTTGAATTTTTTGTGCTGGGTGACTTGTGTGATGGACGTACAGGTTTCTCCGCACCTGACGCCGATGCTTGCTGGCTTTGTTTACCTGACGCGTATTCGTCCTTAACCGCTTGAAGCTCTGTAATTGACACTATTTTCCGACTTCACCCGTCCGCTGTGGCCACCACAATTTTGCCATCGCCACTGGACCAGCTGCCACCAACACCTAGCACCTTACGGGCTTCTACAAAGACTACATGCCGGCTGCTAGTCAGGAATTCCGGGATAGTCATACCACTGCCCTTAAAATATTTTTTGGCATCCCATACAATGTTTCTGATTCTGCTGTTTATGAACCGAATAGCATTGGCCATAGCCGTGAAGAGTGCATTTTTCCCAGTCTCATGCAAGCAGCAATTGATGTGATGTTAATATTAGGTAATTGAAGTTGTATGACACATCTTGATGAAGTCAGAAACAAGATCTTCCCTTGATTTCTCTGCCACTCCGTGAAGAAGTAACACATTTGACCGCGATCGAATCTCCAGACAGTCCAAACTCTGCATATCCAACTCCATTTGGGCCTTAAGATGTGAAACAGCTTTCCAAATGAGTGATCTAAATGTACTTAACTCACTGGCTAAAGAAGCTGAGTCCTGCAGCTGGCGGTCATCAAGTGCACTCTCGAATGAAGACGTCTTTGTGCTGAAGAATTGCGTCATCTCCATATTTTTCTTGAGTTGAGTTAGTGTATCCACAGTGTGTATTAAAGTTGATGTGATATTTACTGATCTATTTTAAGGAGACTTGAGAAAATTAGCTGACGGCGTAGTCAAATGACTGACTAACACGTGAATATAAATTATGAAGAGAGAAAACTAATATCACCATTATTTATATCAACTAAAACCAGAACTGTTTCATTAGATATGCACTTTCTTTACTACCCGCATGTGTAGTGTAGAGTGTTAGTAAGAACGACACCTGCATTTCATTTTGTTCATTCTGGATGCCGACGTACCACACCGAGACTTCTTTAGCTCTCTCCAAAAGAGTTTGTATTTGCCTCGAAGTTTTTCGTCATCTTATTTATTTATTATTTATTTATTTAATACTTTATTGACAACAATACAGTTGGTTCAAAAGGCGGACTTAATGCTAATTGCATTCTCTACCAGTCAACCATCGGGAGTGGAGAAAAAACGCGATTGCGGTTTTAATTAAAATACAATAATAATCGACCCTATAAAGAATTTGTTCTTTATATGGTCACCTAACATAAATATAAAAATACATAAATACCTACGATAATACACAATCACAATAATACGTACAAGACCCTAGTAATATATACATATTTTCTCTATAAATTATATAATATATACTAATTATACAACACACATTGGATGATTACTGCTTGGACAGACTCTCTAAAAGATAGGCACGTAACTTCTTTTTAAAAGTAAACTTGTTTGGGGAGTTTCTAATGGGTTCAGGCAACGCGTTCCAGAGTCGTGAAGCTTGTAGAGTAAAGGAATTAGACATGAAGCCCGAACGGAAAAGTGGTATTAAGAGTAAATGGGAGTCATTTGATCGAAGTTGACGGTTATGAGAATCACAAAGGTACTGAAATTTACATTTCAAGTATTCAGGAGAAAGGGGATTAAAAATAATTGTAAAAAGTGTGCAAAGTAATCTTAAATGTCGACGCTGACGAATCGGAAGCCATCCAAGCTTTGACCGGTAGAACGAAATATGATCATATTTCCGAAGACAGAAAATGAATCGGATAGCGCTGTTGATGAGCCGGTCCAGCTTATTAAGAAGATCTTCGTGAAGATCAGGATAACACACATCACAATAATCAATTAGTGGAAAAATAAGGGATTGAACTAATGTGACCTTAGTTTCAATAGGCAGAAAGTTTCTGTATCGATTTAGAAAGCGCAATGTCGATATTACTTTGCGACTAACTTCAGTCACATGTGTGCTCCAGGTCAAAGTAGAGTCAAGATACAAGCCAAGATTTTCAACACTCTTACTGAGTGGAATAACAGAATTATTGAACATAATGGACGACATAGAACTGATGTCAATTTTATCTATTTGCCTTGAGCTACCTAAGAGAATAGCCTGGCACTTATTGGGATTCACCGGAATTCCAAAGTTGTTTGACCAAGAATTTATTTGGCACAAACTATCATTTAACCGAGAAATTCCCGTGTTCAGCGTATCATATGTCGTTTGCACATAAACCTGCAGATCATCCGCGTATAAATGATAAGAGCAACTCAACGAAAACGTAAGAAAATTTATAAAAATGGAAAACAATAGAGGAGATAAAATACCGCCCTGGGGAACCCCAGTTGACAGATCATTCCAATTTGATATATCACGGCCCATGCGAACCGCTTGCTGTCGACCCCGAAGATAATGTGAAAACCATTCCAATGCTGAGAATGAGAAGTTCATGTACTTTAGAATTGCTAGTAAGATGTCATAGTCTACCATGTTGAAAGCATTTGAAAAGTCAATGAGAACCATGATAGTGATCAGCCCATCTTCCATACCCATGCGAATATCCTCTGAGATTTTAAGAAGGGCAGTCGCAGTACTATGCCCAGAGCGAAACCCAGACTGAAATTGACAAAGTAAGTTGTTAGAAAATATAAAGGCGGAAACCTGCTTATGTGCAATAGCTTCAAGAATTTTCGCAAGGAAGGGTAGAATAGAAATGGGTCTATAATGATTTAATAATTGAGGATTTGAATTTTTCGGAAGTGGTATTACTAATGCTTTACGCCAGATGAGAGGAGAGGTGCCTGTTAAAAAGGAGAAATTTACAATGTGGACTAGGATAGGAAGGACATTATCCAATATTGCAAGGACCATGGTTCTACTTACGTCGTCACAGCCAATGGCTTTGGACGTAATAGAAAGTACAATTTTACGTATCTCATCCTCAGAGACAGGAGAAAATGAAAATGTGTCATGGCGAAGTGGGATCATGGAAGAGATATTAGAGATAGTGTTCGATTTAATAGAATGATTTAAAAGAGATGTTGACGAAAAATGATTATTGAAGTCGTTAGGAGAATAAGGGATTATTAGGTGTGGAGCATTTCCCTAAACCAAGTGAGTGGAGAAATTTCTATATATTGGCAGAAGAAGTATTTGTAACATTTTCGTGAAAATATTGTCGTTTAGCTGCTCTTACCATTCGATTACAGTTATTTCGCGCTATTTTGTACAAATCCCAGTTCTGATCTGATCTGACATGGTTGTAAAGACGAAACGCGCGATCGCGTCTATTCATTGCAACCCGGATATCTCTATTGATCCATGGAGTAGGAGGTCGCTTCACTTTGACTGCTCTTAACGGTGCGTGAATATCAAACAGGTTCAGTACACAGTTATTGAAGTTGGACACCTTTTCATCAATTGTTTCAGCTTCAAAAACTGAAGAAAAGTCCATCTTATCAGCATCCCGCCTTAACTCATCGATATTTATACGTGCATAACTACGCATCCAGGTAACTGCAGGCTTAACCTTGGGTGGTTTTAATTTATATTGCATAAATATTAAATCGTGTTTCGAAAACCCAGGAGCGGAAAGCTGACCATGATTAAGGACGTGATCTATAGAAGATGTAATAAGCAAATCAAGCCATGTGTCATGAGAAGTAGGATTATGATGTGTGGGCTCAGATGCCAAAATATTAAGATTGACCGACTTGAACAAACTGTGAAGCAGACGAGATCGCAGAGTGTTACACGTAAGATCAGTATTAAAATCACCCATGATAATGTGATGTGGGTACTCCGAACAAATGGGTTCAAGAACTGTCTCGAGATGAGAGAAATAATCAATATTAGGCGGACAATATACGACCCCCAGAACGGTTTTAACACCCTTAATGAGTAATTCCAAAATCAGGAACTCGGCCGAAGAAGAGTACAAGGATTGAGAGGAAGCCAGAACTTTGTACGGTATATCGCTACGAAGATAAATTGCGACACCCCCACCACCCTTGCCAATGCGATCATTGCGAATTAAAACAAACCCAGGTAGGGTATACGACAGAGAGGATAGACATGGCTTAAGCCAACTTTCTGAAATGAGAATAGCATGAAAAGGAGTACATGAGAAACTATCAAGAAAATCAGAAAAGTGTGAAGGGATGCTTTGAGCATTGATATGGCAAGTGTTGAAACAGTGGGGCGTAGCAACAACAGCTTTGTCTATTAAATTACGTAATGTTACTGGTTCAACAAAACTGTCACTGCCTTCATTAGATGACAGACTAAGGTCCAGAGCAGAGTGGAAAGAATCATCCGACATTTATATAAACACATGAATAAATAATATACAACAAATATAAGAATATACACAAACACTATACGGACATACAAATTAAAAAAAAAAACCAAAACTATATAAATACCAATCAAATACCTACCAGTCCTGCCGGTTGACACTCTGTTTTAGAACACAGAAAAAAGCACAGCAACATACTTTGTACAACAATGCTGGCGAGATTGCGAAAACACTACAAAAATGTATGATGCCAGGGCGAGAAAAAGAAAATTTAGCAAAAATTAATCAGTTGTCAATGTCAACTGTCATTAAGAAAAGTATGTTTATTCTTGACATTAAATTGACATCTTATCATCATTGAACAAATACCTCTAGCTATATTTTTGTGAGTAGTTTACAAAAAAAATTAAATAAACAAATAAACGCATCGTGAAAGTCAACTCAACTATGGGGAAACTAAAATAGCGAACTTTATCGAATTAATGATTTGTTTTCTATGAAGATAAGGCAATAACACAATACTTGGAATTAAAGTTTCCTTGCCCTGGCTACCCGTTTTCCCCGAGAACGCTGTTCGGGGGATGCTACTGGTGTCGATGACCTTGTCCCTGCAGCCTGCTGGGTCTCGTCTTCGGTTGCGGCAATCCCAGCTAGATCATCTTCAGTGAAGAGTCGACGCCGATTTCCATCGTTCAGCTTTACGACAATGTCTCCATTCGCTGTCCAGAATCTTCTCATACCGAAGCGTTTACGTGCGGAAGCGAACACAGACTGCCTCTGCCGTGTGAGGAATTCGGCTACACTGAACGGTGTTCCCTTTAAAGCTGTTTTTTTCTTCCAAACTGCAGCCTTCAGGAGTGCCCCAGAGAAACGTACAAGCACTGGTCGAGATCTTCCCATAGTCAATTTACCAAGGCGATGACATGCAATAATATTGTTTGGAGATAAATCAGACATACTTAGCTTCTCGCTCAAGATATTTAATATACAATCTGTTAGAGTATTGTCTGTTGTGTCCTCGGATATACCACTGAAAATCAAGTATTTTCTTCGATGTCTCATCTCAATATCATCCACGGTCCTGGAGAGTCCTGCTATTTGCTGACGTAGCAACTGTAGAATCGACCACATCTGTGATTTAAAGTTACTAAATTCATCTTGCAAACGAGCAACTGTGGAGCTGGTGTGAGGTGCTACAGCCTTCAATTGAGCCTCAAACTCATTCATTTTCTTCATAAGAGTGGATTCCAACGTTTTTTGTGTATCAATAACATCTGCCAAGTTCGCCATTTTGTGTACAATTGTGTGACAAATATGTGTGAGAGAGTGTCAACAGGGCAGTGAAGTTGTTATACCATACAGAAACTGTAGATAACACTTGTGCTTATTCCAATCACTGAGTATTTAGTAAATTTAGTGCAATTAAGTCCTGAACATTCCTCACAGACTCCCAAAACTTTCTAGTTCTTGGGCACACGCTGAGCTTACGGGGGCGTATGCTGCAATCAGAAATACTCACGTGATGCCCAGATTTATACGAACCCAGAGAAATCTAGGTCCTACCAAACAGTAATCTTATACACCAGAGGCTAAGCGAGAGGAGAGTACAACACCTACGCCAGCACTGGCATGATCGTCCCGGTCTATCCCAAACCATAGGACCATTATTGCAGCGGGCAGAATATCGGTGTCGCTTCCCTTGCGCTTAGTCTCTGTCACACACAAAACATGTAAGCGTCTCTCATTATTATGTACAAAAAATAATAATAATATTGCGTATATATAATAATAATATTGCGTTTTATAACGTTTTTTTTTATAACCCAGTATCAATAATCCCTCCAGACATCATTACAATAGACTAATAATTTCCTACACATTCGCAATAGTCCCAATACCTGCCGTGACCTGCTCATAGATATATGGATGTAACGATATTTTTAGGAGTGGGTCTCGATGGGTGTATTACATAACATGAATCTTCTCAAATGGGCCTCTACGCATTGGATCCATATACCCGCGCACACCTATCAAATGACCGGGATAATACCGGTGAATAAAAATAATATTGCGTTTTATATTCTTTAAATAAAATCCTATTGAATGTACAATTGAATTTTATTTAAAGACTATAAAACGTGTCTAAGGACCTAATAGCCAATATTTTTTTTTTATCTTTATCCAGTGCCTCCACAATTCCACATCTGAAAAAGTTCCTAAAATAGGTTTACCATTAGATAGTGGTTCGTTTCAAGAGTGGTAAGTTCCGTAGGCTCTTGTATCCATTATCGAATTTCGGAGTCATCCATCTTTCAGATTCAAATCAATCATACTTTTCTGATCATTCTGTCATACACAGTTCCGTCCGTATACAGGGAGGAAACTCACTAGCGCCATTCCCGAAAACATGGTGTTATATTAAAATTTCTAAATAGATTAGTAATAGTTAGAAACATATATTTTACAAATTTTAATCTTCAAAATAAATCATTTTCTCTCCTCTGACAACCATAAGTCATATCGTAAACCGGACCCAAGCTCGAATCAAGAAGTCGTTTTGTGAGGAAAGTACTTCATTGTCAGAGTGACAGCATCACAATCGATCGTAGTAGCTAATTACTGCTGGTATTTAAATACATTTAACGAGGTCGTGACGTGAGGCCAGATAAAGGAGTCAACGCCGATGGTCGGTGTTGCCGGCGAAGCGGATATTTAGTGTTTCGCAACACTTAACACCGTCCTCCTCGAGAACGAAATCATCTGATGAGTCTTTGGTTTCAGAGGATTTCGAATCTTCCATATATTGAGTAGGCGATGGCTGCGATTATCAGTATTATAATTACGACGTATAAGGTCAAGGTCCAAGTACTAATTCTGTCGCTGTATACTGTGAATGCTGCATCATAGTCGTAATTTGCCATGATATCTTTTGCTGTGGTGCTGTGTCCCATTTGCTGTGGTCCCCCAATTCCAGAACATGCCACTAATCATTGCCAAGACTATTGGGATTCTCGGCGTCGAGATCTCCAGCGAAGTTCAATACCGAAGCCAATTGGAAGAAAAGGTTAAGCTGGCGTCAAAGAAACTTGGTGTGCTCGACGTCAGACCACATTTGGAGTACTGTAGTCATCTCTGGGCGGGGGCACCTGGTTACCAGTTAGGACCTTATGACTCGGTGCAAAGACGAGCTGTGAGAATCGTCGATGATCCTAAACTCACACACGGTATGGAGTCCTTGAGTCTAAGGAGAGATTTCGCGTCCTTTTGCGTGTTCTACCGATTGTACAATGGGTTGTGTTCTGAGGAATTGTTCGATATCATGCCAACAGCCTCGTTTTACAATCGCACTGCTCGCCGACGGCTGGGAGTTCACCCTCATACAACCGCAATGGTCGCGTACTGTGCGGTTCCTGAGAAGCTTTCTACCGAGAACGATTAAGTTATGGAATGAGCTCCCTGCCGAGGTTTTCCCAAGGGACTACAGTATGAGGTTCTTCAAGAAAGGCGTGAAGAGGTTCTTACAGGGTCGGCAACGCAAGAGTGACACCCCTGTTGTTGCAAATGTCCATAGGCTACGGTAACCATCAGGCAGGCTGTAAGCTTGTTTGCCACCTTAGTGGTGTAAAAAAAAAACTTGCAGGTCGATTCCACGTAAATCAATCTGCTTTATCTCCTTTTTGTATTTCTTGGTGGGTGTCAGGCATTTGTACTGGTGGCTGGTGGGTGATATCATTTCTGAAGCATTTGTTTCTGCTGCTATACAGATATTCAATTTCTCTATTAAGGTGCCACAATCTTTTCTTGGAGTCAAGATTGCAGTTTTCGTTTATGACGATGTTATATTCCGCATACAGCATGCCGTGATATCTCGTAACCTATGTATCTTAGTTTTTTCTATTTTTATTTGAATCTGACGGCATCGTGTGTACCTATCCTGTATCATCATTATTTGTTCCATGCAGGTTTCGTATGGATATATGAATATTTGTTCTAGTTGACTGAGATACTTATTCTCCTCGATCTCTTCACAATCATTGGTCACTGGTCTGTAATCCAATCTGTTCACCATAAGGTAGGTATATTCGGGTATAAAGGCAAAGGTTTTTTGTTGTACAGGGTTCATGACTGCGATAGGGATAACTTTGTAATAGGTAGACGTGTTTTGTCGGTTAGACGTATTTCTAGTATAAAGACAAGAGAGGCAGGGCCCATCAAAGCAGCCCGTCTGGGGAAGTACCCTCCACCTCACAGAAAACCGCAGCTAAATAACAACTCCCTAGAGGGTTGTTGCGTTCCTGCGTGTGAGTGAGGTCACCAGTAACCTCCCAAGGAGTTGCTGTGTAAGCAGCAGAGGAGGCATAGCGCGAGTGACACTTAATATATCGCAAGCGTTAATAGGCTACGGTACCCGCTTTGCATCAGGCGGGCCGTATGCTTGTATGCCTCTCGACGTAGTTTAAAAAAAAGACATGTTTGCTATTTTCCTTTCTATTTTTGTTAATATTATTTTCAATTTTAAACACAATCGTAAATACCGTGGACGAACAATGGTATTATTGAGTTTAAATATTTGCTACTATTACTAGTAATATACCTCGCCTTATATACCACGAGGGGAGAGCGTTCGTAGGACTTTTGAACCTCCTTTGAGTAGCATTCAGCGGATATTTGAGTATCTAATACAGTTATGTAATGCGATATGTTATCGTAGGTGATGTGAGGGAAGAGTGTCGACAGAGCGACTGAATCTCTAATAACACGCTCCGTAAATACTTATTACGGCAAATAAGGAAATGATGTGTATGGGAAAAAAAAAAATAAGGCAATGATAGTATCACGATTTAGTTGTCTAATAACACTACCTATGTATTATATATACCTAGCGCAGTTTAACGAGACTTTATCATAATCACAAGGCAGGAACAAGTGGTATGGAAGCGTTCTTAATGTAGCGATAAGAGAGGCGGTGGGTACAGGGAAGTGCAAAGGATTTGTGAACAAGATTGTGTCACTCGCAGTCCCGCAGCTACTCCCGTGTTCTCCCGACTGGCTGGACGCTGTTTCTCGAGCCCGTAGTACTGCGCAACTCGAGGTCATTCTTTATAAATTATTTGGTTCGTGATTTCCGTTTAACCGTAGAAACGGACAGTGATATCCGTTTGCCTGCCGGACGTAAAGAGTCGAGATTCCATCGACTACATGGCGTCGGAGTTAGCGAGGCTCCACTGATGGAGGACGTACTCAGCTGCGCCAATCAAGAAGGCGTTTTGTGAGGAAAGTACTTTATTTTCAGAGCGACAGAATCACAATCGATGTTACTAGCCAATTACATAGTTTATATATAATATCTAAATGTTGCATGGATACATTTAACGAGGCCGTGACGTGGGCCAGATAAAGGAGTCTCAACGCCGATGGTCGGTTGCCGGCGAAGCGGATATTTCGTGTTTCGCAACACTTAACACGCGCGCCTACTCTACGCGAGCCGAACATACATACAATGTTTATGTTAATATGGAAATAACTGAAAAGTATGTATGTATATCTACATGCCAGTCCCTTGCGGGGTCGGCAGCGGGAACCGAGCGCCGTAAACCGCGGTCCTTACACATCTCACTGGCTTCTGTAACATTCATAGCTCTTTACATGCACGCTCGTCGGTTCCTAGGGCTCCTGATAAAACACGACCAATTTGGTCATGGCAGGTTAGTCTTGGCCTTCCTCGGCTCCTACATCCTTCCACTTTCGCATTGTACATGGGGCGCACTAAAAGTTTTGCACTTCTAGCTAATCGGAACTATTTGAATTTCGAATGTTATAATTTTTGAAACGTTGCAACCTACTTAGTAATAAAAAAAAACAATTGGCGGGAAATCATTTGACAATTGTTTTCTATCACACATCAAAGTTCTACGTACGCAACGAAAATGGAATTGAGTCAAAAACATTTTAGAGCGATGATTTTTTATGATTTTCAAAGTTCTCTCTCTCCGCAAGACTGCGCTGCTCGTCTTCAAAATGCTTCTGGGAGAGAAGCACCTTCTTTGAGCACCGTGAAGCGATGGTTTGCTGAATTTGAGAGAGGTCTAGTTTCTTTACATGACGAATTTTGTGAAGGGCGGCCTTCAACTGCCGTCAACGTAAATAATGTGGCTACTGTTAAGCGGCTAATTGACGAAAACCCGTGGATTACCTATGAGACAATTCGATTACTATTGATTGGATTGGTATGAGCCAAATTCAGAAAATTTTACACGAAGAATTGAAAGTTCGGAAACTTTGTTGTCGTTGGATCCCTCATGAACTGACAGCGGAGCAGAAGCGGGCTCGCGTGGAATGGTGCTCACAGATGCTACTGAAGTACGACCACGGACATTCTAATGCTGTTTATGACATTGTCACAGGAGACGAAACGTGGATTTATTGTTTTGAACCCGAAAAAAAAAACAGCAATCTTATGAATGGGTGTTTGAAAATGAGAACAGGCCAACAAAAGTGAGGCAGGCGAGAAACGTTGGTAAAAAATGATCGCGTTTTTTTTCTCAGCTACGGGTCCCATCTACACAATTCCACTTGAAGATCAAAAGAGTGTTAATACCGAGTGGTATTCTACCATTTGTTTACCCAGGGTGTTAGAAAAAGTTCGCGAAAGACGACCAAAAAGCCGCGTTCTCCTACATCATGACAACGCTTCTTCACACACGGCCAACAAAACAAAGTCATTTTTAACTTCCGAAAAAGTACAACTCGTTACCCATCCTGCGCATAGCCCCGACCTAGCACCCTGTGATTTCTGTATTTTCCCCAAAATCAAAGATTTGATGAGAGGTTTTTCACTTTTACCAACTCCGAAGAGGCAGTGATAGCGTTCAATTAGCACGTACAAAACATGCCTTCAGATATGTGGTCCTCCTGTTTTAAAAAATGGTTCGATCACATGAAAAAATGTTTAAAATGTAAAGGAGAGTATTTTGAAAAGCAATAAACATAATATTTTGGGTATTACATGTTGTTTTTTTAAGTTACGCAAAACTTATAGTGTGACCTACGTATATCTGTTTCGTCATTCTTTCATCCTGGATTCTTTCTACGTGTCCGAACCAACAGAGCATACCTTTTTATATTAACACCGAGAGTCTCTTTCAGACCAACTCTATTTCATACGTAATCATTAACACATTATTTAGAGAGTGTAGGTGTTAAATTAAGAAGAGACATGCTCCGTTGGTATGGATGTAGAAAGAATGCAGGAAGAAAGTACGAAACAGATGTACGACGCGAAAGCTGAAGAAGGAGCCGAGGAATGCCGAACTGACTTCTCATGATCAAATTGTTTTATCAGAAGGTTACACCAGAAGCTCTAGAAACCGACGAGCGTGCATAACAAGATCCATGAATGTTGAAGTAGCGAAAGAAGTATGTAAAGGCTGAGTCATGTGGCGCTCAGTTTTCTCTGCCTGCCCTAGTAAAAGATTTTGCATGAAGTTCTAGATAGATAGACTAATGCCATTATTGAGAGTTTTGAGGTGTCAATTGTGGCTTCAACGATTACTAGTTTCACAGTTATATTTTATGTTTACGCAGTTTTTTAGATGTTTTCTTTTACAAGCTTCGGAGGAAAGGTGGTATAAATCAGGCAGTCAGATATAAACATATTTTTACCTCTTAGCGGCCGAGGCAGCGACACCGCCCGCGTTGGCGTCCCGTCCAGCAAGGCAGCCGCTGCAGCACGGGAGATTCGCGCACTACTGCCTTCCACTGACACGTTCACCCTGTAAATTAACGCTCGTCACGCACGGCAGGGGCCGCGCGCACGGCAGATGGCCGCGCAGCGGGCGAGTGCCCTCCTGCCCGATGCCGAAACCTTCTATGTGTCCAGGCGCTCTCACCTGCTGATGTCGGCGGGCTGCGACACCTCGCCGGACTGCAGCGCCTGCCAGTACCCGTGTACCTGCAATTATTCAGACCTTTAAAAGACTTGCGACTGGCGAATTGTCACGTTCCTAGCGGGACACTCCTGTTCACTGTACGCTACCATTACACTTTAATCCTATTACTTGCGGGCGGTACAAGATGCGTGCACGGATCGGTACCAGAAATGTGCACGTCGCCCTGCCAAATCCAACAAACCTGTGGATTGCAATTTTGGACTTAAACCGCACTGAACGCGCGGATTAGGGTGTCCCGTGTCCCGCGTCGCGTGTAGGCGACGACGGTGAGTGCGGCAGAGAGGACCGCCACCCACCACGCAACGCTGAAACCGGCGGGTCGAGGAGAACTGAGTGTCGTATAGGCACTTGGAATGTGAGAGGTGGATTACAAGATATGATGAGCTGATAGATATAATGAACGAGAGACGCCTAGATACTTTGTACATACACAACCACAGGGACCAAGCGGAAGGGAGGATGCGACACCGAAGATCTGCGCGGCGGTGGCATGACGGCCCTGTGGTCCGGGGTGAACCGAGACGATCGTGCCCTCGCTAGCGCAGGTGTCGGCGCAGGTGGCGCGCTTTCATCTCGCTTAGCCCCGATGTTCACGCGAGCTCAAATAAACACTACGTCTGGAGAAACGTAAAGAAGTCTCGGATATAAATCTTATCCATTCCGAATGCTGAGGCTCCACGAGGTTTGAAGCTGGCGCCATTCTTAAGCAAGAATATTCGCACTAACAACAGTTGATAGAACGGCGGAGTGAGTATGTTAGATAAATATATGATTATGACGAGGTCGGTGGCGCAGTGGTGAAACGCGGCCGTTATGTTACTTTGACACCGACGCTCGTGGATTCTATTCCCATATAGGATAAACATTTGTGTGCATGAACACGTCTGTTTGTCTTGGTCTGGGTGTTATTAAGAGAGGTAGCGCGGGGGAGGTCCCTCTACCTCAAAGAAAACCGCAGCCAAATAACAACTCTCCAGAGGATTGTTGTATTCCTGCATGTGAGTGAGGTCACGAGTAGGCTCTTAAGGAGTTGCTGTATTAGCAGCGGAGGTGACATGAATGCTACGGCAACCGCTTTACATCGGGTGGGAAATTTGCTTGTATGCCTCCCGACGTTGTATATAAATAAAATGTCCAGGACGCTGACACTATGAATGATTCCGTGAGTGACTCGGCAGCGCCAGCGCACCGTGACCACATTACCGTGGACGAACTAGAATGGAAAATGAAAAGTTAGCGGGAATTGATTCGGTTACAGGTGGGAAGTTATTGAAAGGTGAAGGGGGGTGAAATCCAGTGGAATGCTTTGGGAAGCACAAGGGGATTTCGAAACGGCAGAGGACGTACGGATCAAGTTTTATCACTCCGCTGTATCGTGGAGAAGCATTATCTATGGATCAGCAGCTTTTCTGCGGTTTTGAGAAAACATTTGAAAGGGACATGCGAAAGGATCTCTGGGACACTGCCCGGGTATGGGATTGAATAAAGCCTCCAACAGACGTTAATGGCTTTATTAAAAAAAAGCGTATTCTCATAATAAAATAACGACAAGCGAAGCTCGGTCAGCCGGCCGTCGGACGACTGTGACGAGTCTGGCCGTAAGTATTGTTACATACAAACTTTTCTTTTTTTTCAACTATTTAATTATTTTGAATTTGGAACACGTATATTATGTTAAAAACTTCTTTACATTTCCCGTCGTTTTACATATTTTTTTCGTGTTTTTTATCAAATTACAATATTTAATTTTGTATTTAGGGGCCCTCCATTAATCACGTGAGACTCGAAAGGGGGAGGAGGGGGTTCATCAAAAATCACGAAATATCACAAGAGGGGAGGGGGGTGTAGTAAGATATCACGTGTATTTATTTTTTATAACCTAATCCGAGCAATAATAGTCTAGAGATGTACAATGTTCGTCCTTCACGCATCCTCACGCCACGATCGATCGGCAGATCGAGAGAGATTCCGACTTTGATCTTCAACAAAGCACAGTGCCAACAACTGACTTGCAAGATGCTTGTTCAGTTGTTAGTGTTGAAGAAAATCTTGGTAATCCATGGTCCGAGGACTATCTACATTAAATATGTTCATGTACTAGTACAATATATGTTTTCGCGTGATTACACCATTCCTTTAATATTATATTTATGCTAGTCAAAAACAACCTGCAACCTTTCTGTCTAGACATTTTTATTATGGTCCTTAATTTTCTAGAATAAAAGTAGATTATACTGTATACCTGTATTTAAAGATAATATTCTATAAATTTTAGGATTCTTTGTAGGTACTAAAAATACACGTGATTTGAGGGGGGGGGGGGGTAGTCTTAAACCTCACCACGGATCACCAAGGGGGAGGGGGGAGTTAAAAAATGCTAAAAAGACATCACGTGATTAATGGACGGCCCCTTAGGCGTACGTAACAAAGATGTTTTGATGAGCGGGACCACCTGCCACAGGCTTTTATAAAAGCTTACTAGGCAGGTCTCAGAAATATGTATAATTAGTACTGTAAGGCTTTTGAAAAATAAATAATTTTGAATATGGAATGGGGTGTTAAAGAAAATAGGATTGTAGTGATTGCCTTACAGAAACCTGCATATACATACTTTCCCTCTTATACTCCATACTATTCAATCCTTCTACGCCTTCTTATCTGGAAGAATGTTTTTCCTTCCATAGGGACATCCATAGTGAGGGTCCCTCACGACGTGACCTTTTCTATTTTCGTCTGAAAACACCCTCTCACTTCACAAACTTTTTTTCTAATTCCTTTTCTGTTCAAGCCGTCCATCTGTGGAATGACTTGCCTCTTACAATCAGGCAGTCTCAAACACTGACGAGCTTTAAACAGCTCGTCAAAAGCTACTACCTTTCAATTTAACCTTCGGAACTTATATATGCTTCAAGCCTGTTCAGTCTTTCTTTTGGTGTCGGACATAACTGCATACTTTTGTATTGCATCTATATTGTTAACATAAATTGTATAATTATATAAGGTTCTTTTACTTTATGTCATTATGCGCCACCTATCTTTATTTTCGTCAATTCTCCTTTAAGTTAAGGTTGCCTGGAAGACATTGCATTAGCGATAAGGCCGCCTATTGTACTTTCTTATATAGACTATGTATATTTGTATATTTTATTGGTGCAATAAAGTGTATTGTATTGAAAAGTGCGCATGGAGCCGTCGGTCATATCCGAGATACTCTAAAGGCTTGGTATCAGCCGTATGCTCGAATATCGTACTATCGACAGATATACTAACACTTCCTCTATTGAACATCATAAAAGATCGGAGCGACCGCGTGCTGTTAGAACTACAAAGCTGTCAATGCTGTTAAAGCCAGAATTCGCTGAAACCCCATCAGGAAACAATAAATCTTATCGCAAGGAATGAAGATTACCGCTAGGACTCTGTCGCGTACGTATATCAAGGAGTTACAAAGCTTCATTTTGTGAAGAAGGAGTGAAGTCTTCAGCCAAAGTGTATCAAGAGACTGTCTTGAATCGTGTTGTGAAACCTCTCAACAATACACTTTTTAAAAATGCACCATGAACTTTCCAGCAAGACTCTGCACCTGGCCTCAGGGCACGAACTACCCAAGCCTGGCTTGAAACCAGCGTTCTGAACTTTATAAGAGCTAAAGACTGGTCCTCGTCTAGCCCAGATTTGAACCTATTAGACCACAAATTATGGTCAGATTTAGAGAACATGGCATGCTCGAAACGATACGCGGCCATTGTGGCGCTTAAGAAATCTCTGGTGCAAGCAGTGGCTAAACCCATGAAAACAGTGCGTAAATCCATAAATTTGTCGTCAGACAGATTAAAGGCCTGTATCAAAGCCAAAGGTGGCCATTTCGAATAGAATCATTTTTTTATATTATTTGCTGAGACTTTCATAAACATGTACATATTAGTTTATTAATATTACATTACTTTAAAAAAAATGCGTATACATTTGTCTGTCTATCTATCTATAACTTCATGCCATATCCCTTGCGGGATAGGCAGAGAGAACCGAGCGCCACTTGACTCGATCCTCAAAGTCAAAATCTTTTTATTCCGTAAAAATGGCTACATTTGTTTGGAATCGTCACAATTTTTTTCCCTACCGTGCAGTTCATGACTAGGTGAGCACTGATAAAAATACTGCCAAAAAACTCAGGCATCCCTCTTTTGGTATCCAAACAAATTTACATAATTTATTAATTAAATTATAATTGGATCGACTCAATCCCAGGCATTTTTATCATTAATATAGTCAGATACTTTATAATATGCCCTGCTACACAATTTGTCTTTAATGGTAGTTTTAAACTTGTTTATTGACAATTCTCTTATATTGCTGGGAAGTTTGTTATAGAACCGTATACATTGCCCCATAAAAGAATTTTGTGGAGACGGCTTGGATATAACACAAGATTATACTTATATCTAGTATTTATGTTATGAGTATCACTCTTTTTACAAAATAAGTCTATGTTTTTACGGACATACAAAAGATTTTCATAGATATATTGCGATGCGACTGTTAAAATATTTATTTCTTTGAATTTTTCTCTAAGGCTCTCCCGGGGACCAAGTTTGTAGATAGCTCTTATGGCTCTCTTTTGCAATAAAAAGATGGTGTTAATGTCCGCGGAGTTACCCCACAGAAGAATTCCGTATGACATAATACTGTGAAAGTAGCTGAAATAAACTATTCTAGCCGTATCAACATCAGTGAGCCGTCTAATAGTTTTCACTGCATAGGCTGCATAACTTAGTTTTCCTGATAATTTTTCAATTTGTGGGCCCCATTGTAGTTTGGAGTCGATTGTTATACCCAAGAACACAGTTGTCTCCACAGGGGCTAAATTAGTTCCATTAACATGTACATTGGTAGTCACCTGTCTTACATTAGGTGTTGAGAACTTGATTACTTTAGTCTTTTTATCATTTAAAAGCAGATTATTAACATTAAACCAATGCATAACTCTAGAGAGAGCATCGTTAACTTCGTTATAATTACCTAACTGTCTATTAATTTTGAATGTCAAAGAGGTATCATCCGCAAACAATACAATCTCATGTTTATCCTTTACATAATAAGGTAAGTCATTTATATATACTAAAAATAAGAATGGACCTAGAATTGACCCCTGTGGGACTACCCATAACTACAGGGGACCCCGAAGATCTTTTACCATTAACATCGACCTTCTGTATCCTATTGCCCAGATAAGAAGACAGAAGTTCGAGAGCCTTATTCCTGATACCGTAATGGTGTCATTTTCTGACAAGAGTGTCATGGTGCATGCAGTCAAACGCTTTAGACAGATCACAGAAAACTCCCAAGGCATCTTGCGAACCTTCCCATGCCGCGAATATACTTTTAAGCAAATGAATCCCTGCGTCTATAGTTGAACAACCTCTCGTAAATCCGAACTGTCTCCTATGAAGCAAATTATGTGTATTGAAATGTCTGAGCAACTGGCTAAGCATTAGTTTTTCAAAAAAATTACTGAGAATGGGGAGTATGGAAACAGGTCGAAAATTCGAAGGGTCCGAACTATCACCAGTTTTAAATAATGGAATGATTTTACTATGTTTCATCAAGTTAGGAAATACACCAGATGCCACACAACAATTGAAAATTGTAGCTAAATGTGGAGCGATTGAAATAATAATAGAAGAAATGGTTTTGACAGATAGACCCCACAGATCTTTAGTGTTTTTCATATTTATTGATTTAAAAGCGTTCAAAACATCTTTTGGACTTACAGCTGAAAATTCAAATATTGTGTCGCATTCTACCACGCTCTGTTTGAGAACCAGTTCAGCAGCTATAGAAGAAGACCTAAGATTTCTCGTAGGTATAAGAGGAATGTTAGAAAAATGTTTTTCAAACTCAGTCGCAATTTCTACATCATTTTTGATATCTATATCATTTATCTTTAACTGAAAGTATCAACTACGTACTATCGCTCTACCCGTCTCATTATTTATCATATTCCAAACAGATTTAATAATATTTGTTGAACCATTAATTTTATTTCTTAAATATATAGACTTAGCATTGGAACAGGCTCGTTTAAATAGTTTAGCATAATTTTTTACAAGTTCTTGAAAAGGCTTTTCTTCTTTTCTTTGGGCATGATTGCATATCAAGAAAGTGCATCTGCTGCTGAATTTAATTTTCCTTTTCGGTATACGATTTCATACTCGTATTCCTCGAGTTGGAGTCGCCAACGCTGAAGTTTACTGCTAGGGTCAGTGTGATTAAACAGCCACTTTCAAGGTCGATGATCTGTGACAATCAGAAATTTTCGTCCGAATAAATATGGTCGAAAATTTTACAACCGAACACTATTGCCAAAAGTTCCTTTTCAGTTGTACTGTAATTAGTTTCATTTTTATTTAGAGTTCTGGATGCATAAGCAATAGGGTGATCTTTTCCGATGGGACCTTGAGAAAGGATAGCGGAGATAGCGTAGTTGGATGCGTCACAGGAAAGCGTAAAAGGCTTTGTGAAGTCAGGATAAGCGAGGACAGGTGCGGTAATGAGTTTATTTTTTAGGCTTTCAAAAGCAAGTTGTTGTTCATTAGACCATGAAAATGGAGTATCTTTTTTCAAGAGAGATGTGAGAGACTTAGATAGTTTTGAAAATTCTGGAATGAAACGCCGGTAATAAGATATTAGGCCAAGGAAGGATTTAATGTTTTTAGGACATTTTGGAAGTGGGAATTCTTGAACAGACTTTACTTTATTTGGATCTGGTTTTACACCATTTTCAGATATTACGTGACCCAAATAACTGACTTCTTTCCTTAGGAACTCACACTTGTCAGGTTGCAATTTGAGTCTGAAAAGACGAAGTTTCTCGAATATTTTGGATAAGTTTTGGATGTGAGACTCGAGATTATGAGAATAAATGACGATGTCATCAAGATAGACGAAGCAACGTTCTCCTTGGAGACCGGTGAGGACATTATTCATCAATCTTTGAAAAGTCGATGGAGCATTTTTTAAGCCAAATGGTATTCTCTTGAATTCGAAGTGCCCCTGTGGAACGGTGAAGGCTGTTTTAGGGCAGTCTAGAGAGAACATCTTAATCTGATGAAAACCGGATGCTAAGTCAAAAGTTGAGAAATATTTTGATTTACCTAACTGGTCAAGAATTTCTGTGATGTTAGGAATTGGGTATGTTTCGCCAATTGTGATATCGTTCAGTTTGTGATAGTCTATGACTATTCGCTATTTTCTTTGACCTGTAGCATCGACTTTTTTTGAAACTATCCATATAGGAGAAGACCAGCCATGCAATTCTCTAAGCGACTCGTAATGGCTGTGTGCGTCGCTGTGATCACAGATGTCACAGCTTTGACATCATCTACTGCGATCACGGCTTTTCATTTGGTATTCTATAAGGCTGTAAGCGTACGCGAGGCTGTTTGCCTTGTAGAATTCCAATTCCAAACGCAGCCTTGCGGCGCTAGTGTCGCACAACCATGAAAAGCGACACTAAGGAATTGCAATTTTGTGTTCAAGGCTATAACAGCCGATGTTTCCGAGGATGTAAGGATGTTTGCTCTTACAGAATTGCATGGCAGGGTGATATGGAAGGTTGGATGATATCTTGGTCTAACATATTTTCGATTTGGCGCTGGACTTCTTGCTTATGGATTTCAGGAAATCGATAGGATTTGACATTTATTGGTTGGTCAGATGTAGTACGTATTTCATGTTGAAGAGCGTCGGTAAATGTAAGTTGTTCACTAGGTAAGTGAAAGACATCGGAATATTTTGCGCAGACCTCATGCAAAACTTTTGTTTCTTCTGAATTTAAATGGGAATCACGAAGAAGAGAGGACCTTTTGGGTTCTATTTAAGCATGATTGATTAGATTGAACCCTTTGGGTTTCATTTAAGTGAACTGGATATAGAGTAAGTTTTAGATTGGAGTTTAATGGGACTGAATCCTCTGAGATATTCAAGACGGTAAGATTGATCCTATAATTATTTTTAACTTTAACTGGACAGTTTGCTATTAATAAATTCTCACTGATGTGCTGATCAAGAATGAGCCCTTCTTTCAGCTCTGGGTTTTTAACTGAGCACTCTATTGTTATTTCTGAACGTGCTTATTTCTGAAATTGTAGATTGGGTCAGTGAAATGAAGTTTTAAATTATTTTGAAATATGTTTAGACAATTACGATTATAGTCGACGGTGCAATTATAATGGGTAAGTAAGTCATTTCCAATTATGCCATCATAATTGAGGTTAATTTTGTCTACAACGTGGAATTTAAAGGGAATGGATTCTCTGCCAATAAGAAGGTTCATGTCATAATTTCCGAGGGTTTGTACTGCATCTTTATTATTGTCTATACCCTTTATTTTAATAATTTTCTTATTTAGTTTGAGTTTCAGGGATGATTGTACAGAAGATTTTTTGACGTGGCAGATAGATGAGCCTGTATCGACGAGTAAAGTTAAAGGTTTATCGGAAATGGAAGTCTTTATTAATACGTGGGATAAGGATTTCTTATTAGGGTCACTCGTTATCTCGTATATTTTCTGGTCTTTCAATATCGGTGTTGAAATTTCGTCAGTCAGTTGCTTATTATGTTGAATTGTGCTTTTTGACGGGGGTACTAATCTTTTCATATTAGTTTGATTGATTGACGTAGGAGAGTAGTCATTAGGAGCAGAAGGACTGACCTTAGATGTCGAATCGTGGACTCTTATTTGGGGCTGGATACCCGTGTGGTCATTGGATTTAGAAGAATGGACTCTTACTTGGGGCTGGATACCCGTGTGGTCCTTGGATTTAGAAGAATTTGATTGATTGATGATTGGTGTCGTACTCTTTAATGGCTACAGCTGATTCCGCTTTTGCTTCTAATTAAGAAAGTATGTATTTGAATAAAATTGGTTTTTGGGATTCGGAAGCTAAGCTAATCGAGTTGTCACAATTTGTCATAAAAGAATTTAATTTTTCGCGAGCGCTGTGGATAGAGAGAGCGCGAGTGGATAGAGACGAATAGTTCAGTAACACTTGCACTGGATTTTCACAGTTTTCCACAGTTTTCGTAACTCACTAGACGGAGACGGACCGAGGATACCTTTTTGTATCCCTTACGCGCTGCCACCAAATTTGCTATACGGATTTTGAATTCAGAGTTTTAAAAAAAAAATGTTTTTTATGATATCACTTTTTATTTGAAATTCACAGGTTTAACTTATAATAAAAGGAACATAGTCATAATTTGTGGCAAGTGTTACCGCTTTGAACGTTGGGATTGAACTGTCTGTAACTATATGGATGTCATAATGCTGACGAGGTTAATCTAGCATACTCAGGTATATTGTATACAGGGTGTATTTATAACATTGCCAAGCCGCGGGTATAAGCTAGTTAATTATAAAACTCAAGGCAAAGGTAAAAGGCAGTTCTGCCGAATTGTCATTCGTAGAATGTTATCCTAACTGCTAACATGTACAGCGGCCGAGAATGCCTCGAGCATGCGAAACAAACACACAGAATTTCTATATAGGGTCATGTGCTACAAGCATGCTCGTCGCGATCAGACGAGTAACAGATCATTTAAGAGATGTAGGGCGCATCAAGGCAGCCCGTCTGGGGAAGTACCTCCACCTCACAGAAAACCGCAGCCAAATAACAACTCCATAGAGGGTTGTTGTGTTCCTGTGTGTGAGTGAGGTCACCAGTAAGCTCCGAAAGAGTTTTTTTGAAGTGAAAACTTCTTTAGCGGCGTTGTGCACTTTTTGGGATGAGTAAAAAATGTTAAACTCGCGTCAGGACACGTAAACCTGACCGCAAGATTTTGGTGACAATTAAAACTTAAGTTCGCTGCAGCGCTAAAACATTAGTTACTTCTAATTAAACAATTAAAACATGAAGCGCTAGATCGTTCATAGGGCATTATTTTCTCGCGACTAAAACGTTGTAAGCGCCCTGAAATTCTTGGCGCTTACGCATTTCGTTCAACGTAGTTTATCAACATCGCTGTTTGGTTTAGGCGGCGCAGGGCGCTTGCGCGAGTGTGCGTGTGTGTTTGAGTTTTAGAGATTGGCGATGATGATGCTGGTAATGATGATGGTGAAAGAGTCGTTGAAATTATGGATGAAAGTTGATTTTTCTGAGATAAACTTTTTATTGTCTTAGGTTTTCGCGATTGTTACACATTGAATTAAACAATTTTTAACGAAAGTATCGCGTGTTTTATTTATTTTGTTGAACCTGACGTTTCGAACGCTTTGCAGCGTCCGTGGTCGCAGGAAGACTAGGTGATATTTGTGGCGAGTGTGTATTCCTTTCGGAGACCATGAAAGAATAAGAAGTGAAAAATTGGAAGATGAAAGTGTGAGGAGTACGTATGTACGTCTAGTCAGTGAAAGACTTGCGAACGCGAGTCTTTCCGACTCAGATGTAGACGAATGTTGGAAAGTTCTGAAAGAAAGTATGATGGACAGTGCGAAAGAAGCATGTGGATGCGCAAAGGGACGTAGAACACTAAGAGGAGATGCCTGGTGGGATGCGGAGGTTGAAAAAAAAGAGGAAAGCGTGGCTGGATTACGTATCATCTTTGCACCAGAGTGATGGTATGAAAGAAATGAAGAAAGAAATATACCGTCGATGCAAGAATGACTCCAAAGCTTTAGTGAAAGAGAAGCGTGAAAGACTACATATGATTGAGGAAGAGAAGCTGACGAAGAACTTCGAGGCAAATACCAAACTCTTCTGGAGAGAGGTAAAGAAGTCTCGAAGTGGTTCGTCAGCATCCAGAATAGACAAGATAAGATGTAAAGCTGGTGGCATTCTTGCTAACACTCAGGAAGTGTTAGAACGGTGGAGTGAATATTTTAGAGAAATGTATGATTATGTCCATGACGCTGGCATTGTGAATGAGGCTGTGATTGACACGGCAGTGCCAGCGTACCATGAAGACATTACTATGGATGAGATTGAAAGGTCGATACGAAGTTTGAAAGATGGAAAGTCAGCGGGAATCGATATGGTAACAGCTGAGATGATCAAGCTAGGTGGTACCTGCGTTAGGGACGCCTTCTTGTTTTTGAGTAAATTATGCTGGAGAACCGGAAGGGTCCCGAGCGATTGGAGACGTGCAGTCATCGTGCCCTTGTATAAAGGCAAGGGCTCACGTATGGACTGCGCCAACTATAGCGCCATCAGTTTGATCAGCTTAGCAGCTAAAGTGTTTGGAAAAATCATTGAAAGGAAAATGAGGGTGAAATCCGATGGAATGCTTTGGGAAGCACAAGGTGGATTTCGAAGCGGCAGAGGATGTACGGATCAAGTTTTTTCACTCCGCAACATCGTAGAGAAGCATCTGGCTTTGGACCAGAAGGTTTTCTGCGGTTTTGTGGACTTTGAGAAAGCATTTGATAGAGTCGTGCGAAAGAATCTCTGGAACATTTAGCCCGGATATGGGGTTGACGGTGACCTACTCCGTGCTGTGCAATCCACTTATGAGGATTGTACAGCATGTGTGCGGGTGGACGGCAGCTTGTCGCCCTGGTTTGATGTCAACATTGGTGTCAGACAGGGATGCGTGCTGTCGGCTCGGCTATTCATCCTGTATCTGGACAGTTGTCTTCAGAGAATAAGAAATATGAATGTGGGAATGCGAATGGGTGATTCAGTGGTCAACTGCCTGCTTTATGCAGACGATGCGGCATTAATAGCAGAATCACCATCCGAACTGCAAACACTAGTTACAACAATGAAAGATGATTGTATGCTTACAATTGAATGCGAAGAAAACCAAGATAATGGTATTTGAAAGAGAGACAACCAGAACGAACACTAGGATTATGGTTGATGATGTAGTGTTGGAGCAAGTGCATGAGATTGTATATCTTGGAAGTGCTTTTAGCAGCAATGGAAGGTACACCGCTGATGTGGAGAGACGAGTGAGTGCCGGGAATAGGGTGAATGGAGCGTTGGGTAAACTTTTAGGCAGCCGAAATCTAAGCCAGAAGGCACAGCTCGCTGTACACAACGCGGTGCTAATTCCAACGCTAACTTATGGAAGTGAGAGCTGGGTATGGCAGAGAGAGCATGAAAGTAGAATAAATGCGGTCGAGATGCGAGCATAGCGCAAAATTTGTGGCATAACGCTTGCTGACCGCGTTCGTAATGAAGACGTGAGAGAAAGAGTTGGTCTAAAAGAGAGTGTCGATGTTAAGATAAGAAAGGGCATGCTCCGTTGGTTCGGACATGTAGAAAGAATGCGGGACGAAAGAATGACGAAACAGATATACAATGCAAAAGTGGAAGGATGTAGGAGCCGAGGAAGGCCGAGAATAACCTACCATGACCAAATTGGTCGTGTTTTATCAGAAGGTGATGTCAGAAGCCCCAGAAACTTCGAGCGTGCATGAAAAGAGCTATGAATGTCACAGAAGCGAGTGAAGTATGCAAGGACCGCGTCTTATGGCGCTCGGTTCTCTCTGCCTACCCCGCAAGGGACTTGGCGTGAAGTTATACATACATATACATACACCATAGAAGTCGTATATTTGTTTACTAATATATTTCTCTACAATTTTGTCTATAGTTGGTAGGATCGTGATACGTCGATAGTTCTCGTATTCGTTTTATGGACCTTTTTTATGAATTGGTCGTACCAGTCCCGTTTTAAGTTCGTTTGGGTATTTTCCTGATGTCACACTAGTGTTGATGAGCTGTGCAAAAGCAAAGTTTCGCATTTATGACACTCACTCATGATCATCAAAATAGAACTAGTACTTCCCATAAACTCCGAGAGCTGAAATTTGGTACAGAGTTAGGGTTTAATGGCCACATAAAGGGAAAACTATAAAAAATCGGCCAAGTGCGAGTCGGACTCGCGCACGAAGGGTTCCGTACCATTATCTATAAAAGCGGCAAAAAAAACACGTTTATTGTATGGGAGCCCCCCTTAAATATTTGTTTTATTTTAATTTAATTATTTATTCTTAAAGTGAATATATAACTAAATATTCTGTGAATATTTCAAGCGTCTACCTGTTGCCGTTATCAATATCGAGCAAAAATGAGCAAACAAATCACGTTTGTTGTATGGGAGCCCCCTTAAATATTTATTATATTCTATTTTTTAGTATTTGTTGTTATAGCGGCAACAGAAATACATCATCTGTGAAAATTTCAACTATCTACCTATCACGGTTCATGAGATACAGCCTGGTGACAGACGGACGGACGGACGGACGGACGGACGGACGGACGGACGGACGGACGGACGGACAGCGGAGCCTCAGTAATAGGGTTCCGTTTTACCCTTTGGGTACGGAACCCTAAAAACTAGGATAATCGAAGATCTGGAGTACCTGGTGACAATGATTAGAAAACACAAGAGCCCAACCAAACTATTAGAGATCGACATACCGCCTTTACAAAAAATGTTCAACTTGGTGGGCCGCTTCATTTGATGTCAAAAATCGAAGGTCTGAAGTATCTGATGAAGAACCCTCAGCTGGTCTCAGCTGTATTAGAGATATGAAAATGCCCCCTTCTACTATGAGAAAAAAACTGTGTCAAATAAGAAAATATAATAAAATAAATCAATATGTCCACGTTTCTACAAAAAGAAGTGAAATCCCACCAAAAACATTCTGTAAAAAACTAGCCAAGTCTCGACGGAGCTGCTTGTTTATCTCTAAAAAGTAATGAAATCTAGACAAAGTCGTAGCCAAGTATAAGGTTCCTTACTGCGATTTCTTTATTATTATAGTTAATGTTGTGTGACTTGGCCGTTGATGTACCCTTCAAGGGTACAAAACCAGGTGCTCCATGACGCCATTGCACCAATCTGTCGCCAGAACCGCTACCCATTGACGATGTAAAATTGCCACTTGGAAAACGTTGATTCAATAACCAGTCAATTGTAGGCTTGATAAAGCTGCGGATTTCAATAATACTTACGTATAGGCGAGCCTGAAACAAACAATATAAAAAAATATTTCCAGTACAGACGGACTTCTAATCATTGATAGAAGTCCGTCTGTACGTCTATTATATGTTAGATCAGTGGTCGATTTGACGCTCCAAAAAGAAGAGAGCAGAAGTCAGCATTGTCAATGCTGAATGCATGTGTTACACAATCAACAACAGCCTAAAATGAGACACTAGCGTCCAATTACCAATACCAGTATGGGCTATTATCTCGCTTAATAAACATAGGTAGTTACAACAGATATAACATTACGTGTAAACAAAATTGACTTGTACCCACTAACGTATAAAGAATTTTCAACGGCCAAGTCAAACAACATTAACTATAATAATAAAGAAATCGCAGTAAGGAACCTTATACTTGGCTACGACTTTGTCTAGATTTCATTACTTTTTAGAGATAAACAAGCAGCTCCGTCGAGACTTGGCTAGTTTTTTACAGAATGTTTTTGGTGGGATTGAATTTTAATCGAATAACTTCAAAAATGGAAAGTTTCATACTAACTTTACATCTCCGTTTTACCGCCCTTAATGGATGATTTTTGAGAAAAATGTTTTATTCGTGTTTCATGCCTTTCAATACCTTCATGCTGAATTTCATTCGAATAACTTCAAAAACGGCAAAGTTTCATACTAACTTTGCATCCACGTTTTACCGCCCTTAAGGGATGATTTTTGAGAAAAATATTTTACTCGTGTTTCATGCCTTTCAATAAAGAACCTTTATGCTGAATTTCATTCGAATAACTTCAAAAACGGCAAAGTTTCATACTAACTTTGCGCCCCTGTTTAACCCTCTAAGGGATGAATTTTTAAAAAAATATTTTACTCATGTTTCATGCCTTTCAGTAAAGAATCTTCATGCAGAATTTCATTCGAATAACTTCAAAAACGGCAAAGTTTCATACTAAATTTGCACCCCTGTTTTACCCCCTTAGGGGATGAATTTCCAAAAATCCTTTCTTAGTGCTCCCCTACGTTATAAAAGGAAACCCAGTGCAAAATTTCAAGTTTCTAACCCTTATAGTTTAGGCCCTGCGTCGATATGTCAGTCAGTCAGCTTCTCCTTTTATATATATAGATATAGATGATTTTTGAGAAAAATATTTTACTCGTGTTTCATGCCTTTCAATAAAGACCCTTCATGCTGAATTTCATTCGAATAACTTCAAAAACGGCAAAGTTTCATACTAACTTTGCAACCCCGTTTTACCGCCCTTAAGGGATGATTTTTAAGAAAAATAGTTTAGTCGTGTTTCATGCCTTTCAATAAAGAACCTTCATGCTGAATTTCATTCGAATAACTTCAAAAACGGCAAAGTTTCATACTAACTTTGCGCCCCCGTTTAACCCCCTAAGGGATGAATTTTGAAAAAAAAATTTTACTCATGTTTCATGCCTATCAGTAAAGAACCTTCATGCTGAATTTCATTCGAATAACTTCAAAAACGGCAAAGTTTCATACTTCATTTGCGCCCCCGTTTTACCCCCTTAGGGGGTGAATTTTCAAAAATCCTTTCTTAGTGCTCCCCTACGTATTAAAAGGAACCCCTGTGCAAAATTTTAAGTTTCTAACCCTTATAGTTTAGGCCCTGCGTTGATATGTCAGTCAGTCAGCTTCTCCTTTTATATATATAGATATGTATATATGTGTTGTTTGTGTATATGTATGTATGTTAAATATCTGTGTACGTAACATTTATCAGGCACTTACAGCTATTCCGTACCTAACAATATATCCCACTGTTGGAGGTTGGCTGGAAGAGATCTCTTCTAGAGATAAGCTCGCCTTTGCGAACGAAATACTTTAAATCTGTATCTATATAGTGTTTTGTGCAATAAAGGATAATATCAAAAGTTCAAAATTTATTTATACTGGGTATTAATAATAATAGGGTTTAAAGTATGAGATTGCCGTTTTATAGTAATACATACTTTGAACTGACGTTTATAATCACGGTGAGAGATCTTCGAGTGAAACTTTTTTCACATGATAACTATGAGGTATTTCTTAAAAATGTGCAACATTTGATTTTCGAATTTCAATTGTTTTTTTATTCGGCTTAGACGGGAAAGATGTACACTGCGAGAACCCGAGTAATTTATGAATACGAGTTCCGACGCGGAACTAACGCGGCAGACACGGCTCGCAATATCAATACTACGTTTGGAGAGGAGACTGCTAATGAACGCTATCTATCTATCTATAATTTCACGTCAAATCCGAGCGCCACGTGACTCGATCCTTTCATATCTCACTCGCTTCTTTAACATTCATTGCTCTTCTCATGCACGCTCGCCGGTTTCTAGGGCTCCTGACATCACCTTCTGATAGAACACGACCAATTTGATCATGATAGGTAAGTCTTGGCCTTCCTCGGCTCCTACATCCTTCCACTTTTGCATTGTATATCTGCTTCGTCATTCTTTCATCCTGCATTCTTTCTACATGTCCGAACCAACGGAGCATGCCTCTTCTTATTTTAACACCGACGCTCTCTTTCAGACCGACTGTTTCTAACATCATCATTGTGAATACGGTCTACAAGCCTTACGCCATAAATTTTGCGCAGCTCTCGCATTTCAACCGCGTTTAATCTACTTTCATGCTCTTTCTGCCATACCCAACTCTCTCAACAAAGCGTTGGGACCAGCACTACATTATGTATAGCGAGTTGTGCTTTCTGGCTCAGGTTTTTACTGCCAATAAGTTTTCCCAATTTCAATTCCCATTCACACTATTCCCAGCACTCACTCGCCTTTCCACATCTGCGGTGTAGCTTCCATCCCTGCTGAAAGCGGATCCAAGATATACAAACTCATCCACTTGTTCCAACACTTCATCATCAACCGTAATTCTTACAGTAGTTGTTTTTTCAGGCTGTGGCGCCTCACGTCCGCCTCTCCCTTCCGATGACGTAGTAACGGCCCACAGGGGCCAACTACATAGTCACGGTCAAAAGAAAAAAACAAAACAAAAAGTTACGTCTCAGGTACTGTTTGCGATATATGAATATTGCAAAAACAAATATGTAGCTGTAAACACACTATACATCACGATTGGTGCAAAGCTTTATCATAAAATTTCATTTAATATAATCAGTTATAATTATCAGTTTTATAAGTTTATCAAATAAGCATATTATTGCAAAACTAAGGCTCAGATCACTGCAGCACTGTACCAGTCAGACCGCCGCAAGACTATTACTAAAGTTTATAAAAAGTCGAAGGCATCACTTACCCTGTCTATGAGTTTGTATGCGAACTCCTTGTTCTTGGCCTCGCCCCCGAAGGCGAACCGGTTGACGGGCTTTCCGTAAGGCACCTTGGCGACGCGGAAGCACTCGAAGGTCCCGCGCACCCAGCCCGGGAAATGCGCCTCCACGTCCTCGATGTCATTCAGCTCGGCGGCGGCGGGGTCGCGCGCATCGATGGCGATCAGCTTCCAGTCGCTCTCGCCCTCGTCGATGAGCCCGAGCGCGCCCAGCACCTTGACAGGGAACACCTCCCCACTGACGGCGAGCCGCGATCCCAACTCCAGGACGTCGATGGGGTCGTTGTCGCCGTACGCCTGCGTGTACTTGTCCAGGCGCCGCGGGTCCTCCCACGTCTGCGGCGCCATGCCGTAGTTCCACAGGCAGCCGTGGTATGGAAAAATGTTAATAATAAATGAGATCTGGCCGTTCTTCTGTTCGTGTTTGATAGGATTGAGGGGCGTGCTGCGGCTAATCTCCAGCTTCGCGTTTTCCCAGCGCGGTATCTCCACCACCATGTTGATGAGGCCCTGGGCGCGGTCCGCCCACAGCGGGATGTCGTGCCACGGCGAGATCGGCCCGTGCTCGTCCTCTGCGGGAGACACACGATGTTATCAGGAGGCTCAGGCAGCCAGGCGACCGTGCTAGTGCGCGCACAGGTATGATACCTGCTCTTCTCTCGCTTGGGCTCTGAATTGACAAATTGCAGTTTGATAGGCGCTGTACTTCTCTGGGTTTGTATAGGTTCGGCAACGCATGAGTGGCATGGTGACTGTTTACCATCAGATAGGCAGTATGCTTGATGCTACCTTAGCGGTAGGTATTAAAAAAAGTGTGTGGTCTAGTGTGTGCTCATTTATTATTCTGACAAGCTCGGTGGCGCAGTCGTGAATGACGCGACTTTGATACCAACGTTCCAACCAACGTACCAAGAATTTAGATGAAAATAAGACAGGACTTCGTCTCGAAAGAGTACGAAATGGTCAGATGTGGAGAGAGAGAGAGAGAGAAAGCACGGAATTAAAATAAACGCTGTTGAAAGGAACGTTGTTCAAAGTCTGAAATTAAATAACATGAGAGGGTACGAAAAGAAACGAAACGAATTTTGGCTTGCAAGTGTTCGATGACAAAGGAATACAATCGTAGTATAACACCTCCTTTTTATTTCGTAAATAGCTTCGCGAGTCGAGTTGTTTTTGTGTCATAAAAACATTAACAAGTGTAGCCGTCTGAACAATTTGCGTTTAACTTTTTTAAAGTGAGCATTCTTAAGTCGAGTGCTAATTTACCATAATTTGTTATCATCGTGAAGCAGCAGTTTTGATGTAATGTTGTGTACGCGGCGCCGCGACGGTCGCGGCCGAGTATCGCTTAACGTCTAACAGATTGGGGTATATTTTGATGAAACTGCAACTGCTCAAAGATTAAGTTTGTTGAATAAACTGAACTGTAATGCATGGTCGCGAGTCACAAAGGGTAAGGAGCGCGGCGAAGCGAGCCCGCCGAGAGCCTGCGGCCCGTTACTACCGTGTTAGCGACCGAAGTCTCTTTCGTTATACAACGCCGGGAGGCATACGAGCATTAGCAGTAGAGGTGGTATAGCACGAGCGATACTTAATGGGTTACCTCACAATACGAAGACAACATTTACAAATACGGTCTCACTCACTGACGGACGATGACGACAGCGATAACGCGACTGTATCTCTGCAATGATACCGCAGAGTTTACCTGACCTCTCGGCGGAAGATGAGCCACACAAAACTTATGATTCAAAACTTAAATAACGATCTACTTATAGCTAACAATTAATATTAATAAATAGATAACTTCAGTTTGGCAAACAAGGCCTTGAGAACAGAACTTGAACAACGAACTTGATCTTAGAGAGATACAAAAATTTAGGAGTTATGGAGTTTTGTAATACGCCGTCCGGGAGACGAAACACACGAAGTAAAAAAATAATATAAGCTATCCAAGCACGTGGATCTCCAGCAAAAGTGTATATTTATGACACAAATCACAAAGGGAGTTGTTTGTGTTGTACAACACAAACAACTCCTGAAAAAGAATTAAGGGAACCGGAAACACAAGTAGGTAGATAGGTAGTAATATGAATATACGACAATATTGTCCCACCACCATCGCATGGCTCCGGCGGCGTACCTCACGGTCATATGAGTCGAATCGCGGGAGTTGCACACGGCACTTGCTGCTCTGAGGCTCTGTTCCGTGCCGTGGGCAACGCTTGGCACCCTACAAGTTTTTTAGTTCTTATACACAATGTCTCGTTACGCTTTCTCCCCCTTCTGGGGCGACATTCACCCTAACGCCTTCACTGCCGTCCATTCTCCTCATCATGCGCTCTTCTGCCCGCTCGGCTAGCTCCTCCGCACTTCTACGTGCCTGCCAGGCGTGGGCGAACCCAGGTAAGGCTGCGAAGTTCGCCGCCGACGACACAAGGTCCGCAAGGTACACCGGTCCCGGTTCAGACTCTCGTCCATCATCTTCCTTCGCAGATCGTCGTTTTTAGGACAGGACCACAGTACGTGATCTCTGTCCTCCTCGCTCTCACCACAAGTGCACATACTTCCAGCATTCATAGTCATGTCTGTCAGTCGCTTCCTGAACAATCCATGACCCGTCAAGATCTGAGTGGTAGGAAAATCCGGCTCGACCCAAGAGGCCTTGAGACGAGCCAGCACGTCAGGGAAAAATCGTCGGAGTTCTTCGCCCTTCGTCTCCCCACTCCAGCGGCTTTGCTATTCTCCGACCGTGGCGATCCAAATCTCGCGTTTTTGCCTGCTCAGCTCTCGTCCGGCCGCGGCTCTACGCACACCCTCCAGTCGACCAGCATGGATTATTTCCAGGCCCGCAGGGAGGACTCCCGCCAGCAAAGGCAGGGCTGCTGTGCTGGTGGACCTGTAGGCCTTCGTCAGCATTATAAGTGCCTGCCGCTGGCCAGTACAGCGCTGCGACATACGTACACACTCATTCTATGGCACTATATTGCGGCTGCGTAAGTTAATGTAGCCACATAAGTCCCCCTATAGAGGATTCTCAGAGCAGGGTATCTAACACCCCACGATGTGGCAGATATCTTTGCCATTTTGGCGAAACACGATACCGCTCGTTCTCCTATCGCTACAGCGTGTGCGTTGAATAAACGACCCGAATCCACCTCCACACCGAGAATCTTTGCCGACACGACGCTCCTGATCGAGGACCGGCCGAGTTTAATGACTGGGCATCTCTGAAACTTCCCCTTCACCGTCATAGTTTGCGACTTTGTGTCGGGGAATTCCAGTCTATTACGGACACCCCAGTCGCGGACTAGGTCCAGGACCTTTTTTCAGGTTCTTTCAATGGCCGCACTGGAATTAGCCTCGATCAAGAGAGTCACGTCATCGGCGTATGCCACCATACTAACCCCCTTGGTAAGGGCAGGCGCAACAGATCGTTGATTAGGACTTTCCACAACGCCGGCCCGAGCATGGAGCCCTGCGGACATCCCGTGATGGAGGTCTTTCACAATACCCGGTCACCCACGAATAACCCTACACGGCGTCCAGTGAAGTACTCCACCAACATTTAATTATCTCCTCCAGATCCCCATGGGTCTGAGGGGACGCAGCTCGACCGGAGGGCATGAAGGTGGCTACTTGCAGCACTTGCCTCTGATGTACCGTGTCCTTAGACATATCGTCGTCAGGACAGAGCCCATACAGAAGATTGTGCATGGCCCCCCAAGGTCCCCAGGGTGACTGTCTAAAACGTTTAGACTTGAATGATATTAAATTTTATATCAGCTCTGACTACCCTTAAAAGTGACAAGTGTGAAGATAAAATATTTTTGTGATTATATATTAAATAGTGTTTTGCAATCCCCATATAATTTGATTCAATTTAAATCAGTATAATATTTGTATTTTCTAAAAGTTCTAAGAGATGGCAGCACAAGCAAAATTAAATCACACTATGGTTTCGCTCATCGGATAGTCGATATCGAATTGAATATTTTTAATAAATCGAGTTCTTGCAGTAGTTTGTGAAGTTTTATTTCGACGCATACGCAGCGACATCTGGTGCCGAAACCCGGGAAGAAGTTAAGTGTTAACATTAGACTTAGAAAAATCGTGAAAAGTGAACCATTGACTTAGTGTTTGGAGTGTTATCTGGGACTTAGAAAATTTACGGCTCCCAGGGACTTAGTTTCTCAGCGTGTCGGTGGACTTTATCATTTCATAGTGTTAATATTATCTGGGACTTAGTTTCTGGCCGTGTTCATGGACTTAGAAAATTTTCGCTCCCCAGAGACTTAGAAAAATTACACCTCCCAGGGACTTTGTTTCTCAGCGTGTTGTGGACTTTAACATTTTGTGGTGTTAATGTTTTAAGACTTTATTTTATTCGGTCATCGACTTGGAATTTTCACGCCCTCGAGGCACTTCATTTCTAAGCGTGATTCGTAAGATTAGTGGAACTTCTTTGAAACAACGAACAATTGTTACTAGTGTAAAATGGAGGCACTTATACTTACCCAAGTGGATCGCTATGAACGATTAGTGAAAAGTTACGCTAATTATAAAAAGTCTCCGAAGGACCGTCTCACTGTCTCTTATATTGAATCGAGAATGGAAAATCTTGAGAAATTATGGTCAAAATTTGATATTGAACATTCAAAGATAATAACGCTCGCAAATGAGGAAAGGGAGAAAATTATTAGCACGCATGAATATTTTACACAGGATAAATACGATCAATTCGAAGAACTGTATACTGATTACAAATCGAAGTTAAAAGATGATCTTAAGAAATGGAATCCTGTCGTCTCGTCACATACGGCCTCTTTAGAGCATACTAACATAACCGCAATGGTGAGCAACCATGCAAGATTGCCACAAATACAGCTACCACGATTTTCCGGTTCTTACGAGGAGTGGCAAGGATATCATGACATGTTTTTATCATTGATCCACCATAACGACGAATTGAGTGCGGTACAGAAATTACATTACTTAAAGAGTAGTCTTACAGGTGAACCAGCTAACTTACTCAAAAATCTGTCAACAACTGCAACTAACTATGAGGAAGCGTGGAAGCAATTAATCCGACGTTACAATAACAAAAGATATAACGCAAATGAGATTCTAAAACGTCTATTTTCTCAAACAAATGTCATTAACGATTCCGCGACTTCAATTAAACAAATTCTGGATACAACATCTGCCTGTTTAAAGTCTCTTAATAATCTCGACATCAATACAGATTCTTGGGATGTTATTATAAACTATTTGGTGGTGTCTAAACTTGATTCAAGAAAAATTTGGGAACTGCAAATTAGTCAATCTGATTCTGACGAATTGCCCACTTGGAGTTTACTTGTAAAATTTCTGGAAACGAGATTTCGAACACTTGAGATGTTGGATAATGGTAAGCAGCAGAAACAGAATCAAAATCACAATGTTCACAAACAAATATCCAAACAGAAATCGTTTCATTCAACAATTCAAGAAGAAAAGAAAAAGATCGCTTGCGTAATGTGTCCTGGCCAACACTTGCTATACCAGTGTCAACAATTTTTGAACCAGTCTCCCCAAGAGAGATCAGCGTTTGTACAATCCAAGAGACTGTGTTTCAATTGTTTTTCGTCGAGTCATGCAGTGAAAAATTGCCGTCTATCGACATGTTGCCGCCGGTGTGGTCGCAGACACCACACGCTACTGCACTACGAGAGGAGTCAAAGTCAAGAGATAACGCCGGTAACAAGTGTTGAGAATTCCGTACCGGCGGAATCATCAAGTGGGAGTATAGAGAGAAGAGTGACTGCACATTTCGCGATTGACAATCGTTGTGAAGTATTATTAGCCACTGCCATGATTAGAGCGGTCTCAGTTAATGGTTACTCACAAATTGTTAGAGCTTTGATAGACCAGGGCTCCGAAGCCTCTTTCGTTACAGAATCTACCGTTCAATCTCTAGGCTTGAAACGTGTACCCGTGAGTGGTCGTGTGTCCGGTGTAGGAGAGGGCGAAACAAAAATTAAGTATATGGTTAATTTTAAGCTGGAGTCCCTACATAACCCAACGTTTTCTGTGCAGGTAAATGCTTTTGTATTGAGTACCCTAACATCGTTCCTTCCCACGAGTAAGACTAGTATTAGAGACTGGCCAGAATTAGAAAATTTAACTTTAGCGGACTCTCATTATGGTTTACCTGGGCGAATAGACGTAATTTTAGGTGTGGAAGTTCATAGCGAAATTGTGTTGAGAGGTCTGTTAAAACATCCAAACAAAAGTGGTCCAATTGCGCAAAATACGCAATTTGGATGGGTTTTGTCCGGCCAAATTGAGAGTGCTTCATCCTCAAAACAGAGAGTAATTAATTTGCATATACGAGTGAAGGAAGATGAACTTTTGAAAAAATTTTGGGAAGTTGAAAGGGAACCAGACGTAATACAAAAGATTATGACACGGGAAGAAATGAGATGTGAAGAAATTTACGAGAAAACTACACAGAGAGATAATGATGGCCGTTATAAAGTTCGTCTACCGTTCAAAGATCCTAATCCAGAATGTTTATACGGTCAATCATATTTAATCGCGCGACGAAGATTTCATATACTCGAGAAGAGATTGCTCAAAAAGGCAACCCTGTATGAGGAATATAGGAAAGTGATGGATGATTACATTGAGCAGGGTCATATGAGACAGATTAAGGAGCTTGATGAGGTAAATAACACCAAGGTTGTTTATCTTCCTCATCATCCGGTTGAGAGACGAGATAAGGAGACAACAAAAGTACGCGTTGTCTACGACGCTTCAAGTAAGGGGATCAATAACGTGTCGCTGAATGACACGCTTCTTGTAGGACCAAAACTTCAGCAAGACTTACGGCATATTCTGATGCGATGGAGGCGACATCCAATTTGCATAGCAGGGGATTTAGTTCAAATGTATAGGCAGGTACTCGTTCATGAAAATGACACTGATTTTCAGCGAATTTTGTGGAGACCTCATCCCGATCAACCTATTAAACACTACAGGTTACTGAGGCTTACTTTTGGGACATCATCTGCACCGTATTTAGCAGTGAAATCACTCCAGCAGCTCGCCAAGGACGAAAGGCACAGAAGCCCTCAAGCGGCAAATATTACTTTGGAGGACTTTTATATGGACGACCTTTTAACAGGATGCCAGGCTGAAGGAGAAGCTATTACCATTTTTGATCAAATGAATGATCTAATGAAGGCCGGTGGTTTTCGTTTACAAAAATGGTGTACAAATTGTGAAAGTTTGCTTAATTATATCAAACAAGATAGTACTGGTTCTAATCAGCCGCTTATTTTCAAATCAGATGATGCAATTAAAATTTTAGGGATCTGCTGGAATAAAAATTCTGATGAATTCGAGTATACTTACCAATTGCCTAAAGAGAGTGGGGTTGTTACCAAACGAAGAGTGCTTTCAGAAATAGCGCGACTTTATGATCCTTTAGGATGGATCGCACCTGTGATTATAAGAGCTAAAATCTTTATTCAGAAGCTGTGGAAATCGCGTTTAGGCTGGGACGATACTCTCACTGCGGGACTTTTGGATGAATGGTTTTTATTTCGGAACGATTTGAGCAATGTACGAGATATTAAGATTCGTCGCTGGCTAAATACAAGAGCAAGTGATAGCGGGGAATTACATGCATTCGCAGACGCATCACGAGCTGCTTACGCTGCTGCAGTCTACATCAAAGTGAGAGACATCACTGGAAATATACATGTTCACCTAGTGACAGCAAAAACCAAGGTAGCACCAGTCGAAAAGGAAATTTCAATTCCACGGCTTGAATTGTGCGCTGCTTTGCTGGCCACTAATTTACTTTTTGAGGTAGCACAAGTCTTGAAAATACCGAAAGACCAGTTATTCGCGTGGTCGGACTCGATTTATTTATTTATTTATTTATTTATTTATTTATTTATTTATTACATTACATGCAAGTTTACAGAGTATACTAACTCCAACGCACCAGCAAGTCATACTAATACAATAGTTGCAGATTAAATTAAGTTGATTACAAACGACCACTCGTTACTCGAAACAATATGATAGATTATTATGTTAAATTACGATAGTGTCACAAATTACAATAGAATAAGAATATCAGGTCCCAATTCAATTATCAACATCCTAAGTCAGCATCATATCATTTATGTCAAAAAATAAAATAAAATTAACAAATAAAATTCAAATACAAATTGTAATGTCAAAAACAATTACTATTGAGGAACCCAGCAGCTCCGCTGAGCAGTCTTTCAATACTGTCAGCAAACATATCCAAGTCCTCACAATGGGTGAGCATGTCCCCGATCAGTCGTATGGCGCGCACCGTGGGCGCTTGGTCAGCGTACACTGTGCGCGTGACTGGTTTGGGAAGTAAACGCGGTCTGCGGCGTGGTGGTACTGCCCCAGAGGAATATCGGGGGATGCGCGAAGGTACTAATAGACCAATTTTTTCAATGATCAGTGGATTGTCAATTTTGTGATGGAATACTGAAAGGTAATGCTTTATAAGAATTAGTTTTCTCCTAAGTGAAAGCGTTTCGAGATCCACCATACCGGAGACGAATAAAGAGGGAAACAAGAAAGGGTAGTAACCATAGGTTCTCTTATAAATTATTTTTTTCGCTCTCTGGCAACACTGAAACTAGTTCTTCAAATTTACGACTCCCTATAATATAATTAAATTTTAATATTTATTTGCCCATTTTATCTATTTCATTTATTTAATTGACTTCGTAAATAGTGATAAAATAGTGTACCAATGTTTTTGTAAAGAATCATCAGTATTTGAACATAATTTATCGAAATTGTGCGATCCAACTGTCATAAACTCAAAGTTCATATCGTAACGTTTACTTTCGATTTTAGTTTTCTTGTGAAAGATTGTTTTTTACTGTTAATTCATGCGCATTGGTAAGTTTTATTGATCTATTATTTCCTTCTTCTATATAGACAACAAAACAAAGTACCGCGATTGCTTATATTATACAAACCTGTTACGTACTTAAGTCGTTCATAGCTCTCAATAAAATTATACCCTATAAAACAAAATATTATCATTGTTTTAATGTTAAGTATTAGTATAGAGAAAATACCTTAGAATAGTTCATACATTATAACTTAGTGCTTAAATTTTCATACAATAACAGCTGATCGTTGTGATAAGAGGTCAATGCTCACGAACAATATAAACAACATCAAACCTGAGGGTTGTTACTATAGCTTTGAGAACATATTTACACAGCCCAACATTACACTAGCTCACTGATTTAGTGAGCGACGTCCATACACACACAGGCCCTGCTTTTGTCTCTTTTCACTTAACAATTAGTTGAAGTGGAATTGTATGACAGGCATACAAATTTGCCACAGACAATAAACTCAACAAGTTACACATTTAATTGTATAATTGAATTAGTTAGTTCCTGAGCAACTTCTTACGGGAGTTATAGCATAAACAGTATATTAAATAGTTAAGTACTCCTTGTAAATAATTACTTGTTACTGCATAAAGTACATGGGTTTATATAGTTGCCATTAGTGAATTAGCCTTAAAATATAGTATACAATAACCTAATCTGTATCATTCTAATTAGGTACACCTTCCTTCTTTATTTATTTATTTTTTAACTAAACGGTTTGAGGTGAAAATGATGCTGACTAGAAAGGCAATGGCTGAGGCACGCTATGAAGAGTTAAATGACAGGTATTTAAATGCTTTAAAAGATGTTAAAAATTCAGAGCTACGATACAAAGAATTAAATAATAAATTTTTATTAACTTTAAAAGACTTAAAGAAATATAAGGAATTGTCAGAGAAATTGCAAAATGAGCGAGATGACAATGAGTTGGAAGCACTGTCAATTATTAAAAGTAATACGATACTTAAGGAAAAGATAGTTAAAATTAATTTAGAGTTAGATAATGCTTTGCAAGAAAATAATACATTGCAGTCTTTGGTAGGTAGTTTTGATCAATGTAGGGTCGAGTTTGAGACCACTCTTGAACGGAATATTCAGCTAGAAACCAAACTGAAACAGGCACTAAGCACAATTGATCAGCTGGAATGTTCCCATCAGGAGTCAACAGTTGTTCATTCCCAGTCGTTATTCGATGAATTGCTAGATAGCGCTCCAAACTTAGTTACTGCTTCTGCCATCTCAAACACGAATGATCCACCGTCACTGACAATTGACTTAACCTGTGATGAGTCTGTAGTATCGAACACACAGGATAAACATGCTAGTGTATGTACAATAGAATTTAATAGTAATAATAGGGAATATAAAAACATCATTCAAGACCTGCAATCTGAGATCCAAACCCTTAATATTTCTTTAGATTTAATGACTAAAAAATATGAGGATGCTCAAAGAGATATTGAAGAATACTGTGTAGATATGGATAGATTAGTAGCAGACTTGAGAGAAAATGAACAAAAATTATCGTCTCTTAGTAACTTGTACAATAGGAATGAATTAACCCGAACTCCGATGAAATGTTCACAGGTAACTCAATCCTCGAAACTATGTCAAGTACATAGCCACAATGTGAATGAGGCCATTAATAGTAGTGCTTTTCAACAGATGTCATCATCATTAAATAATAATAGCGAAAATAATAACTCCAACATAATAATGTATAGTAATGAAATAGGTAAAAACATGGGCCAATTATTATTACAAAAATCAGGAAAACTGGTTACCAATTATTGTTTGCCTGGAGCCAGTTTCACTCAAATAGTAGATAGAATAGTTAAGAGGGATTACCACCCCAACACAACTTTAATTGTTTTTATTGGGAGGAGAGGAAATTTAAATAAACATATAATGATTAAATATTTTAATATGTTACAACAGATAAATGTGGGAAAAGTGTTTTTATTTACTTTCCCATACAGTCAATTGTTGCCCGAGGCGGAAAATGCATCTAGGTATAGATTAAATGATAAAATGCATACATTGACATTATATGATGACAAATTTCATATACTTGACATAAATATATTTAATAATAAATATTATAATTTGACAGAAGATAAATTTTATCTTAGCAATTTTTATAAAAGACAAATAGCAGATTCGCTATCATATTGTTTTATGAAACCAGCCAAAAGTTTGGCTAACAACCCTGCTTCTTTTGAGCAGTTAGATAATTTGACATTGAGTAATGGTACCTTGGAAGGTATTCCAAATTCTTTAAATTAGGTTACAAGACAATAGAGTTTTACTCTGGCAATGTAAATAGTAATAATAACAATATTAAAAACGGAACTAAAAGTAATAATAGGACTATATCCCCATCAATTGTAAAGTGTCAAGAATATAGAAAGAATAATAATTGTATCAACCTGGTGCACCAAAACATTCAGGGGATGATAGGAAAGGAGTTAGAATTGGAGTTGTTTATGAATTGTAGCAATATTGATATTTTATGTCTAACTGAGCACTGGCTAAAACCCCATCAATTCATTTTCAGCTTCAATAACCACCAGGTTGCAAGCTCATTCATCAGAGATAACTGTATACATGGTGGCTCCTTAATATTATTAAATAAGTTGCTTAAATTTAAAGAAAGGGGTGACATTGTGAGCCTCTCTGTTGAGCGAGTTGTAGAGATTTCATGCATTGAATTGGAACGATTCATTGTTATGAACCTGTATAAACCTCCTAGCACGCCCTTTGAAACATTTTCAAATATCATGGAGGATGCCTTAAATAAATTATCTAATAGCCATAAAACTGTTATAATTTGTGGAGACTTTAATATAAATATTTTGGAGAAAAATACTGTTACCTACAACTTTTTAAATTTATTTAAATCATACAATTTGCATCATATTTTTACAGAGCCAACAAGAGTAACTGCTACAAGTGCTACATGTATTGATAACATATTTAGCACTGTAAAACCTTTGTATCAATGTATAATTAATAAAGTTCAGTCAGACCATTCAGGTCAGTTGGTTTCATTTCCAAATTCTTCAAAAATACAAAGAAAGCAAATAAATTATATACCATTTACTAAAAGCCGCTTAGAAAGATTTAAGTCTAATATAGCAGAAAAAATTGTATTGTTGCCCTGTCACGGTACTCCGGACCACTTGTACAGCTCGTTATTTAGCTTAATCACTAGTGAATTTAATACAATCTTTACTCCAAAACGACTGTCTGTAAGTGACCGTATGACATTCAGTGATTGGGCAACTCCTGGTATTTACAAAAGTCGGAATAAATTGTATGAACTTTATGAAGAAAGGACCTGTAATCACAATCCGACTTTTCAAGAACTTGTAAAAAATTATGCCAAAATATTTAAACGAGCCTGTTCCAATGCTAAGTCTATATATTTAAAAAATAAAATTAATGGTTCAACAAATATTATTAAATCTGTTTGGGATATGATAAATAATGAGACGGGTAGAGCGAAAGTACGTAGTCGAGACTTTCGGTTAAAGATAAATGATATAGATATCAAAAATGATGTAGAAATTGCGACTGAGTTTGAAAAATATTTTTTCTAACATTCCTCTTATTACTACGAGAAATCTTATGTCTTCTTCTATATCTGCTGAACTGGTTCTCAAACAGAGCGTGGTAGAATGCGACACAATATTTGAATTTTCAGCTGTAAGCCCAAAAGATGTTTTGAACGCTTTTAAATCAATAAATATGAAAAACACTAAAGATCTGTGGGGTCTATCTGTCAAAACCATTTCTTCTATTATTATTTCAATCGCTCCACATTTAGCTACAATTTTCAATTGTTGTGTGGCATCTGGTGTATTTCCTGACTTGATGAAACATAGTAAAATCATTCCATTATTTAAATCTGGTGATAGTTCGGACCCTTCGAATTTTCGACCTGTTTCCATACTGCCCATTCTCAGTAAAATTTTTGAAAAACTAATGCTTAGCCAGTTGCTCAGACATTTCAATGCACATAATTTGCTTCATAGGAAACAGTTCGGATTTACGAGAGGTTGTTCAACTATAGACGCAGGGATTCATTTGCTTAAAAGTATATTCGCGGCATGGGAGGGTTCGCAAGATGCCTTGGGAATTTTCTGTGATCTGTCTAAAGCGTTTGACTGCGTGCACCATGACACTCTTGTCAGAAAATTACACCACTACGGTATCAGGAACAAGGCTCTCGAACTTCTGTCTTCTTATCTGGGCAATAGGATACAGAAGGTCGATGTTAATGGTAAAAGATCTTCGGGGTCCCCTGTAGTTATGGGAGTCCCACAGGGGTCAATTCTAGGTCCATTCTTATTTTTAGTTTATATAAATGACTTACCTTATTATGTAAGGGATAAACATGAGATTGTATTGTTTGCGGATGATACCTCTTTGACATTCAAAATTAATAGACAGTTAGGTAATTATGACGAAGTTAACGATGCTCTCTCTAAAGTTATTCATTGGTTTAGTGTTAATAATCTGCTTTTAAACGATAAAAAGACTAAAGTAATTAAGTTCTCAACACCTAATGTAAGACAGGTGGCTACCAATGTACATGTTAATGGAACTAATTTAGCCCCTGTGGAGACAACTGTGTTCTTGGGTATAACAATTGACTCCAGACTACAATGGGGCCCACAAATTGAAAAATTATCAGGAAAACTAAGTTCTGCAGCCTATGCAGTGAAAACTATTAGACGGCTCACTGATATTGATACGGCTAGAATAGTTTATTTCAGCTACTTTCATAGTATTATGTCATATGGAATTCTTCTTTGGGGTAACTCCGCGGACATTAACACCATCTTTTTATTGCAAAAGAGAGCCATAAGAGCTATCTACAAACTTGGTCCCCGGGAGAGCCTTAGAGAAAAATTCAAAGAAATAAATATTCTAACAGTCGCATCGCAATATATCTATGAAAATCTTTTGTATGTCCATAAAAACATAGACTCATTTTGTAAAAAGAGTGATACTCATAGCATAAATACTAGATATAAGCATAATCTTGTGTTACATGCAAGCCGTCTCCACAAAATAAGTAATTCTTTTATGGGGCAATGTATACGGTTCTATAACAAACTTCCCAGCAATATAAGAGAATTGTCAATAAACAAATTTAAAACTACTATTAAAGCCAAATTGTGTAGCAGGGCATATTATAAAGTATCTGACTATATTAATGATAAAAATGCCTGGGAGTGAGTCGATCCAATTATAATGTAATTAATAAAATATGTAAATTTGTTTGGACACCAAAAGAGGGATGCCTGAGTTTTTTGGCAGTATTTTTATCAGTGCTCACCTAGTCATAAACTGCACGGTAGGGAAAAAAATTGTGACGATTCCAAACAAATGTAGCCATTTTTACGGAATAAAAAGATTTTGACTTTGACTTTGACTTTGAAACCCAACGAGCAAACTTTCGCTGTATTTTCTCTACCAGCAGGCAATATTTATCTTCATAAGGATCCCAAATTATCGCTCCGTACTCCAATTTGCTACGGACGTAGGCGTTATATAACACTTTAGCCACTGTCATGTTGTCAAACGCGGAAGCAGTTCTCATTATAAAACCTAATGTTTTATTAGCTGCTTTGCAGATTTCTGTCACGTGTTTGTGGTAGTCCAACCTATTATCCAATACTATACCAAGGTCACGAATATCATTTACTCTATCCAGTGGAAAGTCATCTAGTGTGTACAGTGTCTCAACTGGACAGCGCTTGCGTGTGAATGTGATGTATTTGCACTTAACTATATTGAGTGGAAGGTTATTGATTCGGCTCCAATCTGACACAGCATTGATATCCAATTGCAGTTTTTTTGCATCCTCATTATTGCATATTCTGAGGTACAACTTCAGATCGTCCGCAAAAAGAAGACACTCCGCAGTCCGTACTCTTTCTGGTAGGTCATTAATCATGATTGAAAAGAGTGTAGGCCCTAAGGTACTGCCCTGGCTAACTCCCGATCTTGTATAATAGTTAGGAGACTCAAATCCATCCATTCTCACGTATTGGCGCCGATTTTGCAGATAACTTGCAAAGAAGTCAAGTAAATGTCGCGTGAAACCTAGCATGCCAAGTTTTCTTAGAAGGATGTCACTGTCTACAAGGTCAAATGCCTTTTTAAAATCAAAGTATGCGGCATCGACTTGATGTCCAGTATCCATCTCTGCCAGCACGTAGTCCGCGAATGTTATTAAGTTAGTAGTTGTTGAACGAGCCTTACGAAAACCATGCTGGCCGTTATGCAGCTTAACACCGATTTGCCTACCAATATCGACACTAATGATCGCTTCAAATATCTTGGCAAAGATGGAAAGCACTGCAATAGGTCTATACGATGATACATCTACTCTGGGATCACCCTTTGGAACTGGCGTTACTTTGGATAATTTCCAACAGTCAGGATATTTAGACTGAGCTAAGCAGAGATTGTAAAGATACAATAACGGAGTATTTAGGACTGTTAAACAATCCTTTACTAAAAATGCTGGGATGCCGTCCGGGCCTACTGACGATTGTGATTTTATACGTCTCACAGCTGCCCTCAGATCTCGCTCATCTACTGTTTTGACAGTAACAGCTGCCACGTTTGCATGCGCGTCGGCAGAACGTTCGGCTTCCTCCGAATCTAGACGTGGTTCCTCTGCCCGGAATACAGAAGCAAAATAGTGAGCAAAAGCATCGGCAGCGGTTTGTCCGGAAACCTCATCGTTGTCGTAATTATATATGTCGATTCGTTGTCTGCTACTCTTCTTTTCTTTTATATATTCCCAGAACTTAACTGGTTCGTTAATAATATCCGCTTGTATTTTCCTTAAATGCTGCTTATACTCGTTGTCAATTAATTTTTTAGCACGCCACCTGTAGAAGCTATACAATTCTTTATTAAACTCCTTGCCTTCTGCTTTGAATTTCTTTAGGTGGAAATGTTTGCACTTCAAATTCCATATAATTTCCCCGTTATACCATTTTGGGTAAACATATTTTGTGCTACGCGTTTGTTTTTTGAGTGGTACAAATTCGTCAATGACTGTATACAATCTTGAGTAAAATATCTCAACAGCTGCATCCACATCGACCGTAGTGACGAGGCTCGACCAATCAATTCGCTCAATAGCAGCATAAAGTCCTGGAAAGTCCGCCTTATGCCAGTTCCAGTCCTTATAAGCACTGTGAGGCTGCGAGCGATACGGTATCGAGCCGCGCGGTAATTTTATGGTTAGCTCGAGTGGAGGATGATATTCATCCGCCTGAACCAAAGGCTCACCAACGGTGACTGAAATCTTGTCTGGGCTGAGATCACTTAATATTAAGTCTAATAGGCCACCCCGGCTATTTAGTATATTATTATACTGACTCAAGCTGCAGAATTCCTCAAAGTAACTAAAATGCGCTTTTACGTTCGCGCTACAGGAATTTAAATTAAAATCACCTAATATTAATATATCTAGTTCAGAATATGAGCAAATTACATTCTCTATACATGTTAAAACATTCAAATACTGTTCGTCACTATAGTTTGGTGGTAGATAGACTACACAACACAAGAACTTTGAACTATGTCTTTTTACAATTGCGAATATCAGTTCCATATCCGATGTCAAACCGTCAATATCTGTAATCACGCGAACAGTATAAGAATTTCGTACCGCAAGCAGAACTCCACCCCATCCAACATCATCCGCACGATCTTTGCGGACTACCGTGTACTGGGTAGGAAACAATTCACCATCAGATACAGAACTTGTTAAGAACGTCTCAGTCAAAGCTATAACGTCATAAGCGTGTTGTGTCACATTATTATTAAGTACTATAGTTTTGGACCGTAAACCTCGAACATTCTGATAGAAACATTGTAGTTGATTGTATCGACATCGATTTTCAATTGTTTTCTTGTCTGGTACGAAAATTTTGGCGCCATGGTTTGATATATATATCTACGGGCCAGTTGGATGGAGACATTACAATTTCAGCTACAGTAGTTTGTACACCAAGCTTGAATGATGCGTAGTTTCCACGGGCTTTGAGGACCTCAATCGTGCAGAAGTCTCCGTTACAAATATTATTTAGATGTGTACGTACTTGTTCTACGGTGGTGCCTTCTTGGACATAGTATAAATGCAGATACCTCCTCCTTTCAGCAGCACGAAGCGTCGTAGCGCCCGCCACCGCAGTACCTCGGAGTACTCCCTGCGGTGTCGTACGCGTTGATTTACGCTTTACCTCCGTATATTCCGCGTCAACGCTCTCGTTGCCTTGCGCGCTAACAGGTGTGGAAGCTGATGGTAAGCAGGTGATTTTTTCCACTGTTTGTGGGTTTTCTGAGCCAATTTGAGTGTTCGTAAGCGCATTCTTGTTTGTAATATCACTCTTCCTCGTGTGTTGCCCAGGGGTTTTTTTATATTTAGGCGGCGCCTGCGTGAGAGACTTGGGTGGCGCCTTCGTATTTGGTTGATTACCTTGTTTTGTTATGGAGGTACTCGTACTCTCGTTTAGTTTCATTTGTATCGACAATAACACACGTTCAATATTTTGGATGGATTTCGAATTTTTCTGGTAATCATTACACAGTTGTGGGATCAGGGATAGCTGTCCCATTAACATAGTTTGCAGCTCCTCCCTAATTATTTTCCGAAGAGTGGAGGGATCACTACACATACAGTTGGGCTTTTCGAGATTTTGTCCTCGTCGTAAAGTGACGTTGTCAAATTCCAGTATAGAATTGTCTGCGCTTTGAGTCATTGTTTCGTTACCAACGCTCATAGTACTCATCAAAATTATATAATTATACAATACTTAAATTCTGGGTATTTTCCTTCAAGCCACATACAGCAATCACGAATTTAATAGTGTTATATACACACATTAAATTCGGGTATGCGAGTTAAACTTATCTTGTAATCCAAACAATGCTCTCACTGCGAGTTTATTAGCCGGTTACCGCTCGATCGCGATGAGTCACCTCAGCGCGCAGCGGTGGGACCGCGGGTAGGGGCAGGTCATGTACAGCAGTCAAACAGCAGGAGTTATTTAATAATTTTGAATTTGTTTTGCTTGTAGAATTTTCTGTGTTGATTCTTCTGTAAAACTAATATCACCACCAAAACAGTTGACTTCTTATCTATCGAAATATATATAATTTAATATGCAATAACAACTTTTTACTATGAATTTTCATTAAACAAACGGAACAAACAAAAACTCGTCTGCACTATTAAGTGGTACATCGCACGCACATTATGGTTGTTCTGGCATGGATTAGAGGAGAGCCCAGTCATTGGACAACTTTTGTGAGCAACAGAGTGTCGGAAATCCATACCATGTTAGACAGCGAACAATGGAACCACGTGAAAACTGCTGACAATCCATCGGATTGTGCGTCAAGAGGTTTGTCCAGTTCAAACCTGAAAAGACATAACTTATGGTGGTTTGGCCCAAATTTTTTGTCCGAGAATATTGAGTACGAGTGTGTCCAAACATTTTCAACTAGCGAGGAACAGAGGTCCGTTAAGACTTTGACTGCCGCAGTTCAGGTCAAGGAAGAATTTCTTTGGACTAAATTTTCTAATTTTCAGAAAACTTTAAGAATTTTAGCATATTGTAGGAGATTTCTTAACCTGCTATCAAAAGATCGTAGAGTAACTGGCAGAATTGTAACAAAACATGAAATCGATGAGGTTATGATCATTTGTATTAAAGATACTCAAAATTTTTATTTCGAAGCCGATATTAAGCAGTTAAGGTCTTATGGACGCGTGTCTAGAAAGAGTCAGCTTCACACTCTTAGCCCATTTCTTGATGAGAAAGAGGTTCTAAGAGTTGGCGGGCGCATCAGGGAAGCCCAAGAAGATTTTAACAAGAAGTGTCCTGTGATTATACCTAGTGAATCCCATTTCACTAGGTTAATAATTTTAGATGCACACCTGAAGACACTTCACGGGGGGCCACAACTTATGCTCAATCTTTTGAGGTCCAAATTTTGGATAATTCGAGCCTGGGAGCGTGTTAAAAAGTTTTATAGAAGCTGTATTACTTGTACTCGGTACTCTCAACAACATAACAACCAGCTCATGGGAGACCTACCGCGGGCAAGGATTACACCTTTTTTTTTTTTTTTTTGTGACGCGGGGAAAAATGCATTACGCACACCACCGGTGCCTGGGTGGCCTCCGGTGGTAGTGTGGGACTCCCCGTCGGCTGTCCGACGGTATACCCACTAAACAACCCCGCGAAATGCCATCGACCGCGTTGGTGTGGTGCCCCGGATCTGTCAGCAACAGGGCACCACTGCGACTGGCCAGCCCCTCAGAAGGGGCCGGACTTCTTCTCTCTAGGGGCCATCCCGGCAAATTGGGACAGCCCCTCCGGCGGCGGGACCATTATGGGGCCAGGTTCCCAGCCTGACCCCTAGTCCCACAGGTTAGGGAGGCGGCAGTAGGTGCGCGTAGCGCCTACGCCGCACTCCCGTCCGCCGTCTCCGGAGCGGGACAGCCAACGGATCATCCTCCCTGTCCCGCTCCGCGGCCTCCTTCTGGGACATGACCGTCTCGCAGAAGGAGGCCATCGCCTGCCAGGCACTGTCGCTCCCGAGCATGCAGCGGACCACGCTCGGGAGCGAGAGGTCCGCGCTTCCCAGCGCGGACACCAGATCATGGCGCTGCCGAGACCACCTGGGACACTGCTCCAAGGTGTGCTGAGCAGTGTCCTCGGCCGCGCCACAATCGTGGCAGCCTGGCCGCTCCTCCCGCCTCGCGACCCGGTGCAGGTACTCACCGAAGCATCCATGTCCGGTGAGCACCTGCACCATGCGGAAGGTGAGGGGTTTGCGTCTGCGACGCATCCACGCCTCCAGGACCGGGCGCAGCGCATCCGCAACGCGGACACCATACCGCGGCTGCGCCAGGTCCTCCCCCCACCTCCGCATCATCTCTGTCTGCCCTCGCTGGCGATACCGCCCCACCTCTTCCAATGTGGGGCGCTCGCCGAGGTTCCTCCTCTCCGCAACAAACACGTACACCTCGGCGAGCACCTCCGCCGCCAACTCCCAGGGCGGGTCGCCAGCAAGGGCGGTCGCGGCCGTCCACGCCACCGTCCGGTACCCCCTTATCGCCCTCTGCGCTATGACCCGCTGCGCTCTGCGCAGCTGAGCCCTATTGCGAGCGCAGAGGGCGTCCGCCCATATGGGGGCACCGTACGTGGCCATACTCCGGCAGATGCCGGAGTACAGCCGCCTGCACGCGGCGCTGGGCCCGCCAACATTGGGCAGGAGGCGACCCAGCGCCGCCGCAGCTCTGATGACCCTCGGCCCCAACCGCTCGAAGTGGGGGCCGAAGGTCCATCTCCCGTCCAGGGTGAGGCCCAGGTAACTCATCTGGGCACTCACCCTAACCCTCACTCCTCCTATCTGGAGGTGCGCTCCCGAGGGGGGGCCCCGCCTGCCGGTCCCGCGGAAGAGGAGGGCCTCGGTTTTGTCCAACCGGACCCGAAGCCCAAGCCTCTCTATGCGGCTGACCACCAGTCCTACTCCGACTTCGGCCAGCCGCGCCGCCTCCACGAAGGTCTTACCCCGGGATGTAACGAGGGTGTCATCCGCATAGCAGATGACACTCATCCCGGGGAGGAGACGGCCCCGCAGGACCCAGTCGTATGCGAGGTCCCACAGAATGGGGCCCAGAACGGACCCCTGTGGGACACCGCACACGACACGCCTTCTGACCATCTGGCCCCTCGCGTCCTCGTAGCGCACCTCCCTGTCCTCCAGATACGCCTTCAACAGCCTCCCCAAGTACGGAGGCACCCCAAAGTACTTGAGGGCCTCCAGTATGGTACTGTGGGGGAGGCTGTTGAAGGCGTTGGCGATGTCTAGAGACACCGCCACCACCACATCTCCCTCGCGCTCCGCATCCTCCGTCACCGACCTTAGGCGCCTAATGGCGTCGACGGTCGACCGTCTGGCCCGGAACCCGAACTGGGCATCCGATAGGCCCGGTCCCGGGCCATCCTCCAAGTGCTGAGCGAGGCGGGAAGCGACAACCCTTTCGAGGGCCTTCCCCGCCTCGTTCAGCAGAACGACCGGTCGAACCGCCGACCCCGAGTCCGGGGGCCGGTCTCCCTTCAGCAGAAGGCAGAGCCGGCCCACCCTGAAGGGTCCCGGGCAGCACCCCGACCGCAAGCAGCAGTCGAGGAGCTCCCGGAACCTGTCTCCGAGGTGCACGAGAGCCAACGCTAGCACCTTCCCGTGCACCCCGTCCGGACCCGGCGCCCTCTTTTTACCTCGGAGGCGGTCAACGACCGCCTCCATCTCCTGGTCGGTGACGGGCGGCGGAGCGCCCTCCTCCTCTCCTCTGGAGTCCGACGTCCGACGTAGGACCATACTTGGGGGAGCGTAGCCCCGTGGGGTGTCGGGGAAGAGTTCCCCGACAACCCTCTCCAACACGGCTGGCTGGAGGGTCTCCGTCAGTGGGGCCGACTGAGCGCGGATCTTGTTCCGCGCTCCTCTGTAAGGTCGGCCCCACGGGTCCCTATCCAGACCCTCCAGCAGCTCCTGCCACGCTCCCTCCTTGGCCCTACTGATGGCCATCTGCAGGGCTCTCCTACTCTCCACGTAGACGCCGTGCAGACGGCCATCCCTTTCTTCGTCCCGGGGGCGGCGACGCCTGCTCCGGGTGTACGCTCTACGCGCCCCGTTGCAGACGTCCCGGAGGTCGGCTATCTCCGCCGACCACCAGTAGACCGCCCGCCTTGGGGGCGGACGCCCAACACTGGGCATGGCCGCCCTGCACACCGCCGTGAAGGCGTCGCAGAGACGGCCAGCCCCTGGCTCCACCCCCAAATCCTCCATCGGCGGGAGGCCCCAGCGGCCGACAATGGCCGCCTCCTCAGCCAGTTCCCGGTCGAGCCTGGTGAGCGCCCAACGCGGGAACCGGCTCCGCCACCGGGACGAAGTCGTCGGACTCCCGGGGGCTGGAGACACCTCGAACCTGATGTAGCGATGGTCCGAGAGTGTCTCCACCCCCGTCTCCACCCTCCAACCCTCCACTCGGCGTGCGGTGGACGCGGTGGCGAAGGACAGATCCACCACCGATCCTCCGTTCCACCGCACGCACGTGTGGACTGTCCCCCTATTCAAGAGGGACAGTCCCGCGGCCAGCGCCCACTCCTCCACTTTCCGCCCTTTGGCTTCCGTGGCCGGGTTGCCCCACGCCGTGGATTTGGCGTTGAAGTCCCCGGCCACGATAACCTGGGCGGGCGCTAGCCGCCTCACTGCCGACCCCAGAGCATCGAGCAGCTGCTCCAGGGCCGGCAGGTCGCGGTTCGGGGAGAAGTACACACCGATGATTGCGTACTCTCCCCGAACCGCCGCCACGTATCCGCCACCCCTCCCCCACACCACGAGTGGGGGGCTGGCGCCAGGCCTCGTGACGATGGCCACGGAACCGTCCAGATCCCCGGCCCAGTTAGGCCGGGAGGGCACGGAATATGGTTCCGCAACCACCGCCACGTCCACGTCCCACTCCGCCATGGTCTGCAGGAAAAGGTCCTGAGCCCCGGCGGAGTGGTTGACGTTGGCCTGCAGGAAGCGAGGATGTCCGGCCATTACTCGGACATCCTAGCCTCCGGCGCCTTCTGCCGCCCACTCCCGCGGGAGATGGGGGACGTTCTCCCGCGGATGGATGGGGGGTTGCACAAACGGCCCCCCATCACATGGGTCGCCCTACGCCCGGCGTCGGCGCAAACGGCACAGCGGGCCTGGGCCGAACAGCCGGAGGCGATGTGCCCCGGCTGCCCGCACCGGTAACACAACCGGCTGCGGTCCTCCTTCGAGGGGCACAGCTCGGCTGTGTGCCCCTTCCCCATGCACTTGAAACAGTGCATGGGGCGCGACTCCAGCAAGTGGAGCTGCACCCGACTCCAGCCCACCCCGATACTGCCCAGCTCGAGCAGCTTTTTCGCTGCCGTGAGCGGGCAGCGCATCAGGGCGGAACTGGAATTCCGCCAGTCCGGGCGGATTTCACCCACCCGGACCTGCTCCGGGGTGCAGCCCCCTTCGCGCGCGACCGCAACCTGGACCCGCTGTACCGTAGCGGCGTCGTCCAGACCCGTGAGGCGGAACTCCGCGCACTTCATGGGCCTGGACACTTCAACAACGCCGGACAGGGCGGCCGTTAATTTGGCCGCCAAGGCGTCAGCCTTCTCGTGGCTGGTGGAGCCGGGGACTTCAATCAGCCTCGCTCCGGTCGCCGACTTTCGTATCCGGAGCGAGCCGATTCCCAGCTCCCCCAGATCCACCTCCCGCTCGGCCTTAAGCAGGGCCGAGGCATAAGACGCGCCCCCTTGGGCTGCCTCCGGCCGTAACTTCAGGATTACGGCCGTGGAGCCGGGGAGCACCACTTTGGGCTTTCTGCCCTCCTCCCTGCCTGCGGGAGCATTGGCTGACGCCTTGGCGGGCGCTGGCGCCGCAGGAGTCGCAGGGGCCGCAGTCTTACGCGGCCTGCGGCGGACCACGTCGGTCCACGCCTCCTTCGGGACCTCGGTGGCCCCTGCCGCTGGCGACGGCGTCACCGCGGCCGGCTTCGCCCTTGATGTGGACGGGCCGAAGCTCGTCCACGTCTCCTGCGGGGCCCCACTGCGGGCGGGACCCGCTCCGGTGGCCGGTCTTGCCCGAGGGCGTACCTCGAGCTCGGCCGGCGCATTCACCTTCTTCGGCTTAGTCGCCGGCCGACCTGCACTCTCGATGGCAGCCCTCGCTGCCCTCGCCACCGCAGAGTTGTCGCCCGCCAATGGCGGACGGGCGACCACCGGAGGAGGCAGGCGCGACTCGATCGCGGCGAGCCGGCCGTCCACCAGGTTGCCGACGAGCCGGGCGATGTTGGACTCCAGGGTCTGGAGATCCACCGGGCCCGTCGGCACCTGCGCCTTCTTCTCCTTCCGGAGCTCCTCAAACTCCAGGCGATGCGCCCGGACCTCTTCCCTCAGGGAGGAGACCTCCCGATGCAGCCGAGCGTTATCGGCTCGGAGACGGTAGGTCTCCTCCGACTCGGTGCGCATCACCAGGGATTCGAGGATTTCTCGGATCCCGCCCGCAGCCTTTGCGATTTTGGCGGCGTACCCGCCCTTTAGGCTGGCCGACTTGCCGGTGAGGTCCAGGATGACGCCCAGCATCCCGTCGCCCCTCACCAGGAGCTCCTCGGCTCCCTCGTCGGCCAGGCACACCGCCTTCCCCTCAGGGCTTCTCCCTTCGGGGCTACGTTCCACCGCCTCGGGGCTCACCCCCTCGGCGCTATCGGCCACTGCCATACCTTGGCGCTTGAAGGCCCGCTTCTCCAGAAGCGCCTGGATGGCCGCCTCCTTGGCCTCCTCCTTGCGCTCCTTGAGCTGTCTGCGGGCCCTCGCCAGACTGGGGGCGATGCCGCCCCTCTTGCCGCGCCTGGCAGTTGGCACCTTCGCCCGCTCGTCCGGCGTCTCGGTCTCCGAGCCGGAGAAGAGGCGCTTGCCCCGCAACAGCTCCGACTCCGAAAGGGTGGTCACCATGGAGTCCGTCTCCACCCATCCCTCGCCTTCGCTGTCCACCTCCTGCCTTCGTGGACCCTCCGTGACGTCTTCCCCCCGGGCCCCCCAGGCCCCCCCATGACCCCCCCTCTCAGCAGTACGGACTTGCTACTGTCCCCCCTGACAGTCTGCACCCCAAAAACCGCAACTCCAGGCCTCCGGACGGCCGAATTAGAGGCAATACCAATAGAGCAGGGTGCTCTCTGTAAGGTATTGCCTCCTTTTTCTCCAGGTTCCAGAAGACCTGGAGCGTCAATTTTTTGAGGGCGTGTTGATGGGCTTCCAAAACCCCCAAATCCACCAAAAAAGGGAAAAAAGTTATTCCCCCCCCTCAAACTGTCACCAGTGGGAATTCCGAAAAAATTCCCACGGGCAACCCTCCACAGCAACAACAACTACCAAAAAACAAAATAATCTCCGAACCAATACTCCAACTACCATACATATACTCCAAATTCCAAACGTCCGGGCAAGGATTACACCTACCAAACCGTTCAAGAGTACAGGAGTTGATTTTACTGGACACATCAACGTTAGATTTTCACCAGGCAGAGGTTCCAAAGCATATAAAGGGTACATATGCCTCTTTGTATGCTTTGTAACAAAAGCGATTCATCTCGAAGCCGTATCTGATTTGACGGCGCAAGGATTCATCGCTGCTTTCCGGAGATTCGTGTCCAGAAGGGGCCATTGTCAGGACCTATATAGCGACAATGGTACTAATTTTGTTGGAGCCGATAAAGAACTGAGAAATATGTTGAATAGCGCCGTATCCCAACTTCCTAGCGATATTGCCCAGTTGCTGCTGAAGGAAGGCACTACCTGGCACTTCATACCACCTCATTCTCCTAATTTCGGCGGTTTATGGGAAGCAGGTGTACGCTCAACTAAAGCCCATTTAAAGAGGGTTATCGGGGACTCCACGCTCACTTTTGAAGAGCTATCTACAGTTCTAACGCAAATAGAAGCATGTTTAAATTCGCGTCCTCTGTCTTATTTGAGCAATGATCCAAATGATCCGTTGCCCTTAACACCCGGTCACTTCTTAGTAGGCGAGCCTCTTATTGTTATACCGGACGGGGACTACTCTAGGGTTCAGGTTTCTGGTCTGCGGAGATGGAAACTTATGCAAAAAATAGTTAGTGATTATTGGCGAAAGTGGTCCGACGAATATTTAGTAACCTTAAATCAAAGATACAAATGGTTCACAAAAAAGACAGAGGCTGAGATTGACGATATAGTTATCATAAGAGACAATAATTTGCCACCTGCTAAGTGGCTTTTAGGTAGAATAGTTGAGAAACACCCGGGCAAAGACAATATCACCCGCGTGGTAACAATTAAAACGAAAAATGGTTTATGTAAACGTGCATGTAACAAATTATGTTTTTTGCATTCAGATGTAATTTGAAAGTAATGTCAAATCTTATTTCTATTTATTGTGGTCTGTTTTATTTTTTGTTTTTGGTTAGTTTACGATTTGATATGGTAGGAAAACATGTTTTGATGGTTAAATGTTTAGCCTAAAATATCAATGGTCCGCTATGCTTAGTTTAAGTTTTCATTTGTTATTGTGTTTAAATCGAGTCACAATGGTGGGCGGAACTTCTCTGAAGGGTAATAAGTTCTTCATTCAATTTGTAGTAATAAAAGAACGTGTTCTTTGGTGAGCGGGATGTCTAAAACGTTTAGACTTGAATGATATTAAATTTTATATCAGCTCTGACTACCCTTAAAAGTGACAAGTGTGAAGATAAAATATTTTTGTGATTATATATTAAATAGTGTTTTGCAATCCCCATATAATTTGATTCAATTTAAATCAGTATAATATTTGTATTTTCTAAAAGTTCTAAGAGATGGCAGCACAAGCAAAATTAAATCACACTATGGTTTCGCTCATCGGATAGTCGATATCGAATTGAATATTTTTAATAAATCGAGTTCTTGCAGTAGTTTGTGAAGTTTTATTTCGACGCATACGCAGCGACAGTGACCATTCACAAATTGGTCCATTCCATTGGTCCCGTTAATTACGTTGGCGGGAGGCTTTTGTCTCCCGCTTGCGAGTCTGTAAGCCTAGCCCTAAGGGTCGTTGTTGCCACACTCAGCTAATCTGCGGGAAAATTCGAGCTGAGTCCTCTTCATCGCCTTTCGGTATTCCAGCCGCACCTTACAATATTCCATTCTGGCAATTTCCTCAGATCTGCCGCCTTTCTTTCTTCTGCGCTGCCATGCCTCCCTTTACCTGCAATGCTGTTTACGCAACCGATCCAATTCACCCGTCCACCACTCATAGCCTGGCCGGGATTTTCTGTTATTTGTCCCTAAGCATTCATCAGCCTTGCGTGCTATAATCTCCACAAAATGCATGCATAATGACCCAGCTGGCTGATTCACTTTTAAATATCCCATGCGTTCATGGATCAGCGCTTCGAAGCCGGGCCAGTCAACCCCACGATCGCTATATTGGGGCGGCTCCTAGATTGCCCTTATACGCTCAGGTTCACCCACCCGTCTTACTCCTCCTACCTAATATGTAATCAACTGGTAATCCGAGACGCTGGCGCCCTGATGTACCGTCCAGTTGGATACCGATGCACTACCTTTCCTCAATGTTACTGACGCCGTTTGGTCCACTGAATGTCAGGCTGGTCAGGTCGGTTTTCTATCCTCAGTCCCAAAGAGTTGATTACTCCCTCCAGTTCTCGTCGCCGATGGCACGGGTCCGATCCCCTGCCGGTGTAGTGGCGCCGATCACTGAACCATAGTGGGGAGTGCGTGTTGGTATCAGCAGCCACCACTAATGCTTCCCCATGCAGGGCAGCTAGGACACTCTCTAGGTTTCGTAGTTGGCGGTCTATATCTTCCGAGTATTGGAAGTAGGCGGACATGAGCTACAGCCCCGGATGAACGCAGGCTACGAAGTAATGTGGGTTTGAAAGGTGTTCAAGCACTGTGATCTGTTTTCGCCCACTGCCAACATAAACACCGGCCTTAGCTTCATGTCCCGCAGAGAGTATGGAGTTGTCCACGCTGATAGAACTCCTGAAACAGCACGAAGTCGAGTCCTTTCTCCATAGTGGTGGCTGGAAGCTTCCTCGTGGCCAATTCGGATCCCCTAAGATTTATTTGGCAGACTTTCAAGCACGCAGTTCGTACTACCTCGTAGCGGTTAGAGCTAGCCATAATGGGTCGCTTTAATGTAGCGCTCTTCTGCATATCGGCGCGCTGGACAGTCGGTTGATGCGGTCTTGTGGTCAGCTGGTTTGCCAAACTTCTTGCAGGTGGCGCACGCCATAGTTGTTGCCTTGCAGTCGGCTGATCGGTGACCGACTCCACCGAAGTTTCCGCATACCGTCTCCGCAGCCCGGCACAGCTTTTCTGGGTGGGAGAAGACCGCTAGTGTGGCATTGGGTCTGATTGGTGAATGGGGTGCCCGTAATAGGCTGGCCTTTTCACCCGGAAAGTCGGCAACCATGACTGTGAAGGGAAAATTCCAGCGGCCCCCAATAATTAAATTTGGTCAGGGCTCTGTGAGGAGCGTCACATCAGCTACGGTCCTCGGAGTGGAGTTGGATACGGCCATGTTATTTATGCAGCACGCTTCGCGGATTGGTGAGCGCGCTGCAGCCTGTTTTGGGAGAATGTCGAGGGTCACAGCTTCATCTTGGGGCATAAAGTACCCTGCACTCAAGGTACTGTATAAGGGAACATATGTTGCATTGCTTACCTACGCAGCAGCAATTTGGTGCCACCGATTAACAGCGTATGCTTGCCGCAGTGTCGTACTGAGGAGTCAGAGACAGGCACTAATTCTTCTGACTAAGGCATACAGATCCGCCAGTACGGCTGCCCTGCCCGTTCTGGCTGGAGTCCTCCCCGCAGATCTGGAGGTAGTCCGTGCTGGTCACCTTGAGGGGGCGCGTAAGACCGCGGTTGGTGGGGAGTTGAGCCGACGGAGACGCGATATTTGGGCCGCTGCGGTTCGCGAGTGGCAGGATCGCTGGGCTGACGAAGTTAGGGGTAGGGAATTACATCGATTCTTCCCGGATGTGGAGGCCCGGCTCAGGGCTACCTGGGTCGTGCCTGATTACCAAGTTTCACAGATGCTCCTGGGACATGGTATATTTCGTAAGAGACTGCATGAACTGGGTAGGCATGTATCGAGTATGTGTGAGTGCGGGGAAAACGAGGAGGACAGAGACCACATATTGTGGTCCTGTACCAGGTATGATGATCTGCGTTGTGTGATGATGGATGGGATTGTGCGCCACGGGCCAGAACTGGGTCCGGTGTACCACACCGATCTTGTGTCGTCGGCGGTGAACTTCGCGGCTTTCCGCAGGTTCGCCCATGCTTGGCATGGGAGAAGAAGTGCTGAAGAACGGGTTGAAAAGGCTGGCTTGGGTCGCTAAAATTAGATCAAGTATGCTTATAGACGGCAACAAAGGCGTAAATGTGCATGTCGTTACCCCAGAATGGGGAGAAGGCGGACCTAGACACAACAGAGCAGAATAAATAATTTGTAGGGAGTGAAGAATTGCCCGCGGCACGAAGACAGCCTTAGAGCAGCATGTGCCGTGCGCATCTCCCGCGATTCGGCTCAAATGACCGCGAGGTCGGTGGAGCCATGGGAGGTGGTGGGTTCAGCTTTTCTGGGTGGCCATACTGTTGGCACTTGGAACAGCACGTCACCTGGACGAAATTGGACACATAGATCACGTCCCAACCCGTATATGTATACCCGCTCCTTGGAGATGAGTGCGTCCCTCAATGCCGGCCTGCACTCGAGTACGACCGTCGTGCGGATCTTTCCTGCACGCCGCTTCTTGAAGGCAACCCTTCCCTCGCTCTGTATTCTGTCCAAGGGCCATGCCGTTGAGCCTCTAAAATTTTGCTCGTGCAGGCATCTCGCTTTTTTGATCTGGGTCGCCGTCAATGTTGTTGAGCGCGACCAATGGCTTCCCTTGCTGTGGGACCGAGACTTTTAGGTTTGCCGGCATGGTCCTCCTCAGGCGGTCGGGAGACTCCTGCGACGTCGTTTGTACAATGACTTCAGCATTCCCAACTTTCCTTACGTGGGTAATCTGCACACCGCAAGTAGCTGGGTTCACTGCCCTTTTCAACGCCGCCTTCGTGGCTTCCGCGCTCTTCAGGTCGTCACCCGCTCCCTCTGTCGGGTATACCGCCACCACAGGTCCTGGAGAAGGCTTAGGGCAATCCTTGTTCCGCCCCAGTTTCAATATAGGACAACAAAGTAAACTCAAGAAAAATAAATTTGTTATAATTAAATGTAATAATAATAAGAAAATAAGCATATTAAATTCAGCGGAGTACCAGGCCACTCAGAAAGTACTGCGAAAAAACAATTTTTATTTATGAGAGACTGACATATTTATAAGTAAAAATAGGTACCCAATCCAATTTCAAAATTTGCCTCCATTTCCATGGATGAAGGCCCTTCCAAGGCAACCATGTATCGTTGGTATAACGAATTCAAGGTCCACTAACTTTGGGAGATAAAGAAAGAAGTGGTCGCCCTTTGACGGCTATTACGAAAGTAAACTACAAGCAGTGAAAAATATAATCAAAGACAATAGGTCAGTTACGTATCAGGAGATTCAGCACATACTGTAGATTGGATCGTAAAGCCTTCACGTGATTCTACACTTGCATCTTCGCGTAAGGAGGATAGTTTCACGTTGGGTGCCACACAACCTCACCGTTGCTTAGAAGCAGGCCCGGGTGGAATGGTGCCGTGATATGATAATCAAATTTGAAGCAGGCTCGTCTTGGCGTACTTACGACATCATTACAGGTGATGGGTCCTGAATTTATCGATACGATCCAGAAACGAAGCGCCAGTCGACGTTTTGGGTGTTTCAAATCGAATCAAAGCCTACCAAAGTGAAGCTATCTAGAAGTAGGGGGGAAGATTTTTATCGCGAAGTTTTTCGATTTGACTGACTAGCTGGTGTCAATTTCTTTACAGAATCAAAGCAGCATCAACGCCAAGTAGTATACTATCAAATGCTTGGCAGAAGTTTTATCTATTGTGAGCACCAAAATTTTAAAAGTGTGATAGGGCGAGGCGAACGCATGTTGAGAGGGAGATATAAGTTAGTGTAGATAGAAATAGAGAGAGTTTCGTTTCGTTAATTACTGTAGTGGCAAGAGAGAGAGAGAGGTGCGAGCACACATTTTCTTTCTATCTTTCTCTCATAGCGAGTTAAGTTTCGTATATCTAAGACACAGTGCAAGCCTATTATCTATATCACACAATGGAGCTAAAGAAGATTTACTTCAGTCGTGTGGTCTAAAGCACACTCGTTTTTAAAATAAAACTTCTTTACGCACGCTTGACTTGGGGAGTAAGCTGGTGAATGCGTGACGAGAGACACACCGCGCTCTAAACGACGGACTTCCTGGACAGCACGCCGGTTAAACTCCAACAAGAATTTAAACTATGGCTATGATATGTTTTTTTTTAAACAAATGATTCCATAAATAAATGCGGATTAGTAATGGACATAAAGGATCATATTAATAATGGACATAAAGAATCTAATCAAAGAAATAGACGTTTTGTACCATCTTGGAGAGTATGAAGAATATGAAGCGCGTGACTCGACTCAATATTATTTCCCAGGATATTATTCTAGTGAATTAAATAGAGAAACAACCGATGCTCATAGAGAGATAATAATTTCAGATTCAGGGAGTATAGATAATAACGAAGGAGATACAGAAACTGAGATAGTAAGACCTGAACATACAGAGCAAGAAGAATAGGCAATTTGATCTAAACTACTTTTGTGCCTCCGCTACCGATTAGTTCATGCGAACTTCTGCCGGCCAGGACCTACCTCTAATGTTAGTAGATGCATGCCACCGCTGTCATGGCTGCTCCAGTCGTCTCCTGCGTTCGTCTCTTCGAGTATTCGCCATCTGAAACGTAAATCGCATACACCCGCCACCGTTGCGGCCCTGGCTGCTCCAGTCGCCTCTGCGGCACGTGTTTCGCCTCTCCACGAGGCATTCTCAGGCGCTGTAGATGCTTGCCATTAGAATAACATGCTACGAATGACAAATCCATCGCAGTGCCGTCCTTTATATAGAGAAGGAAGAGGGGGTAGGAGAAAAGATATTTAATAGAGGGGAGTTGCTTACAGTCTGTTCTTCATAAGACAGATATTAGAATTTAATGTTTACCAATTTCTAATTGTTCCCTAATATTCAATTTTAGTTCTTTATCTATTGTGTGTAAGATTTTATATGTGTTAGTAGGGGATAAATGATGACGTCTTAGGTTTTCGCGATTGTTACACATTGAATTAAACAATTTTTAACGGAAGTATCGCGTGTTTTATTTATTTTGTTGAACCTGACGTTTCGAACGCTTTACAGCGTCCGTGGTCGCAGGAAGACTACGATCCCAAGTCGTGTGATTGTATCTAGACAATCAAATATCGCTTTAGTTAACACCGCAGGGTTTCCACAATTTTTGATTGCATTAATCAATGCCCAAATAACAGGCCACTTTAAACAAACTATCGCGAATTTTATAAACTATAAAGATTGTTTTGAAAAAACACTCTTTATAGCCACACGCCAAACAACGAAGCTGGTACTTTCAGTTACGAAAGAAACAAATTTAAATTTGCAACGTTAGTTAACCTCCTTTCGAAACCCAGCTTAGGCGAAGTGTGTGTCCGTATCGCCTCTCACTCGTATATATCGGCACCAACAACCCCCTTATACCCCGCGTGTCATAACCCCGGTCTCGTCCCGGTAAAACTGTCACGCCGATTTGCGTTTAGAAGCAAAGTTCCGTACACATCATCCAATCCAGACTAAGTCTTACAACTAGCTTAACTTATCGAATAATGCATAATTCACACCTGCTAATTAACCGTGATTAGTACCAAAATTAGACCTTATTCTATATTCCCCAATAGACTCCAGACCAAGTCTGTCTGTCACACCCAAGAACTGCTCCTTAGGACAGAGATACGTCGATCCACTTGTAATCGCATTTATTCTCAAACATCTATTACTCGTTATAATTATTTACAACAGATCGTTTAGATCTTGTGTTCATTGTCAATTTTCGAATTTCACCAAGACATCGGCACACCTTCCGTGGTTTCTTTTTATACCCCACGGGCCCCTGATTTGCTTGTATAGACTCGGCGCGCTCGGCGTCAAGCCAAAAAAAACATAATGGGTTGCACGTATGGGCCCAGCTAAGTTGCATCTGACTCGACCATACACCAATCTTAAGGAATTTTAAGCCATTTCAATTTTGAATATTATTATACAATCTTATTATCGATAAGATTTGCTGGTACCATTACATTGGCAAGAGTGGTGGGGGTGACGCAATTTATCTTCGTAGCTATATACCGTACAAAGTTCAGGCTTCCTGTACTCTTCTTCGGCTGAGTTCCTGATTTTGGAAATACTCGTTAAGGGTGTTAAAACCGTTCTGGGCGTCGTATATTGTCTAATGTTGATTACTTCTCTCATCTTGAGACAGTTTTTGAACCCATTTGTTCGGAGTACCCACATTATATTATCATGGGTGATTTTAATACTGATCTTACGTGTAATACTGCGATCTCGTCTGCTTCACAGTTTAATCAAGTCTGTCAATCTTAATATTTTGGTATCTGAGCCCACTCCTCATAATCCTACTTCTCATGACACATGGCTTGATTTGCTTATTACTTTTTCTTTAGATCACGTCCTTAATAATGGTCAGCTTTCCGCTCCTGGTTATTCCAAACACGATTTAATATTTATGCAATATAAATTAAAGCCACCTAAGGTTAAGCCTGCAGTTATCTGGATGCGTAGTTATGCACGCATGAATATCGATGAGCTAAAGCGGGATGCTGATAGGATGGACTTTTCTTCAGTTTTGGAAGCTGAAACACTTGATGAAAAAGTGTCCAACTTCAATAACTGTGTACTAAAACTTTTTGATGTTCACGCACCGTTAAGAGAAGTCAAAGTAAAGTGACCTCCTGCTCCATGGATTAATAGAGATAGGGTTGCAATGACTAGACGCGATCGCGCGTTTCGTCTTTACAAGCGTGTCAGATCAGATCAGAACTGGGATTTGTATAAAATAGCGCGAAATAACTGTAATCGAATGGTAAGAGCAGCTAAACGACAATATTTTCACGATAATGTTACGAATACTTCTTCTGCCAATATATGGAAAATTCTTCACTCACTTGGTTTAGGGAAATGCTCCATTGTCGATTAATATTTTATTTTAATTTGAATAAAAACCGCAATCGCGTTTTTTCTCCACTCCCGATGGTTGACTGATAGAGAATGCAAATAGCATTAAGTCCGCCTTTTGAACCAAGTGTGTTGTGGTCAATAAAGTATTAAATAAATAAATAAATATGTGTGTAATAAACTCAGATCGATACTGAGCAAACTGGTAATACTAAAACACATACTTTCTCACCACACACTCCGACTATTGTACACGGCGCTAGCAGACTCCGTGGTTAGCTACTGCCTGAGCAGTTATGGCAGAACGTATAAAACTTATATAGAGGTTATATATAACCTACAGTTGAAATTTTTAAAAACAATTATTCCAAACAATATTAAAAATAAATTAAAAAATAATGATGCCGAAATTTTCAAATTCTAAAAAGGTTATTAATATTTTTGATAAAATCAAGTTTCTATTGTTAAAGGAAAATAATGACAAATAATTATATTCTAAAAACAAGGCCAAGTCACTTGAGGTCTTTAGATCACATGAAAACATACATTGATGTAAAATATTATTGTAAGTTTTATGAAGAAATAAATAAATAAAAAAACATATTTGAATTAATAATATAAACCACAGGAAGTACTGTCTCGCCTACTAAAAGTCTAAATCGGGTTTCATATCGAATGTTACTCACTAAAGTAGAGGCAGTGGTCTGCGGAGTAGGCGGCGCCTCCTTCCCAGATGGTGTACATGTTCACGGCGGGCGGCTGGCGGCGGCGCGGGCGGCTGGGGCGGACGGAGACGGTTCACGGAGGCTCTGAAACACAGGAGGTAAGTGGTTATTAGACCTCTCGCCCTGTCCTGGTGCACGGGCGACGCGGCGACCGCCGGAGGACCGCAGCGAGTCGCGTGTGAATCAACAGCTAGCACGCAGCACTCGGCTGGTGCTGCTGTGGACAGAATATATACCAAAGTGTTCGTTATTTGTTATCACCCGGACATGTGCTCTGTGTATGTTTGTCTTCGGCATCACAGCTCCCACAGAGATAATGAGAATGAACAATGAGAATATACACTGCTGTATGCTAGTAAAATATTAATTTGGATACAAATTACGTTTAGTAGCTGGGCGATGATGCACTACTCGGAGGAAGCGTTAATATGAAGGGTTTTTGGATTTAAATTAAAAGCTTCGATCAAGTGGTAGCAGCCACGTTTATGGAATGTATTACATACAACTCAAATGTCAAGTACAAATACATATACATGGTTAAATACAGCGCCATCTACCGGCAACACCGTGAAACATTTAATATCATGCCAACGTGCGAAGAAGGCCGAAACTATCATTTTTTTTGTTACAAATTGTTAAGCCAGAGCGAGCGAGAGAGCGCTGGTGAAATTAGTCTATACAACCGGGCGTTAACACAGTTATCTATATGTATATATAAAAATGAATGTTTGTCTGTATGTCCTCTATGGCCTCAAAAACGCCTGGGCAGATTTTGATGTAATTTTTAGTGAATCTTCAGATTAGCCCAGCAGGTGATCCTGTGAAGTTTGGTAGCGATCATATCGCCCGTGCGAAGCCGGGGAGGATAGCTAGTGAAAAATAACAATTGTTCCAAAATGTTATCAACAAGAAACCAAAAATGAGATTATGAAATGGATTGTGCCCAAGGCGTATGAACACAATATAACAGGTAGGATTTTGTAAAATGTAATGAATGATATTATATCATTGACTATACACAACTTACAAAAATTAAATAGGCTGAACGAGGAAAAGTAAAGTTATTTTCGCACTGAAATAAAGAATTTAGAATCTGTCTTGTGAATTATGAATGAATCAACATAAAACCAAAACAAATTCAATTTCAAAGTCAAAGTCAAAATCTTTTTATTCCGTAAAAATGGCTACATTTGTTTGGAATCGTCACAATTTTTTTCCCTACCGTGCAATTTATGACTAGATGAGCACTGATAAAAATACTACAAAAAACTCAGGCATCCCTCTTTTGGTATCCAAACAAATTTACATATTTTATTAATTACATTATAATTGGATCGACTCACTCCCAGGCATTTTTATCATTAATATAGTCAGATACTTTATAATATGCCCTTTTACTTACACAATTTGGCTTTAATAGTAGTTTTAAATTTGTTTATTGACAATTCTCTTATATTGCTAGGAAGTTTGTTATAGAACCGTATATATTGCCCCATAAAAGAATTACTTATTTTGTGGAGACGGCTTGCATGTAACACAAGATTATGCTTATACTAAGTATTTATGCTATGTATATCACTCTTTTTACAAAATGAGTCTATGTTTTTATGGACATACAAAAGATTTTCATAGATATATTGCGATGCGACTGTTAAAATATTTATTTCTTTGAATTTTTATCTAAGGCTCTCCCGGGGACCAAGTTTGTAGATAGCTCTTATGGCTCTCTTTTGCAATAAAAAGATGGTGTTAATGTCCGCGGAGTTACCCCACAGAAGAATTCCGTATGACATAATACTGTGAAAGTAGCTGAAATAAACTATTCTAGCCGTATCAACATCAGTGAGCCGTCTAATAGTTTTCACTGCATAGGCTGCAGAACTTAGTTTTCCTGATAATTTTTCAATTTGTGGGCCCCATTGTAGTTTGGAGTCGATTGTTATACCCAAGAACACAGATGTCTCCACAGGGGCTAAATTAGTTCCATTAACATGTACATTGGTAGTCACCTGTCTTACATTAGGTGTTGAGAACTTAATTACTTTAGTCTTTTTATCATTTAAAAGCAGATTATTAACATTAAACCAATGCATAACTTTAGAGAGAGCATCGTTAACTTCGTTATAATTACCTAACTGTCTATTAATTTTGAATGTCAAAGAGGTATCATCCGCAAACAATACAATCTCATGTTTATCCTTTACATAATAAGGTAAGTCATTTATATATACTAAAAATAAGAATGGACCTAGAATTGACCCCTGTGGGACTACCCATAACTACAGGGGACCCCGAAGATCTTTTACCATTAACATCGACCTTCTGTATCCTATTGCCCAGATAAGAAGACAGAAGTTCGAGAGCCTTGTTCCTGATACCGTAGTGGTGTAATTTTCTGACAAGAGTGTCATGGTGCACGCAGTCAAACGCTTTAGACAGATCACAGAAAATTCCCAAGGCATCTTGCGAACCCTCCCATGCCGCGAATATACTTTTAAGCAAATGAATCCCTGCGTCTATAGTTGAACAACCTCTCGTAAATCCGAATTGTTTCCTATGAAGCAAATTATGTGTATTGAAATGTCTGAGCTACTGGCTAAGCATTAGTTTTTCAAAAATTTTACTGAGAATGGGCAGTATGGAAACAGGTCGAAAATTCGAAAGGTCCGAACTATCACCAGATTTAAATAATGGAATGATTTTACTATGTTTCATCAAGTCAGGAAATACACCAGATGCCACACAACAATTGAAAATTGTAGCTAAATGTGGAGCGATTGAAATAATAATAGAAGAAATGGTTTTGACAGATAGACCCCACAGATCTTTAGTGTTTTTCATATTTATTGATTTAAAAGCATTCAAAACATCTTACGGGCTTACAGCTGAAAATTCAAATATTGTGTCGCATTCTACCACGCTCTGTTTGAGAACCAGTTCAGCAGATATAGAAGAAGACATAAGATTTCTCGTAGTAATAAGAGGAATGTTAGAAAAATATTTTTCAAACTCAGTCGCAATTCGCATCATTTTTGATATCTATATCATTTATCTTTAACCGAAAGTCTCGACTACGTACTTTCGCTCTACCCGTCTCATTATTTATCATATCCCAAACAGATTTAATAATATTTGTTGAACCATTAATTTTATTTCTTAAATATATAGACTTAGCATTGGAACAGGCTCGTTTAAATATTTTGGCATACATTTTTTACAAGTTCTTGAAAAGTCGGATTGTGATTACAGGCCCTTTCTTCATAAAGTTCATACAATTTATTCCGACTTTTGTAAATACCAGGAGTTGCCCAATCACTGAATGTCATACGGTCACTTACAAACAGTTGTTTTGGAGTAAAGATTGTATTAAATTCATTAGTGATTAACCTAAATAACGAACTGTACAAGTGGTCCGGAGTACCGTGACAGGGCAACAATACAATTTTTTCTGCTATATTAGACTTAAATCTTTCTAAGCGGCTTTTGCTAAATGGTATATAATTTATTTGCTTTCTTTGTATTTTTGAAGAATTTGGAAATAAAACCAACTGACCTGAATGGTCTGACTGAACTTTATTAATTGTAGATTGATACAAAGGTTTTACAGTGCTAAATATGTTATCAATACATGTAGCACTTGTAGCAGTTACTCTTGTTGGCTCTGTAAAAATATGATGCAAATTGTATGATTTAAATAAATTTAAAAAGTTGTAGGTACAGTATTTTTCTCCAAGATATTTATTGTACGGGCCCCTTCGATACGACCCGTACACTTTCGTAGATGAATATAAAAATAATAGAATGTAGGCACTGGCGGGCTTCGTTCTTCGACCTCCGGTTGTAAGTCGCAGGTCTGTGGGTTGGTGCAGAATGAAACGCCTGTTGCTGTCTTCAGAAGTATGGAGCCGTAGGTACTTGCTGCTAGGTCTGGACTGGCTTGGCTTTGGAGTGACTTGGCTGGCTATTTCACTGTAGTGTGAGCGCTGAGTGTAGCGGACGACTGGTGGCGATCGACGATGTATGGCCCATATTTATACCCCCGCTGTGCGAGCGAGAGACACATGTGTGGGAAAGAGATAGCAATAGCCAAAATCGCCCAGACCTAGAGGCAATACCTGATCGTGCTCGCTTTATTTGTGTCTAAAATGTTTGTAAGTTGTACTATTATTTCATACATTTGACCCTTTTTCATATAAAACCATAAAAACTTTTGCTAAAGTTATTGTCAAAACCTATGGGTCAGTGAAGTTTTACATAAAAATGTTTTCATTATAAACTTAAAATTACGTTAATAGGTACATCTATGCACTATTGAGCTGTTGCAGCCAGTAATTCGCCGTTATAACTTTATTATATACTTGGCTTGCAACAGCTCGTACCTATACTAAACATGTAAAACTTATCTCTAACAAAGTATGTATGAAAACTGTGTAAACCTATTCTAATCCTTACATAAACAACTAATACAAACAACTATAACTATTAACTATATAAAAATGTGCATCACTTATAACTACGCGCGACGGTTATCTATTTATGTACATAGTTGTCGCGAACATATACTCCCGCCGCAGCTATCTCAGCTGGAGATATTTTTCGTGTTCGCGCCGTCGACCGTCGCTGTAGGCAGGATCACCAGCTTCTTGGTGGGCCTTCGCAGCACGCCCTTGTTGGTCCGCACGTCCACCGCTCGTGTCTCTCCGTCCGGTCCGGGGTAGGTAGCGACGACTACACCTCGTGGCCACAAGTTACGAGGTAGAGTGCCATCTGCTATCAGTACGAGGTCATTGACCCGGATAGCGCCGTGTGAAGCGCGTGGGTCCCGCCGGTGTTGGAGTTCTGGCAGGTACTCCTTCACCCAGCGACTCCAGAAATGGTTGGCGAGCTGTTGACTCGCACGCCACTCCCGTCGCCCTGTTGCGTCGGCGTCGGTGAATGACCCCGGCAGTGGCACTCGTGATGGCCCTCCCATCAAAAAATGGTTAGGTGTGAGTGCGTCGTCGTCGTCGGCCTCCGTTGACACGTGAGTGAGTGGTCGGCTGTTGAGTGTATGTTCGACCTCGATGAGCAGAGTGGTGAGAACTTCTTCCTTCGGGGCTCGTTCATGCAGTGTGGCAGCCAGTGCGGTCTTCACGCTCCGTACAAGGCGCTCCCAAGCGCCGCCCATGAATGGAGCGCTCGGCGGGATGTAACGCCATTGTATGAAGCGCACCGAAGATTCCTCCTTCATGGCTTCCTCCGCAGCTCTGCGCAGCTCCACGTCTGCGCCCTTCAGGTTGGTACCCTGGTCTGACCACAGCTCAGTTGGACATCCACGACGGCCGATGAAGCGTCGCAATGCCATCACTGCTGAGTCGGTGCTGAGAGTGCCGGCGACTTCTAAGTGCACTGCTCGCGTTGTTAGACACGTAAACAGTACGCCGTATCTCTTCTGATGAGCACGCCCAACAGTGACTGTCATCGGGCCGAAGTAGTCGAGGCCGGTGTAGGTGAAAGGGCGCTGATGATGCGCCAGTCTGCTCCGTGGATGGTCACCCGTAGACGGTTGAGCGGGCACGGCCCGCCTGATGCGACACTGTTGACATCTTTTCAACACACTTCTAACTGTATTGCGCAGTCGTAGTACCCATAAGTGTTGTCGAACTTCGTTGGTCGTGGTCTCGAAGCCCCCGTGATGGAGTCTTCGATGTACCCATGAGATGTACAGTTGCACATATGTATGTTTGCCATCCATAATCGGCGGAGCTTTTTGTTCGTCCGTGATGTCGACAGCGGCTGCTATTCGTGACCGTAGCCGTATGACGTCATTGCTGTCTATAATGACGGACAGCTGACTTAGTCGGCTATTAGCAGGCAACTGTTTTTTACACTTTAAAGCTGCGACATCTTCACTAAACGCATCATCTTGCACTGAGCGTATCCACAGCTGTTGGGCACGATGTAAGTGATGTGTTTCAAGTTGAATGAAACAGCTGTTTTCACTTTCACACGTAGCACTGATTTTCTTGTTTTTTCCCTTCGCTGCTTTCTTTATTTTCGTCCAAGTAGCGTCGTCAACTTCGTTTTTCTTATTGCGTTTGTAGGCCGCGTTGCACAGTTGTTTCTTGATGCGCAGAAGTTCGATGAATTGTAATACACGCGCCGTCGTACGCACTAACTTTAACCAACTTGAAAAACGAGTTGCGTCGGGCAGTGCTTCCTTTGGTGATGTAGTGTTTCGAACAAAGTTGACTCTTTCCTCGCCGGTCAGACCCATATGGTCGGGTTCATTGACCTCTCGCGGCCAGTTTGTTTCCGACTCGCGTAGAAACGCGGGCCCGTGGAACCACCGGTGTTGGGAGTTGAAGTCGTGTGGAGTGTCGCGCGTTGCGTCGTCTGCAACATTTTCCTTGGTAGGCACCCATCTCCACTCGCTGGTCTTCGTCTCCTCGGCGATCTCCGCGATCCGGTGGGCCACAAACGGCTTGTACGCTCGCGGGCCAGTGCGTAGCCACGAGAGTACCGTGCGTGAATCCGACCAATATACTCGGCGGGTCGGCTTTATGTCGTGTTCGTCTATGGCTGTGCGCGCAAGACGACACCCAAGTACAGCTGACTGGAGTTCGAGTCTCGGTATTGACGTCACTTTGTTCAACGGTGCAACTTTGCCTTTTGCAGCTATCAACGACACATGTATATTCCCGCATGCATCCTGTGCCCTCCAATACACAGCGCAGGCGTATTGCGACGAACTTGCATCGACGAAAGTATGTATCTCGTTCGTATGTGCGGTCGATACGCCGGGATAGCACCTTGGTATAGCTAGGCTCGGTAGTCTTCTCACGTGAGAGAGCCAGTATGACCAACTTTCGGCTTCACTGTCTTGCAACTTGACATCCCAGTCGATTCCAGTACGCCAAGTATCTTGTAAAATCTTCTTCGCTTGTATTGTAACAGGTGTAACTAAGCCCAGTGGGTCGAACAAAGACATCACTGTACGTAGGGCTTCTCGCTTCGTCGGTGTTTTCGTGCCTTCCAATATTGAAGGCGGAAGCTTGTGTTGATTGATGTTGAAGCCCAGATAGTCTTCATTCGGGTCCCACACCATGCCCAATATCTTCTCTGCATCGAGTTGCACTAAATTCCCCTTAGGTGTAGTGGAGAATTCGGCGCGCACCTTGTTTGAGTTCGATGCCCAGCGTTGAAGATGATAATTCGCTCGTTTGTGTATATTAGCGACTTGTGTTGATACTTGTATGGCGACCTCCTCCGTGTCAAAGCTGGCAAGATAGTCGTCGACGTAGTGGTTTGCTATCACTGCCTGCGCTGCCTCGGGAAACTGTTCTTTGAATTCCTCGGCGTTTTTGTTTTTGATGTATATCGCCGTGCATGGTGACGACGTGGCGCCGAAGATCACGCTTCTCATGCGGTACTCTGTGGGTGGACCGATTCTTCTGTCTTCTCTCCACAGGAACCTCTGCATGTCTCGGTCTTCCTCCCGTATGTTGATGCGCAGGAACATGTCCTTGATATCGGCTGCGACCGCTACTGGGCGTTGACGGAACCTCATCAGCACTCCGGGTAGAGACTGTATGAGGTCGGGCCCAGACAGCAGCATGTCGTTGAGGCTGATACCACGGGTCCTGGCTGCCGCGTCGTGCACGATGCGTAGTTTCTCGGGCTTTTGCGGGTTGATAACTGCAAAATGTGGCAGATACCAAGTTCTGTCGCTTTTCACTGCTGGAGCCTTCTCTGCATAGCCGCTCTGTATCAGAGTGTTCATTTGTGTCTCGTAGCGCCGCTTCAATTCAACATTTTTGTCGAGTTTCTTCTCGACTAACTCGAGGCGACGCATCGCTGTGTTGTAGTTATCCGGCGGTACAAAATCGCTTTGTTTGAATAGCAATCCTGTTTCAAACCCTCCCGCCGGTAATCGACGCGTCTTCTCCTCGAGTGTGCGCAGCGCGTTGAGCTCGTCGTTGGTGTGTGAATGTTTAGGCTGAACACCCAGAGACTCGAGGGCGAAGTGCTCCTTCATGAGGTCATCCATTGTCTGTTCCTCCGTTAGTGTTACTGTAGTCAGATGGCTAACTCGATGGACTTGCTGCTTCTTCTTATTTCCCGTCGCGCCGTGCAATACCCATCCCAAGTCGGTTAATGAAGCGACTGGTTGGGCTGTGGTCCCTCTTCGCACGTCGTGTGTGAGCAGCAACGACCAATTATCTTGACCCAGCAACACGGTTGGATGGCCTTCCTCATAAATCAGCTGATCTTCGATGTCTTCCAAATGACGACAGTGTTTCACGACACTACGTGGCACACCTTGAGTCGTCAACATCAGCTTGTCCATTGTACGCGCCGACACATCGTGCTTCACTGAGTTTCTTCCTTGTATAGTGAAGTGTACACGTTCCGATGTATCGGCCGTAATACGTGCGCCGGCCACACCCTCTATGTAAAAAGGCGCGGGCGGCCCGTGTACGCCGATCTTGTTCGCCACTGCCGACTCGATGAGTGTGCACGTAGAGCCGTCGTCCAAAAGGGCGTAAGTGTCGTATGTACCCTTCGGACCGGTCACTTGTACAGGCAGAATCTTGAGATAGGCAGCAGTGAAATTTTCCCTTGTCGACGTAACTATGGCTGTTGAATTTTCAACTTCATTTTCTTTCCTTTTTGTGTCGTGTAGAAGAGGGTGGTGCGTGTATTTGCATCCGTCGAATTCACACTGCTTTGGCTTGCAGTTATGCCGAAATTTGCGGACTCGCAAACAACGGAAGCATAGCCTGTGAGTTCTGGCTAGCTCCCATCTCGCAAATTGGTCGGCTTTCTTGAACACGTTGCAGTCGTACGGATGGTGACCCTCTTTCTTGCAAACTTGACACTTTAGTTGCACCGCAGTAGACTTCTGATCTTGAGTGTGGTAAGCACGTAGTCCTTTTCGTACGGCAGGCTCCCGCCGGTCTTCAACCGCAGTGAGCTCGGCCGGTGCGTAGCTTCCACATCGATCGGCGGTGACTTCCAGAAACTTGGACAGCGTGAGAAGGTCTGGATGATCTTCCGGCTGTTCGGCGGCGAAGTCGTAATACCTGTAGCGCAGCGCTGGCGGCAGTTTTTCAATGACGCTGCGTACCACTTCGGCGTTGTGTAGATAGTGATGCTTCTTCAGTGCTTTAACTGTGGCTGTGACGTTAAGCACCTTTGAAGCGAAGATGCAGATGTCTCTTGGGTTCTCGGCCAGTCGTGGTAGCGCACGGAGCTTGTTCAGTTCGGTCATTGCCAGTGCATCTGGACGACCGAACCTCGCGGCTAACATCTTCATAACTTCTTCTGAAGTCGTTGACCCGACGAAGAGACATAGTGTTGCATCTCTGGCGGCTCCCTTCAGGCTGTGACGTAACTTGGACAGCCTTTCTTGTTCGGAGAGGTGACTTGCAGCTTCATCATAGGCGGCCTTGAATGGCAGCCACTCGTTCGATGACCCGTGAAAAGACGGTAACTCGACGGTCCTCGGTGCAATGGCGGGTTGAACGGCTCTCGCTGCAAGTGTGATGGCAGTTGCTAGTTGATTGTAGTCAAACTCCCGTTGCGGTCGTCTCTCTTCACAATAGCGTGCTGGCTCTATATCTTCTCTCACTGGAACCGGTACTTGTTGCTCGGCGTGCCGCGTGACCTCGCTGTGGCCCCGATGAAGTGCGTCGCTGCACGTCTGCGGCGGCGGCGCTGCTATAACCTCCTCTTCATCGGTCCTGCGATGGTCCGGGCTTGGGACGTCGGGCTTCGGTACGTAGGGCTCCATGGTGAGTGCCAGCGTGCTTCTGTTGACCCAGTCGGTTGTTCGCTCGTTCCTAGTTGCCAAGTCCTCGTCTGCTTCGATCTCGTCTTCAGAGTCCGCCTCCAACGCGGCGACACGTGCAGCTGCCAGCTCCACTTCCTTCTGTAGAAGGAATTCTCGCGCCTTGGCCAGCGCTCTCCGCTTGATTGTCGACGTAGTGCGGGGCGCGCTGGGCGGGCGGCGAGAGGCCTCCTTCTGTGGGCTGGCTGTCTTGTTCGTCGCTGCAGTCTTGCCGGTTGTCGTCTCGCCGGTCGCTGTCGTCTCGCCAGTCGTTGCAGTGGCCGTAGTGTTCGTCGTCGTCGATGTTTCGGCTGTAGACGTCTCTGGCGTCGCTACGGCGGGTGCGGCGGCGGTGGCGGCGGCGGCGGGCGTCACTGTGGCGGCGGCGGCGGCTCCGTCGACTTGAGCAGGCGTTGTCCTCCTTTCCGACTCCATACTTCTTGTGACAGGCATTTTTCTTCGTCGTCTGAAGAACTATTCCCAGTATCCGGCTGCTGAAGGACCAAAATGTACGGGCCCCTTCGATACGACCCGTACACTTTCGTAGATGAATATAAAAATAATAGAATGTAGGCACTGGCGGGCTTCGTTCTTCGACCTCCGGTTGTAAGTCGCAGGTCTGTGGGTTGGTGCAGAATGAAACGCCTGTTGCTGTCTTCAGAAGTATGGAGCCGTAGGTACTTGCTGCTAGGTCTGGACTGGCTTGGCTTTGGAGTGACTTGGCTGGCTATTTCACTGTAGTGTGAGCGCTGAGTGTAGCGGACGACTGGTGGCGATCGACGATGTATGGCCCATATTTATACCCCCGCTGTGCGAGCGAGAGACACATGTGTGGGAAAGAGATAGCAATAGCCAAAATCGCCCAGACCTAGAGGCAATACCTGATCGTGCTCGCTTTATTTGTGTCTAAAATGTTTGTAAGTTGTACTATTATTTCATACATTTGACCCTTTTTCATATAAAACCATAAAAACTTTTGCTAAAGTTATTGTCAAAACCTATGGGTCAGTGAAGTTTTACATAAAAATGTTTTCATTATAAACTTAAAATTACGTTAATAGGTACATCTATGCACTATTGAGCTGTTGCAGCCAGTAATTCGCCGTTATAACTTTATTATATACTTGGCTTGCAACAGCTCGTACCTATACTAAACATGTAAAACTTATCTCTAACAAAGTATGTATGAAAACTGTGTAAACCTATTCTAATCCTTACATAAACAACTAATACAAACAACTATAACTATTAACTATATAAAAATGTGCATCACTTATAACTACGCGCGACGGTTATCTATTTATGTACATAGTTGTCGCGAACATTTATATTAAAGTCTCCACAAATTATAACAGTTTTATGGCTATTAGATAATTTATTTAAGGCATCCTCCATGATATTTGAAAATGTTTCAAAGGGCGTGCTAGGAGGTTTATACAGGTTCATAACAATGAATCGTTCCAATTCAATGCATGAAATCTCTACAACTCGCTTTTCAAATGGTCTTCGTGATTCTCGGCTGAGCACCATCATAGCCATAAGAAACTACGAGCATTTTAAGGAGGCGATCCAGGCGGCGAAAGATGAAGAGATGGCTACCACCTCGTCAACCACTACCGGTGAAGGTATCATGCAGTTTTCCCACCGAGGAACAGGTAAGTTTCAACAATATCCTCGCATGCAAAATAGGGCAGATATCAACGTCCAGGGTATCAGCACACCAACGTAAGAAATTTTACAAGAAATCGTTACACACAAATCAGCGTGGTTCATTTAACAATAGGAATCGAGGACGCGGATCTCGACAATTTGGCGAGTCTCAAGCGAGTTAACATAATACTCGTGGCAGGGGCTATACATATAATAATCATCGCTTATTGTACAATGAACAGGTCGATGAAGAGCCTAGTTCAAAAACAACTGAATCAAATGACATGCAGTTTTTTCGATCCTAAGCATAATATTTTAACTTTACATGGTAAAACAATCTTTTTATGTGAACAAAAGATTTATTAATAAAAAATTTATCTCGTAGATGCAGCCGCATCTTTGTCAGTTGTAAGGCTACCATATATAGCGATGATACTGTCGTCGACGGTATTGGAGGGCAGATTCGCTCAGCGGGATATGTCTACCTTAATTTGGAACATCATTTTGATGAGCATAACATCGCATTCAATAACAAGTTCTATGTTTTCGATAGCATTACATTAAAGGCGGATGGAATTCTGGGGTTAGATTTCTTGTGCGCATACGCATCGAATATCGATTTCGCACGAAAGTTAGTTACTATGACTCAAAGTGGCATGGAATATTCTTTACAGCTTTATGATGCAGTAGATTATTTGAATGAGGTTTTATTCATTCCAGCACGAAGTGAAACATTCCATTATATTTATATTAACTCTGATAATCAGGAAAATTGCGTTATCTATCCAAAACAATTGGGAGAAAATATTTTTATGGCGGGAGCTATAGTTAGCCTGAAAAATCAAAAAGTACCTGTAAAAATTTTGAATACGAGTGAACATTATGTCACATTAGCAATGTTTCAACCAGAGTTAAATTCTCTTGCAGAATACGACTTATATAAATTCGAATCTAGTATAAAAAATTCTATACAATCTTTGTGTTCAAAATATGCAGATATTTTCTTTTTGCCGGCAGATAAGTTAACTACCGCGAATATTTACAAACAAACAATTCAATTAAAACCTAATACCAGTCCAGTTTATGTCAAGCAGTACAGACTCAATCAACCACAATCTTTAAAACAATAAATTGACAACCTAATAAAACAGATGTTAGATAACGATATAATAGAAGAAGCAAAAATTGAGTGGGCATGCCCAATATTATTAGTACCCAAGAAAACAGCTAATAATAAAGACAAAAAATGGCGTTTTGTGGTAGACTACAGAAAATTAAATAATTGTATACTTGACGATAAATTTCCTTTGCACAATATAACAGAAATTTTAGACTCACTCTCTGGTTCCGTTTATTTTTAGCATCTAGATTTATATCAAGGATATTTCCAAGTGACCTTAGATAAGGACAACCGAAGCTGTACGGCATTTACTACTAATACAGGTCAATACCGAATGAAAAGACTTCCGATAGGATTAAAAATTAGGCTGAATTCTTTTGCTCGTGTAATGTCAGTGGCTATCTCTGGCTTAACGTATGAAAAATGCTTTGTTTATATGGACGATTTAGTTATTTTTGGCCGTAACCTTGAAATTCACAACCGAAATTTGACAGATCAAAGCGATACCGCGCACCGGCGCTCGGAATTTCAAGTGACCTTGAGACTCCCGGAATCTCGCAATTTCATGTCGCGCAGCGTCTGGTGCTGGTGAGGGGTTAAATACTTTCGACCATATTTATATGGCCGAACATTTACAATTATAACCGATCATAAACCGTTAGTTTATTTATTCTCAATGATCCCTCTAGCAGGCTTTTAAAATTTAGGATATTGCTAGAAGAGTAAAGGTAAAGAAAATAGTGTTGCTGACGCCTTGTCTAGAATTTTGATAACATCGGATACTTTAAAAGATAAGTATAATATTTCCTTGTTCATACAAGGAAATACTTATGATTTTGACTACGACAAAAGAGACTGTTAGATGAAAATGATGAAAATACTCTCTGTAGAAGGGCTTATTATCCTATACATACATCTTTGTCAGTTGTATATTCATCAATTCTATAAATTGATGAATATATCTGACAAAGATGTTTGGAAATAATTCAGCACAGACTACCTGTTCTTAATAATCTTTAATTTTACCATTTGATATCATTATTGTACCAATATGCTTATGTATTTTGTGTTTTTGTAATATCTAATTGACAAGTTTAAAAGAGACCTATATTAGCAAGTTTCTTTCGGCATTTCTTCTTAGCCAATGGTCATTTCCGAAATGCTAGTAGATAAAAAAAGGAAAAAAGTAAAAAGAGAATTAAATAAGATACAATAAGATTATATTTCAAAAACTGTAAGACGTGTCTAAGTGCCCGCGAGGGCCCAATGGCAAATAAAGAATTTTTATCTTTTTATCTTTATCTTTTTATTCCTATTTTTAGCAAACCCACCGACAACAGGTCTGATCAGCGTCGAGTAGTGGAGTTACTTAAAATACCAAACGATTATGTAGAATTATCTTTTATAGGTAACTCAATTAAAGAATAATGATAAAGTCGACTTATAAAGCGAATGTTTTATTTTTTGTGAAAATAAAAAGAATATATTTATAAACCTTGACTTTCAGGCACATTTTACGGGAGTCGAATTTGTGACAAAATTAAAGGAATTTTGTGAGTTAATAAACGTAAAAACTATGCATAGTTAAAAGAAAAGATAATTAAACATTTATAAATGATTTATTACAATAAGTGAAAATAAGGAAGGATTGGACAGGCCCAAAATTTTATATATTAAAAGGAGTTACGAGAATAGAAAAAGAGGAAGATAAAAAATATATCTTACATGACTTTCACTTGCTACCTACCAGTGGGCATGCTGGGGTACGCAGAATGACTAATAATATAAAACGACGATTTTTCTGGCCAGGCTTAGACAAGGATATTAAAGAGTTTGTTAGTAGGTGTACTAAATGTCAAAAGATGTAGCATTGTAGGTATACCAAGGCGCCATTGGAAATAACTACATCTGCTTCAAAAGCTTTTGAAAAAATCTACGAGTATCTTGACCTTGTTGGTCCTCTTGAGAGAGATTTAGAAGAAAATTGTTATATATTGACAATTCAATGCGAACTTACAAAGTTCGTGGAAGCATATCCGTTGAAGAGTAAGGGAACGGTAAGTGTTGCGCATGCATTTGTAAGTAATTTTATTCTTAGATTCGGGATACCAGACATTATCGCAACTGATCGGGTACAGAATTTGTGTCGTCTACAAAGGAAAAAAAATAATTAAATTATTGTAAAATAAAAATTAAATTTAAAAATTTGTAATTTGTAAATTACTAGAAATAGAAAAATCGGCCAAGTGCGAGTCGGACTCGCACACGAAGGGTTCCGTATCATTATCTATAAAAACGGCGAAAAAATCACGTTTGGTGTATGGGAGCCCCCTTAAATATTTATTTTATTCTATTTTTTAGTATTTGTTGTTATAGCGGCAACAGAAATACATCATCTGTGAAAATTTCAACTGTCTAACTATCACGGTTCATGAGATACAGCCTGGTGACAGACGGACGGACGGACGGACGGACGGACGGACGGACGGACGGACGGACGGACAGCGGAGCCTCAGTAATAGGGTTCCGTTTTACCCTTTGGGTACGGAACCCTAAAAATTAATATCCACGGCTTATCACCATGAATCCATTGGAGCTTTAGAAAATTCGCACAAGAATTTAGGTGCTTTGTTTGTTTGTTTGTATAATCTTTATTGTACTACAAAGAAAAACAAAATACAGATAAAATATTGTTTGTACAATGGCGGACTTATCCCATCCGGGATCTCTTCCAGTCAACCATAGAATACATGATAGGAAATGTCAATTTAATGAAGTAGGTATGAGCACAAAGTCATTCACACTATATTAATAAACAAACAAATCAATCTGTTACACATATAGATAAACGTAAACTTATATAAATATCATACATATAAATACTAACATATCCATCTTCGCATACATACACAAATACCTACAATACACATAAATACCAGTACATATACATATCAGATACTAGTAGACAATTAGCTCAAATTTTCAGGTGCATCAAACCAGAGATTAAACAATTTTAACTTAAAAGATTGGACAGACTGGGCCATTCTCATAGGTGCATATTTGCGGAGTCATTGTGATGGGCAAAAAGACACTTGGAGTTAATTGCTTCCATTCTGGTGTTATAGCTTTAACAACACTGTTCATACAGAGACTAAGTATTCACTGTTCGAGCTTGTGTTTGATAGACCCAGTAAAATACCTTGTAAAGTTAGTAGTAATATAATTGAAACTATATATAATCCAGAAAATTATGAATTACATGTAAAACATCGTCTTCAAGTATCATTAAAGGACGCTCGGAAAAATGTAATTATTAGTAAGGAAAAACGTAAACACTTGTATGATAAGAAAATAAACAACAAAACGAGCCTTCTTTGAAGACAGTCGTTTCAATTAAACACCTCATTACAACTGTATGAACCGCATTACTTATTGTAAGAATCAGAGTATTCAATATTTGTGAGGATCAAACAAATATACAGAAATTACTATGGGGTAAACCAAAGTGTAAATGCAGTGTACCACATCTAGACATGTCAAAATGGATTCATACAAAAAAACATAAAATTTGTAACAATTTATTACAATAGAATACACTTTATTGAACCAAAATAAATACATTTGAGTAACATGTTATTGCAATAGTACAATAGGCGGTCTTATCGCTAAAGCGATCTCTCCAGACAACCATATCAAAGGAAGAGAAACAAACATTAAGATACAAGTAGGTAGTGGCGCATTTATAACTATACCTATTTCTACACATAGATACATATACATAGACTCAACATACTATACAATCGAGAAAAAAGAATTAAAATGAGTGTAATGAGCAGAAAAGTAACAAGGACAACAACAGACAACAAAGTACGTACGTATGACAATGTCAAATACACACATATACATGTATATTTTATTATAGTCAGATAGACAGATAGTGAGACTTTACTAGGTTTTTAAAGGTCATTAGAGATTGTGCACAGCGAATATATAGTGGTAAAGCATTCCATAGTTGCACAGCCCGTACCGAGAACGACTTAGAGTAATATTATGGAGAGTGAAATGGCGTTATCAGACGAAGGGAAAGAGTACTGCGTGTACTACGGTCACAACGATCCCGTACCTCACTGAGATAGATGAAACATTCTTTCAAGTAACTAGGAGAAGTAGGATTAAAAAGAATAGAATAAAGAAGTGAGAGTACGTGCCAGTTGGGACGTAACCTGATAGGGAGTCACTTGAGCTGAGAGCGAAATTCGGAAACGTGATCATATTTGTGAAGCCCAAATATAAATCGTATACAGAGATTTTGAAGGCGCTCAAGTTTGTTTAATGCGTCTTCAGCGAGGTTAAGGTAGCAAGAGTCGGCATAGTCAAGAATGGGAAGGAACAAGGACTGTGCGAGTAAAATTTTGGTGCCAATAGGAAGAAAATTACGCAAACGACGGATGGAGCCAGTTGCTGCAAACAACTTCCTGCTAACGTAGGCTATCTGCACTGACCAAGAAAAGGTTCTGTCAAAGTAGACGCCAAGATTCTTCACACTCTCACTATAATGGACCTGAACATTATTAAATATTATTGGAGAAAGAGTCTCCCTATCGATATTAGAGATAAAGCGCGGACTGCCGATAATAATGGCTTATGTTTTTATAGGATTGACTGTACGGCCGTTTGATTTACTCCATTCAGATATGCGTACGAGGTCTTTATTTACTTTAGCGATCGCATTAGGCAGATTAGCTACTGTGTCGTGTGAATAAATTTGCAAATCATAAGCATAACCATGGCAGGAGGACCGAATATTACACGTTATGGAATTAATGAACAGAGAAAATAAAATAGGAGATAATACGCTACCCTGAAGTACGCCGGCAGTTGTTAGACATCACGAGGAGAATTTATCATCGAGGCGTACACGCTGCCAACGGCCATAAACGTACGAATGAAATGACCTGACGAAAAACGGATTGAAATGGATTGAGGATATAGTTTTTGGAAAAGAAGTCGGTAAGTTGTTTTTCAACAAGGCGTTCAAGTACTTTAGAAAGGAAAAGGAGATTTGAAATTGGACGATAATCTGACTAAGAAAATGGATTCGATTTTTTAGGTAACTAAATTGTTTTTTTATAACATAGGCATTCTTCCAAGCCGAGGGGAAAACACCAGAAGTGACGGATTTATTGAAGATCAAGGTGATTACAGGAAGGATTAGCAATTTATTAACAATTTAATGCTATGTACTTAATATTAATTATTATATCCTTTATTATATTATAATATTTATTCAATTATCAAAGAATAACGGCAACTTCCCATACTTGAGTCGACCTGTCATTCGTTTTTTTAAAATTAAGCGATAAATAATTTTCAACTGTTATGTTTCATGTTCACTTTCTTAAATATTAACCGACTACAAAAAAAATATACCTTGAGGAAGCCGGGATGTTTTTTACAAATAGAAACAGGATGGGCTTTTTGAGGTTATGCGAATGTCAACGTGAATCTGTGGTAGACTTAAAGATGCCAAATGAATCTATCTTCAAATCAAACCCTTCGTGTAAAAATATTCACGTATTTCATGATTATTGCGATTGGACCTTCAATCAATGTATCGTTTTATACGTGGCCCTCATTGTTATTGTGCTGCACCGCTCCGCTTATGCCAAATAAAATCTGTAATGTCGTACCTACAACCTTGCACTTATTAGGATTGTATAAATATTTGCCCGTCTCTTTACGCTGTGAATTGAAACAGATATTCTTTCATGTCCTTGAAAGAGGATTAGGTTAAATTGGTCAATCAAAACCGGTAGAGCTACAGTTAAATCTCCGATTTCATGGTACCTTGTACATCTACCTTTTTGTGCATTAACGCATATATTGCAATTGACACAGAGTATTTGGTGCGTCCGAGATGTAGCAGACGAATCCATTATAAAGCTAGCTTCACCCTTTGAGCGCACACACACCTTCCAATTCGAGATGCAATCAGAGTCTGTGTATCACTAGCGTAAGGTAATCGTAAAGGCAAGAAAATGAGGTCCACGGAAATTGGAAATTTTATATTACAAGTATTAATAGATTACGGTAACTGATTTACATCAGGTGGGCCGTATGCTTGAATGCCCCCCGACGTTGTATAAAAAAAATGCTTTAGTCAGTAAAAATAAACAAATCATTGACTTGCGTTCTGTTTCACTCTACGTTAATGTAATATTAATTATTTTAAACTTTTTTTTAAACTTTCATGTAAGAATAATCATTGAGCAGCAATTAAAAATTATATAGTTGATATGGTAATATAATATATAGTTTTAAAGGTATGTTTTAATTGTTACATGATCTATGAAAAATAATGATTTTTGTTCATTATAACTCATATTTATGCACAAATTATTAAGTAAAAAATTTGACAGGCCATATTTAGCCATTGTTCTGTTTCTTTTGGAAATTTTACGATATTATTGTGAAGTTCTGACAAATTAAAGCAATTTGCTTTATTTAATCTCAGACCGTCTGTCATTATGAGAGTAAAGTCACCACAAAAAATACTCCAACCGAATGCTGTATTTAGCAGACGAGGGCGACCTTGACCTAAATTTAATTTCCCATTACGGATATTTAAACTTAATATATTTGTACGGGCCCCTTCGATAGGACCCGTACACGTTTGTAAACTAATATAAAACAATAGATACGTGAGTAGGTATTGGCGGGTTAGTTTTTCGCACCTCCGGTTGTAAGGCGTAGGTGTGGATTCGAGAGAATTGAAACCACTTGATGCTGCTTGATAGAAGTATGTCGCCGAAGGTAATGCTTCAGAGGATACGACGTCTTGACTGACTTGAAGGTGGCTAGGCTGACGAGATGTTTACTGTGTGACCGCAAACTGCAACTGTACCGATCGCCGTTTTTTTTTTTTTTGACCTGACTATGTAGTTAGCCCCGAGTGGGCTGTTACTACGTCACCGGACTTTTTTTTTTATTTTCGCCCAAGAAATTTGAAGACCCACAAAAGAAGGACCAACCCACATCCGAGTGTGCATCGGTCATTCTTCCGTGAGGGGCACCCTCCGGAAAAAGGGAGGGAGGAGGTGAAATCTTTGAAAGATACCATTTCGTGCGAACGAACTGGTTATGTCAGATTTCCACTTACTAAAACACCCCCTGGGACTGCCTTTAGCCGGGAAGGCTATAAATGCTCCATCTGAAGCGATCACCCCAGGGGAACGGGGTGACGCAAGGTCACCGGACTCACTTCGGGCCATATTTATACCCCCTGTGTGCGAGAGATCGGCAACAGTGTGCGAGCGAGACAGGTATAGCGAATTTTGCTCAGTCTCCGAGGCATTACCTTATAACGATTGCTTTATTTCGATCAAAATTACTCTACATTTGTTCTATTTTTACGAACAAATGACCCCTTTTCATACAAATTCATAAAACTTTAGTAAAACTTCTTACTTAAACTCTAAGGGTCAGTGAGCAACACATATGAAAAAAGTTTATTTATACTTATAACTATGACGGTAGGTACTTGCAACTTATATTATTTACAAACTATAGCTGTTGCGGCCACTAATCAAATATATTTACTTTATTATATATATTTCGCCGCAACAACTTGTACAACTAATGTGTAAATGTAATGTGTGAAATTATTACTTAAACTGTTTGTTTGTTTGTATAATCTTTATTGTACTACAAGAAAAAACAATAATACAGATAAAAAATAAAAATTGTTTGTACAATGGCGGACTTATCCCATCCGGGATCTCTTCCAGTCAACCATAGAATACCTGATAGGAAATCTCAATTTAATGAAGTAGGTATGAGCACAAAGTCATTCACACTATATTAATAAACAAACAAAACAATATCTGTTACACATATAGATAAACGCAAACTTATATAAATATCATACATACAAATACTAACATATCCATCTTCACACACATACACAAATACATACAATACACATAAATACCAGTACATATACATATCAGATACTAGTAGACTATTAGCTAAAATTTTCAGGTGCATCAAACCAGAGCTTAAACAATTTTAACTTAAAAGATTGGACAGACTGGGCCATTTTCACATCACCTGGAAGTGAATTCCAAAGACGTGCCGACTGCACAGTAAAAGATTTCGCATAGGAATGACAATTGTATGATGGAATATCCAATGTCAGATTTTTGCTAGGACGTAAAATATCATCCCGTACACGGAACTCGAATCTCTCCGAGATGTAATTTGGAGCTGAGGGATTAAATAGGACCTGGAAAAGCAACGTAAACTGTTTATTCGATACAAAAACGACTATTCTATTTATCTTATACAAGTACACGCGACGGTTTCAATGTACATGTTATAGTTGTAGCGAACAATTATTGGATGCACTCATCCTTTTAGTAACTTACTGACACCATGCACGAGTGAAACATACAAGTCTTTGAAGGCTAACCAAGAGCCACGATTCCTGAACACAACACTGGTAAAGAGACGTGAGGCAGACTCGTTTCCAAGGCACTACTCTCAGACATCCAGACGGAGGCAATTTTTGAAGTTCCATTATTTTGGCCGTTATACGTCTCGCCAACTCTGTTGTATACTTGTTTTCAATATGGAGACTATCCGTAGTTTGAGCGCTGTCAAGACACACCAACTTCATTTTCACCACATCCAAGCGCGAAATACTTCCTTCAATCTGTCGCTGGCCACCTGAAGTTTCGCAAGCGATGTGACGGCAGAGATATCACCTTAACTTCGTTCTGTATGGGTGATGCGTCCTTTCAAATATCGCCGCGAATTGATCAGGCTTTGTTTCTCTTTTTCTGCCTTCCTCCGGCAAGGCAAATAACCGTGGACAATAAAATTTTCGAAACCAAGAAAGTCCAACCAGGCAACTTTTACCAAGTTCAACCACGCGGGCCCACGCGGTCGACACGGCACGGCGCAATCTCGAAAATAGCATTTCCAATCTTCCACCAGCAGATTCTTCATAAATCCGCTTCGAAGGACCAAATAGGAGATCATGCATTGTTCGGAGGATGTGCCAATAAGAAGGTATTTTGTAGTTAAAAACGTTCAAACACACTCTCGAACAAAAGTATGGAATCACCTGTTGTGTTTTGTTCTGACGATATTAAAAAAGAATGACCAATGAAAATTAATAAAATGGTACCGTTTTAATATATTATTTAAACTTTAAATTGATACCATAATCATTTTAGTTGCATCCATATTTCAGCAGCTGTCCTGGTTAAGAAGTATGGAAATAAGGAAATGGGATTCAATAAATAAAACAACAAAATTTAATAAAAAAATCTTTATTTAGTCTCATCAGTCATCACATAAATGCTCGACGGGATTCATGTGAGGACTAAGATCAGGCCAGTCCAATGTAGCGATACTAACTTTACCCAGGAATTCCCCGGTAGCCTGCGAAGTGTGACAACGGGCGTTATCGTGCATCAGGAGGAAGTTATCGCCGACATATCCCCATATCCCACGACACATGTTCTAACAGAATATCGGATATATAGCGGTCTGAAGTTAGAGCACCCCCTAGTCCCCCACCAGGCACAAAAACAAGCTTCGTTTTTCCATTCAAAGAAATGCCGGCCCACATCATGCAGGTACTGTCCTCATAGGCTACTGTTTCAGCAATACAGCACTGAGCAAATCGCTCTCCAGGCTGCCTATAGCACTTTGCCTTCGGTCGCTACCGTGCAAGCACATTCTGCACTCGTCTGAGAACAGAGCTCGCCACACTGCTCGACTGCCCAATTAAGATGGTCGCGAGCAAATTGAAGACGTGCTTGTCGGTGAACTGCCGTCAGTTTTGGGCCTGTGGCAGACCTTTTTGGGGTCAAGTTTGCTTCCTTAAGTCTTCGCCGAACTTTCCACTCACTAACAGCCATCTCACAAACTTGTCTGAGCTTTTGCTGGACGTCGACGTCAGTCAAATGACGATTTCGAAGAGAAGTTGACACGATAAAACAGTCATGTCTCTCTGAAGTGCACCAGCGACGTCCAGATCTTGGTCTCGGGACAAAACCTCCAGTCCCCCGCAAGCGTTTTTAAACTTTCGAGACAGAGGACTTGACTGCTGGATTCCAGAGGTAATAGAAACATAAACAAACTCATGACCGTTGATCACTACATTCTGTGGTCTGTTAGAGATATAAGATTTAAACCACCTCCAAAGATTACCTCGAATACCATTGAAGGCAAGTTTTTCCAGGAGCAACTTGTGGTCTACTCTGTAGAAAGCTTTCTGAAAATCAGTATTAATATTGTGTTTGTTTATTTGCAGATAAGTAGTGTAACTAAGTAGATTAGTGGTAGTCGAGCGTCGTTGTACAAAACCGTGTTGCTGTTTGATGTTATTATTATAATAATAATAATAATAATAATGTTTATTCCCAAGAACATGGTATTATATATAAGGTGTTACATATCTTTTGTGCATGCATATTCTGCCTTTAATGGCGTAGGAACATTTACGAGTACAATACTTCAGTTTCTGTAAAATTGACGAATACTAAACAAAAATTAATAAATTACTACAAGTTAAAAAAAAAAACTTTTTTTTTTTTAACGTTGCCGCTCTACCTACAGTTCATTCAAAATATGATAAGTACATAATGAAAGGGTCATTTGTATTCCATGTAGTCCTTAACAGTATAAAAGCAGTTGATTAAAAGCCAGTTATATAATTTACGTTTGAAACTATTGAGCATCTGTATGTTTCTAATGTCACGCGGTAATTTATTATATAGTTTAATTGCCATACAAAATATATTTTTTATTGCAGTGGGGCCCCCACATAAAAAAACTGACCAGTAAGCTCAGCTCCGCCGCATATGCGGTTAGGAGAATTAGACAATTGACGGATGTGGCTACTGCGCGCTTAGTCTATTTCAGCTACTTTCATAGCATTATGTCGTATGGTATACTGTTGTGGGGAAAAGCGGCTGACATTGAAACTGTTTTTATATTACAAAAGAGAGCCATCCGCTCTATTTATAACATGGGCGCCAGGGAATCTCTTAGAGAACTATTTAAAGAAATAAATATCCTCACGGTTACCTCTCAGTATATTTATGAGAATATAATGTATGCTCGTAAAAATATAGAGTCATTTTCTAAATTTAGTGAAAATCTTAGAAGTAAGAATAGATTGCGTATGCCTGTACATCGACTTGCTAAGACTAGTAGATCTTTTATTGTAAATTGTATTCGATTCTATAATAAATTACCTGAAACAGTTCTGTCCTTGCCTGAGAATATGTTCAAAAGGTACATCAAAAATACTCTGTGCAGGAAGGGTTATTATAGAATCGATGAATATCTAACTGATAGAGATGCTTGGAAATGATTCAGCACATGTATTAATATATCTTTAATTGTACCACTTGATTTCACTATATGTACACTCACATATATTTATTGTAATATATTTTAACGATGGAAAAAAAAGACCCATATTGGCAAGTTTCTTTTGGCATTTCTTCTTCGCCAATGGTCATTTCCGAAATGCTGGTAGATTAAAAAAGAGAGATTAAAAGTAAAAAAAAAAAAGAACTGGAAAATTATTAAGATACAATATGATTTAATTTAAAGAATGTAAGACGTGTCTAAGTGCCCGTAAGGGCCTAATGGCAAATAAATGATTTTTATCTTTATCTTTATCTTTTATTATTGCTAAATATGTGTAACCGTTGGTTAGGTACAAATAATTTCGTGGGATCTCTACTACTTGTTTTGTTTAATACCTTGTCGTGTAGTGGGAAAAGGTGTGGGTGCTTTCTCACGAATATGCAGGTTTCATAAATGTAGAGGCTAGGGAGAGGGAGAATTTTGGAGTTTTGGAACAGTGGCTTGCAGTGGTCCAGGTAGTCTTTCCCGTGTATAACTCTAATGCATTTTTTTTGTAATCTAAATGCCCTTTGCACTTCCACGGAATTCCCCCAAATAATTAGGCCATAGCGCAATACAGAGGCAACATACCCGTGGTATGCAAGCAACGCTGTTTCTTTTGAGACTGTTACTTTCAGCCTGCGAAGTGCAAATACAAATTTATCCAACTTGCAGCATATATTGTTAATATGTTCCTTCCAATTCAGGTGTTTGTCAATAGTTAATCCTAAGAATAAACTTGAGTCAGCTTCCTTTATTTTTGTGTTATTAAAATTTATTGTCATTTGTGAACGAACATTATTATTATATGTCTGAAAATTAACTATTTTAGTTTTTTCGGTATTAATTTTTAGTTTATTATCTTCTAACCATTTATTAACATTATTTAGTTCGGTATTCACGGCCGAGTCTATATTTTGTTTGTCACATTTAATCAATAACGTTGTGTCGTCAGCAAAAAGAATACAGTCATGTTTTGTTGCATTAGGTAAGTCGTTTATATACAATAAGAATAATAAAGGTGAGAGGACCCCACCTTGAGGGACTCCGCTTTTATTAGTCCTAAAAGAGGATTTAAATATCTTTTTCTCATTATTCACTATTTTTGATATTTCTACGTATTGCTGACGGTCGGCTAGATAGCTTTTTATCCAGTCATTGGCTTTTCCCCTGATACCGTATTTTTCTAGTTTGTTCAGTAATCGGTCGTGACAAACGAAGTCAAATGCTTTTGACATATCTAGGAAAACTCCTGTAGCTGTCGACTTCTGGTTCAAAGTTTCCGTGATCTGTTTGACTAAAGAAAAACAAGCCAACGTTGTTGACATATTATTCCTAAAGCCATACTGGTTTGGTACTAGTAGATTATATTTTTCAAGAAAAGCATATATTTTGTCTTTCATTGCTGTTTCCAGAATTTTCGATAAGTGTAATTGGTCTATAATTTCCAATTTCGGTTGGGTCCCCCTTTTTAAACAACGGTATTACTTTTAACTATGTAGTGATGGATATATTATATTATGAATTAGTTTTTCAAAAAGCTTTGTCAGAGCAGGTAGTATCGAAATGGGCCGGTATTTCTCCATATCGTTTACAGATCCACTCTTATGCACAGGCACTATGCGAGCTGTCTTCCGGACTGTAGGAAATATCCCTCATGTATACAACGACTGTATAAAAACTGTAGTGGTTGGTAAATGCATTCAGATATATGCTTGAAAAATAAAGGTGGAATACCGTCCACTCCTAATCCCTTAGTTATTATTATTATATATATTTTTGTAAAACAATAGAAACTAATTAAGCTTCATATATGTATGTAAAAAATAAATTAACAACCCAACATTCTCTTCTGTTTAGAAAATTCTTCATGAAACATAAAAACAGTAATATTTTTGTAAAAAAAATAAACGGTTGTTTATTACTTACTCGAACTTACTTATATAAATCGAATGACATTTAGAGTCACACAGTACACCGGCTGTTTTATTACTTTAAACGCATATCTCCAATCCAACTGAAATAGCAAATTCGTTTAATAATTATTTTATAGATAAAATTAATCCAATTGACATTTTATATAAGAATCCGACTGCTCACCTTAAATATGGACTACAAAAATCAATGTTTATGTTACCTAGTATACCGCAAGACATTAAAAGAATAATAATAAAAAAAAATACGAACAGTGTCGGATATGATGGTTTCTCAACGAAAGTAATCAAGGCAGTTAATAGTAATATATGCCATCATCTGAGGCATATTATTAATTTAAGTATAGAGACGGGCGACTTCCCTTCCGATCTCAGAATGACTATTGTGAAACCGTTGCTTAAAAAGGACAATAAAGAATTATTGGACTCATATAGACCAATTGCACTTAACTTAATATTTTCTAAAATATTTGAAAAATATATATACAATGAGCTAAATACATATTTAGAAAATAACAACATTCTATGCAATGAACAAAAAGGTTTTCGTCGTAACAAAACAATAAACATGGCTATTTTTTATTTTTTAAATGAGGTTATGACACAGGTGGATAAAACATCGCCTGTCTGCTCGATATTTTGTGATATGACGCAATCATTCGATTATGTCAAACATTGTATCTTAATTGATAAACTCGAATCTTGCGGAATAAGAGGCAATGTTTTGGGCTTGATCCAGTCATATCTAACTGATCGCCAGTAAATAACTGAAATTAAAAGTATTAATCCTGTAACAAAATATGAACAAACATATAGATCAAACACGCGCAACGTAATGTATGGTGTCCCGCAAGGCAGCGTACTAGGGCCGCTCCTCTTTATAGTATATATTAACGACTTACCAAGTGCTGTTAATCAACCCATGACACTATTTGCTGACGATAGCACAGTGACCATAAAATATGACAATATTAACTCTTATGTATCTGACATTAACACATCACTGACATCTGTAATTCAATGGCTTAATAGTAATAATTTAAAAATCAATTTAAATAAAATAAATATAATGCATTTTAATCAAAGACCTAGGGCTTCCTCTGACATTGTATTAGCATATCAAGACAATATTATTAACGAATGCGATACTGTTAGATTTCTTAGTCTAATTATTGATAAAAGGCTGAATTGGAAAAGTCATTTTGATGGGCTCACAAAAAAAGTTAGTAGCTTGGCGTATGGCTTAAATAGACTGTCTTCTATGGTCAATATTAATATATTGCTTACAGCATATCATGGTCATAAACATATATCATAACCTACGTTAAGAGTTATTTTTTGGGGTAACTCGAGTAATGTAGACATGGTATTTAAAATGCAAAAACGATGCCTACGATCTATGTTCGGCCTTCAATCTACTGACAGCTGTAAGTCACTATTTGCAAAGCATAAGATTCTTACGCTCCCGTCGTTGTATATACTGGAGGTGGCACTATTTGTTAGAAGTAATTCATATCTATTCCCTCAAGTAAAAGACAAAGTCATTCGAAATCTACGAAACAAAAATAGACTTTGGTTGCCGCCCGCCAAAACAACTATGCTACAAAAGAGCATAATGTGGATGGCTCCAAAAATTTATAATAAAATTCCTGAAACCTACAAAGAACTAAGTGTAAATGTATTTAAAGTGAGATTTAAAAGGTTACTGACTAGCAAATGCTATTATAACATAAATGAATACATGACAAATAAATTTTAGCTGATTAACTCTATATTATATTTTATTAAAACAAAATTAATTATTAATATTAATGTTACGGTTGAAATTTGCTTTCTAATTTTTGTAATGTATTAACATAGAATATTGACATTGGTATTATTAATTAATAATGACGCATATATTTGCATGCTGTATCACAGCAAGACATGTTGAACCTAGTTTTAAGCAGACCAACATCCATTCTACACCTTTGCACCTCTGTATCTGATGTATAACTTACACATGTTTAAGCAAATAAATTATCTTATCTTATCTTAACGCACTTTCTGTTACCACAGTTCGTTTTGCAATAGTACCTTTTATATTCCTGTCCTACGCATATAAATTGGGCACTAGCTAGTTGGCGTAATGATTTTTTTGCTAGCCGGTGTGGCTTCCCAAAGTTCAATATTTCGGCTATTCAACTTGCGAGCCATCACCTGCCTACGTCATGTACCTCATTATTGAACAGTAGAAACCATAACACAAGTGGGTGACATCTTACTAAATTATAGCGTGGCCAGTACTCGAGCGTCACAAGCAGGACGTGCAAGTCACGGAGAGATAGAGAGAAATCTATTGCTGAACGTGGGAATTGACGCGGAAGGACCTCGTCAGGAACTCTCGTGTTTGCAGTCGCAGGAGCTTTCTGGTCCCTGATGATGAACAGACTTAGGAACATGTCCAGCAAAAACAAAAAATTATAACAAGGAACAGTTTTAAATCAAACTTTGCTTTAAAAAGAAGAAATAAAATTTAAAACACATCAAACCTGTCAAATGTTATGTAATTTTACATGATCAAACGCTCGTCGCGTGGTTTTTCTGTGTCAAGAGATTGCTGTTTCTTTTTATTTGTTCATTTATGATATATTACTGTTAACACAAAAAATGATAAGATGTCTCACGAAAAGACATAAAAAATGGGTTTTATTATTATGAAGTTTTATTTCCTTTTTTTTATGTATTTAAATTAAGTGTTGTTTTTAAATGCATTAATCGACATCTCGAATCATCGAATTCGATTAATCGACAATGCAAATAACGCGAGAAAGTTGTGTAGATTGTACTACTTCGAACTTCTGGTAGACAAGCTTGAAAGGAGGTCTAAACGAGGGTTTTATAACAAAAGTGATTGAAGTCGTTAAGGTGTAACGATAAAGAGGTAACGAGTCGTCGGTATTATTATAGTCGAACTCACTGGCAAGGTCGCGCGGGCTGGCGAGAAGGCGGCGAGAAGGCGGGCAGCGGGCGATGCGCGAGGCTGTCGGCGGCTTACTGTCGCAGAAATCGTTCATATTTATTTTACGTTTTTAAAAAACAATTAAAACGTCCTTTGATCGTTCTTCTCTCCGTTTAGAAGACGCGACTAGCGCCGCGACACCGCTCGCCGATGGCTCGTTTTGTTTGTAAACAGAACTAGTAGTTTTATGAAACTTTCGTACAAACTATTTAATGCATTGTAATTTTAAATGCATAATGCTTAGTAACTAAATTAAAATTCAGAATGCCCATTTTTTATTTTATTTTTATTATGTCGTACCTACCTGATTTAAAGAAATACGTATTTTTTTTTATACTACGTCGGGAGCAATAAATAAGCATACGGCCCATCTGATGTAATGCGGGTACCGTAGCCTACTAAACGCTTGCGATATATTAAGTATCACTCGCGTGATGCCTCCTCTGCTGATTACACAGCAACTCCTTGGGAGCTTACTGGTGACCTCACTCACACGCAGGAACACAACAACCCTCTAGGGAGTTGTTACTTGGTTGCGGTTTTTCTGTAAAGTAGAGGTACTTTCCCAGACGGGCTGCTTTGATGCGCCCTACCTCTCTTAAAAATCGTAGCGAGTGAGCACTTGGAGTACAGAGCGTACAGCTCGTGCGGCGCCAGCTCGCCAGCTCGCCAGCTCGCCGCCCCCGCCGACACAGCGACAGGTGCGAGGACGAGTCACTTCCACGGGCGTTGCTTCGATGCGTGTGACACACGGCACAGCACGAGCTGCGCCTTGTGTGTACAAACTCATGACAACCAACACCAACACTCGTGGCTTCGATTCACACACTACAACAGGGTGAATACAGGAGACGCGACACGGCCCTCCTCGCGACCACCCCTGACACGCCTCCGCCGCAACACCAACACTCGTGGCTTCGATTCACACACTACAACAGGGTGAATACAGGAGACGCGACACGGCCCTCCTCGCGACCACCCCTGACACGCCTCCGCCGCAACACCAACACTCGTGGCTTCGATTCACACACTACAACAGGGTGAATACAGGAGACGCGACACGGCCCTCCTCGCGACCACCCCTGACACGCCTCCGCCGCAACACCAACACTCGTGGCTTCGATTCACACACTACAACAGGGTGAATACAGGAGACGCGACACGGCCCTCCTCGCGACCACCCCTGACACGCCTCCGCCGCAACACCAACACTCGTGGCTTCGATTCACACACTACAACAGGGTGAATACAGGAGACGCGACACGGCCCTCCTCGCGACCACCCCTGACACGCCTCCGCCGCAACACCAACACTCGTGGCTTCGATTCACACACTACAACAGGGTGAATACAGGAGACGCGACACGGCCCTCCTCGCGACCACCCCTGACACGCCTCCGCCGCAACACCAACACTCGTGGCTTCGATTCACACACTACAACAGGGTGAATACAGGAGACGCGACACGGCCCTCCTCGCGACCACCCCTGACACGCCTCCGCCGCAACACCAACACTCGTGGCTTCGATTCACACACTACAACAGGGTGAATACAGGAGACGCGACACGGCCCTCCTCGCGACCACTCCTGACACGCCTCCGCCGCAACACCAACACTCGTGGCTTCGATTCACACACGAGACAATCATATTTTTTAAATACCACTAAGGTGGTAAACGAGAGTGTGGTCCGTGTGATGGTAAGCAGTTACCGTAGACTAGAGAAATTAAATACAAATACGAGGGGCGTCACACTTATGTTGCCGACACTGTAAAATCCTCATAACGCCTTTCTAGAAGAACCCCGTGCTGTAGACTCTTAGGCAAACCTCGGCAGGGAGCACATTCCACAACTTAATAGTTCTCGTAGTCTCTAGTAGGAAACCTTTCTGGAACCGCACAGTACGCGACCATTGTGGCTACACGTATGAGCATACCCAGCCGTCGTCGGCGGGTAGTGCGATTGTAAACGAGGCTGCCGGATCGTGTCGAACAACTCGTCAATACACACTCCACCGCAGAACAATCTGTAGGACACGTAAACAAATGCAAAAAAATGTCTTCTTAAACCCATGGGCTTAATACTGTATGTGAGTTTGGAATTATCGACGATCCTCACAGCTCTTCTTTGCATCGAATCATCTCAGCTGGTATCCAGGTGGTATATACAAGAATACACTGTTTCAGCATCACTGCTCTAAAGATGTGAAACAACCTTCATCCATAATACTCGTATATTTTTTCAACACTTGCTCGTAAAGTTGCTTGCTCCATTACATCATAATTATATTCTCTTTGATTGTATCGTATTTAAGTTCTGCGCATTTTAATACTGTAGACCTTATTAACCGAAAGGCCGGTATGTCATCGGGCCCACTCGATGTATGAATGTCGAAGGAGAACAACATCCAAAGTCAAAGTCAAAATCTTTTTATTCCGTAAAAATGGCTACATTTGTTTGGAATCGTCACAATTTTTTTCCTTACCGTGCAGTTCATGACAAGGTGAGCACTGATAAAAATACTGCCAAAAAACTCAGGCATCCCTTTTTTGGTATCCAAACAAATTTACATAATTTATTAATTACATGGATCGATTAAGATTAAGATTATTATTAATTATATGGATCGACTCAATCCCAGGAATTTTTATCATTAATATAGTCAGATACTTTATAATAAGCCCTGCTACACAATTTGGCTTTAATGGTAGTTTTAAATTTGTTTATTGACAATTCTCTTATATTGCTGGGAAGTTTGTTATATACATTGCCCCATAAAAGAATTACTTATTTTGGAGACGGCTTGCATGTAACACAAGATTATGCTTATATCTAGTATTTATGTTATGAGTATCACTCTTTTTACAAAATGAGTCAATGTTTTTATGGACATACAAAATATTTTCATAGATATATTGCGATGCGACTGTTAGAATATTTATTTCTTTGAATTTTTCTCTAAGGCTCTCCCGGGGACCAAGTTTGTAGATAGCTCTTATGGCTCTCTTTTGCAATAAAAACCGCCGCCGGACATCTCGCTGTGTAATTGAGATTTTCGCCATTGAGCTACCTGCTAGGTGAGAGCTCCTCAAGATAGTACGCGGCACAGCTCCACCTGTCACTTAAATTCGAGTTACCTAATCCTAACCTAGGTAATTAGTTAGTAAAAAGAGATTACCTAGTAAATCGGTAACACTGCCATCCGGTTTTTGGAATGGTGGCATGGACGGTTGCCAACAGTTTCTCTCAGCAATTTTAGCGAGCGAGCACGAGGAAGGGTCGCAAGCCGCTCGCCGACTGCGCCGGTGGAATCACATTTTTGTGTGCGTGATCAATTTTAAGACAGGGCACATCAAAGCAGCTCTAATGGGAAAGCACTTCTACCTCACTGAAAATCGCAGCGAAATAGTAATCCCCGGCGAGTTTTCGTATCCTGTAACCTTCGAGTGAGTTAGGTTATCAGTATGCTCCTGAGGAATTGCCGTGTAATCAGTCATGGAACACGAGGGCGACACTTCCCGTGTTGCAAGCGTTCATGGGCTGCGGTAATCATTTCAGATAATGCGAGGTCGCCGGCGCCGTCGCTCACATGGAGGGTGTCTGCGAGCGGGGTCAGAGTTCAGTGGCGTGTTGACTGCGCACGGCGCTGCCTCCGTCTTCACTTCAGAGCGGTTCAAAGTTCCTAATTTACATATAATACGTTGTACTATAACATAAGTCGTTCTCGATGCGGCGTCGCTCGCTCTCTCGACGTGTTTCTGTACTACTCAGCGGATCTTCTCCATCGGATACTTTGTACTGAAACCACTCCCGTCGCGGAGACCTCTGTAACAATAAAGTAGAGACTACCTCTTCACGCCTTCTTAAATAACCCCGAATGCTGTAGTCCCTTGGGAAAATGAATGAATTGCGGGAAATAGACGTACCCCCCCCCCCCCCCCCTTCGATATAGATGTACGAACCCTTCGATATAGACGTACGGGCCCCTTCGATATAGATGTACGAACCCTTCGATATAGACGTACGGGCCTCTTCGATATAGATGTACGAACCCTTCGATATAGATGTACGGGCTCTTCGATATAGATGTACGAACCCTTCGATATAGATGTACGGGCCCTTCGATATAGATGTACGAACCCTTCGATATAGACGTACGGGCCCCTTCGATATAGATGTACGGGCCCCTTCGATATAGATGTACGAACCCTTCGATATAGACGTACGGGCCTCTTCGATATAGATGTACGAACCCTTCGATATAGATGTACGGGCTCTTCGATATAGATGTACGAACCCTTCGATATAGATGTACGGGCCCTTCGATATAGATGTACGAACCCTTCGATATAGACGTACGGGCCCCTTCGATATAGATGTACGGGCCCCTTCGATATAGATGTACGAACCCTTCGATATAGATGTACGAACCCTTCGATATAGATGTACGGGCCCTTCGATATAGATGTACGAACCCTTCGAAATAGATGTACGGGCCCTTCGATATAGATGTACGAACCCTTCGATATAGATGTACGAACCCTTCGATATAGATGTACGAACCCTTCGATATAGATGTACGAACCCTTCGATATAGATGTACGAACCCTTCGATATAGATGTACGAACCCTTCGATATAGATGTACGAACCCTTCGATATAGATGTACGGGCCCCTTCGATATAGATGTACGAACCCTTCGATATAGATGTACGGGCCCTTCGATATAGATGTACGAACCCTTCGATATAGACGTACGGGCCCCTTCGATATAGATGTACGAACCCTTCGATATAGATGTACGGGCCCTTCGATATAGATGTACGAACCCTTCGATATAGACGTACGGGCCCCTTCGATATAGATGTACGGGCCCCTTCGATATAGATGTACGAACCCTTCGATATAGATGTACGGGCCCCTTCGATATAGATGTACGAACCCTTCGATATAGATGTACGGGCCCTTCGATATAGATGTACGAACCCTTCGATATAGATGTACGGGCCCTTCGATATAGATGTACGAACCCTTCGATATAGATGTACGAACCCTTCGATATAGATGTACGAACCCTTCGATATAGATGTACGAACCCTTCGATATAGATGTAAGAACCCTTCGATATAGATGTACGAACCCTTCGATATAGATGTACGGGCCCCTTCGATATAGATGTACGAACCCTTCGATATAGATGTACGGGCCCTTCGATATAGATGTACGAACCCTTCGATATAGACGTACGGGCCCCTTCGATATAGATGTACGAATCCTTCGATATAGATGTACGAACCCTTCGATATAGATGTACGAACCCTTCGATATAGATGTACGAACCCTTCGATATAGATGTACGAACCCTTCGATATAGATGTACGAACCCTTCGATATAGATGTACGAACCCTTCGATATAGATGTACGGGCCCCTTCGATATAGATGTACGAACCCTTCGATATAGATGTACGGGCCCTTCGATATAGATGTACGAACCCTTCGATATAGACGTACGGGCCCCTTCGATATAGATGTACGAACCCTTCGATATAGACGTACGGGCCCCTTCGATATAGATGTACGAACCCTTCGATATAGATGTACGGGCCCTTCGATATAGATGTACGAACCCTTCGATATAGATGTACGGGCCCCTTCGATATAGATGTACGAACCCTTCGATATAGACGTACGGGCCCCTTCGATATAGATGTACGAACCCTTCGATATAGATGTACGGGCCCTTCGATATAGATGTACGAACCCTTCGATATAGATGTACGAACCCTTCGATATAGATGTACGAACCCTTCGATATAGATGTACGAACCCTTCGATAAAGATGTACGGGCCCTTCGATTTAGATTATTATTTACATTATTACTATTGAGGGTTTTGAAACGTCGTAACAGTGCCGCCCTGATAAATATCCCGGCTACCAGGACAAGGTTGCGTTGGCTGGAGTGATCAATAAAAAATCGTCATCTGGTTTAAAAATGAATTAAATTGAATAAGTAATGCATTGACCAATATTTTTCTATCAGAGAGGGTTTTGGAGACGACTGAAAAAGGCGAAATATCATAGAAAACCCAAAACTGGCAGCTTGAGCATTCCCGTCCGCCTCTCAACGAGTACAAGCACAGCGAGCGCTGACAATGTGACCGGTAACGAAAGCGCGGATCAAGCCTTGCTTGAATTTGACGACGTCGCTGTGCGTCGGGGGCCCGACGCGGTACAGCCGGCTGTGTGTGCAGAGATCGCCTGCTCCGCGACTGATGATAAATCTAGAGCTGGAAACTATCCCAATCGGACATCTATTCTTAATCTTTATTTATTTATTACACCAGTTTACATAAACATTATATAAAAACATGCATTAATTGCAGAGCTGCGTTAGCCAGCGAAGCTATATATATATATATATAACCGAGAAAATTGTCTTTTTTGCAGTTTTGCGGTTTTCGACTGTTACACGTAGTACTTCTTCAGTTTTGAAGCTAGCTGATTGTTCGACGTGAATGTACCTTAAGTATTGTAGATTCTCCTAAAATAGATTAAATTTCGATTAGCTCAATAAAGAATATCGATAAATTATGTTATCGCCCCAAAAACAGTTCCAATACGAAGTCAATTGGAGCGCGTATGGCGACCACTGAAAAACAACAACACCGGGTCAAATTAATTGTCAAAATATTTATTGACACAAAGGTTAGGGTTAGGGTTAACAGGGGCAGGCCCCCAAGTGTATACCGATACGTCCACGTCGTCTGCCCTGGACCCATCCCACCTGGTGCGCGGTAACGCAGTGGCCGGTGGGTGGTGACAAAATTCGGATATACGATACTTGTGGGCGAGGGTGAGTTTTTGGCTAGGAGGATTTTGTGATTGTTGGAGGCTTTTTCGTTTGTTTTGGTGGTGTGGAGTGTTTGGTGTGTTTTTGTTGCGTTGGGTATTGTTTTTGTGTTTGTCGCTGTGTTCGGTGACGTACATAGGCGGTTTTTGTTGGTGTTTGTTTTGTTAATTGTTGGAATTTTGTGTTTGTCGTTAGTGTTTTTTGTGTTATGTGGGCTGTCTAGGGTTCGGCCACGGACCTGGACAGCCAAGACCCGGTGATGCCGGGTGGAAGCAGAATGTTGGGGCCTAGGGGTCCCGGAACGAGTGGGCTCTCGGAGGAGCCACTGTCTATAGTGGTAGACAGTGAGTCTGGTGGGGGTGAGGAGACCGACAGTATGTCGGTCCCCACCCTCTCGGAGTCGGACCTGGGAAGTCGGAAGCGATTGTTTTCCGGTTCAGAGACGGAAGCACCAACGGAGAGGGCGAAGCTACCGACGGCCAGGCGTGGGAAGCGGGGCGGCGTCGCCATCAGTCTGGCCAGAGCCCGCCGAGAGCTCAGGGAGCGCAAGGAGGAGGAAAGGGAGCAGGCCATCCAGGCGCTCCTCGAGAGGCGGGCCTTTGGACACCCGAAAACCAGCGCGGCGGCCGCCGAAAGCGCCGAGGGGGACAGCCCCGAGGCGGGAAAAGGCCCCGAAGGGAAAAGCCCTGAGGGGGAGGCGGCGGGCCTAGCCGGGAGGGGAGCCGAACAGCTCATGGTGGTGGCCGAGGAGAAGCTGAGGCTGATCCTCGACCTCACCAGCAGGTCGGCGAGCCTCAAAGGCGGCTTCGCCGCCAAGATTGTGAAGGCGGCGGGCGGGATAAAAGAGATCCTCGAGTCCCTGGTGGTGCGCACGGAGGGTGAGGAGACCTTCCGTCTCCGAGCCGACAATGCTTGGCTGCAGCGCGAGGTCTCCTCGCTGCGTGAAGAAGTCCGGGCGCATCGCCTGGAATTCGAGGAGCTCCGCAAGGAGAGGAGGGCGCAGGGGCCGACGGGCCCGGTGGATCTCCAGACCCTGGAGTCCAACATCGCCCGGCTCGTCGGCAACCTCGTCGATGGGCGGCTCGCGGAGTTGGAGTCTCGTCTGCCTCCCCCCGCGGTCACCCGTCCGCCATTGGCGGGCGACAAGTCGGCGGTGGCCAAGGCCGCAAGGGCGGCCATCGAGAGAGCGGGACGAGCGGCTCCGGCTCCGCAGAAGGCGAGCTCGCCGCCCGAGCTCGATGTGCGCCCTCGGGCGAGGCCGGCCGCAAAAGTGGGCCCCGCTCGCCGTCCTGGTGCCACCGAGGAGTCGTGGACGAGCTTCGGCCCGTCCACATCGAGGGCGAAGCCGGCCGCGGTGACACGCGCGGTGACAAGGACCGCCGAGGTCCCGGATGTGGCGTCGTGGACTGACGTGGTCCGCCGCAAGCCGCGGAAAACCGCGGCCCCCGCGACTCCTGCGGGGCCTACGTCCAAGGCGTCAGCCTCTGCCCCCGCGGGCAAGGAGGAGGGCCGAAAGGCCAAAGTGGTGCTCCCCGGCTCCACGGCCGTAATATTAAAGTTACGACCGGAGGCAGCCCAAGGGGGGGCATCGTATGCCTCGGCCCTGCTCAAAGCAGAGCGGGAGGTAAATCTGGGGGAGCTGGGGATCGGATCGCTCCGGATCCGCAAATCTGCGACCGGAGCAAGACTTATCGAAGTCCCCGGCTCCTCCAGCCACGAGAAGGCTGACGCCCTGGCGGCCAAATTGACGGCCGCCCTGTCCGGCGTTGCTGAGGTGTCCAGGCCCGTCAAGTGTGCGGAGTTCCGCCTCACGGGTCTGGACGACGCCGCTACGGCTGAGCGGGTCAAGGCTGCGGTTGCGCGCGAGGGGGGCTGCACCCCCGAGCAGGTCCGGGTGGGCGAAATCCGCCCGGACTGGCGGAGCTCCAGCTCCGCCCTGATGCGCTGCCCGGTGACGGCAGCGAAGAAGCTGCTCGAGCTGGGCAGTGTCGGGGTGGGCTGGAGCCGGGTGCAGCTCCACCTGCTGGAGGCGCGCCCCATGCATTGTTTTAAGTGCATGGGGAAGGGGCACACAGCCGAGCTGTGCCCCTCCAAGGAGGACCGCAGCCGGCTTTGCTACCGGTGCGGGCAGCCGGGGCACATCGCCTCGGGCTGCTCGGCCCAGGCCCGCTGTGCCGTATGCGCAGACGCCGGCAGAAAGGCGACGCATGTGATGGGGGGCCGTCTCTGTAAACCCCCATCCATCCGCGGGAGAACGCCCCCCATCCCTCGCGGGAGTGGGCGGCAGGTGGCGCCTGAGGCTGGGATGTCCGAGTAATGGCCGGACATCCCCGCTTCCTGCAGGCCAACGTCAACCACTCCGCCGGGGCTCAGGACCTTTTCCTGCAGACCATGGCGGAGTGGGACGTGGACGTGGCGGTGGTTGCGGAACCATATTCCGTGCCCTCCCGGCCTAACTGGGCCGGGGATCTGGACGGTTCCGTGGCCATCGTCACGAGGCCTGGCGCCAGCCCCCCACTCGTGTTGAGTGGGAGGGGGGCGGGATACGTGGCGGCGATTCGGGGAGAGTACGCAATCATCGGTGTGTACTTCTTCCCGAACCGCGACCTGCCGGCCTTGGAGCGGCTGCTCGACGCTCTGGGGTCGGCAGTGAGGCGGCTAGCGCCCGCCCAGGTTATCGTGGCCGGGGACTTCAACGCCAAGTCTACGGCGTGGGGCAACCCGGCCACGGAAGCCAAAGGGCGCAAAGTGGAGGAGTGGGCGCTGGCCGCGGGACTGTCCCTCTTGAATAGGGGGACAGTCCACACGTGCGTGCGGTGGAACGGAGGGTCGGTGGTGGATCTGTCCTTCGCCACCGCGTCCGCCGCACGCCGAGTGGAGGTTTGGAGGGTGGAGACACTCGGACCATCGTTACATCAGGTTCGAGGTGTCTCCAGCCCCCGGGAGTCCGATGACTTCGTCCCGGTGGCGGAGCCGGTTCCCGCGTTGGGCGCTCACCAGGCTCGACCGGGAACTGGCAGAGGAGGCGGCCATTGTCGGCCGCTGGGGCCTCCCGCCAGTGGAGGATTTGGGGGTGGAGCAAAGGGATGGCCGTCTCTGCGACGCCTTCACGGCGGTGTGCAGGGCGGCCATGCCCAGTGTTGGGCGTCCGCCTCCAAGGCGGGCGGTCTACTGGTGGTCGGCGGAGATAGCCGACCTCCGGGACGTCTGCAACGGGGCGCGTAGAGCGTATACCCGGAGCAGGCGTCGCCGCCCCCGGGACGAAGAAAGGGATGGCCATCTGCACGGTGTCTACGTGGAGAGCAGGAGAGCACTGCAGATGGCCATCAGTAGGGCCAAGGAAGGAGCGTGGCAGGAGCTGCTGGAGGGCCTGGATAGGGACCCGTGGGGCCGACCTTACAGAGGAGTGCGGAACAAGATCCGCGCTCAGTCGGCCCCACTGACGGAGACCCTCCAGCCGGCGCTGTTGGAGAGGATTGTCGGGGAGCTTTTACCCGACAGTTCACGGGGCTACGCTCCCCCGAGGATGGCCCTACGTCGGACGTCGGACTCCAGAGGAGAGGAGGAGGGCGCTCCGCCGCCCGTCACCGACCAGGAGATGGAGGCGGTCATTGACCGCCTCCGAGGCAAAAAGAGGGCGCCGGGTCCGGACGGGGTGCACGGGAAGGTGCTAGCGTTGGCTCTCGTGCACCTCGGAGACAGGTTCCGGGAGCTCCTCGACTGCTGCTTGCGGTCGGGGTGCTGCCCGGGACCCTTCAGGGTGGGCCGGCTCTGCCTTCTGTTGAAGGGAGACCGGCCCCCGGACTCGGGATCGGCGGTTCAACCAGTCGTTCTGCTGAACGAGGCGGGGAAAGCCCTAGAAAGGGTTGTCGCATCCCGCCTCGTTCAACACTTGGAGGATGGCCCGGGACCGGGCCTATCGGATGCCCAGTTCGGGTTCCGGGCCAGACGGTCGACCGTCGACGCCATTAGGCGCCTAAGGTCGGTGACGGAGGATGCGGAGCGCAGCGGAGATGTGGTGGTGGCGGTGTCGTTAGACATCGCCAACGCCTTCAACAGCCTACCCCACAGTACCATACTGGAGGCCCTCAAATACTTTGGGGTGCCTCCGTACTTGGGGAGACTGTTGAAGGCGTACTTGGAGGACAGGGAGGTGCGCTACGAGGACGCGAGGGGCCAGATGGTGAGAAGACACGTCGTGTGCGGTGTCCCACAGGGGTCCGTTCTGGGCCCCATTCTGTGGGACCTCGCATACGACTGGGTCCTGCGGGGCCGTCTCCCCGGGATGGGCGTCATCTGCTATGCAGATGACACCCTCATCACATCCCGGGGTAAGACCTTCGTGGAGGCGGCGCGGCTGGCCGAAGTCGGTGTAGGACTGGTGGTCAGCCGCATAGAGAGGCTTGGGCTTCGGGTCCGCTTGGATAAAACCGAGGCCCTCCTCTTCCGCGGGACCGGTAGGCGGGGCCCCCCCTCGGGAGCGCACCTCCAAATAGGAGGAGAAAGGATTAGGGTGAGTGCCCAGATTAGCTATCTGGGCCTCACCCTGGACGGGAGATGGACCTTCGGCCCCCACTTCGAGCGGTTGGGGCCGAGGGTCATCAGAGCTGCGACGGCGCTGGGTCGCCTCCTGCCCAATGTGGGCGGGCCCAGCGCCGCGTGCAGGCGGCTGTACTCCGGCATCTGCCGGAGTATGGCCACGTACGGTGCCCCCATATGGGCGGAAGCCCTCTGCGCTCGGAATAGGGCTCAGCTGCGCAGAGCGCAGCGGGTCATAGCGCAGAGGGCGATAAGGGGGTACCGGACGGTGGCGTGGACGGCCGCGACCGCCCTTGCTGGCGACCCGCCCTGGGAGTTGGAGGCGGAGGTGCTCGCCGAGGTATACGGGTTTGTCTCGGAAAGGAGGAGTCTCGGCGAGCGCCCCACGTCGGTGGAGGTGGGGCGGTATCGCCAGCGAGGGCATACGGAAATGATGCGGAGGTGGGGGGAGGACCTGGCACAGCCGCGGTACGGAGTCCGCGTTGCGGAGGCGCTGCGCCCGGTCCTGGAGGCGTGGATGCGTCGTAGGCGCAAACCCCTCACTTTCCGCATGGTGCAGGTGCTCACCGGACATGGATGCTTCGGTGAGTACCGGCACCGGGTCGCGAGGCGGGAGGAGCGGCCAGGCTGCCACGATTGTGGCGCGGCCGAGGACACTGCTCAGCATACTCTAGAGCAGTGTCCCAGATGGTCTCGGCAGCGCCACGATCTGGTGTCCGCGCTAGGTAGCGCGGACCTCTCGCTCCCGAGCGTGGTCCGCTCAATGCTCGGGAGTGACAGTGCCTGGCAGGCGATGACCTCCTTCTGTGAGACCGTCATGTCCCAGAAGGAGGCCGCGGAGCGGGACAGGGAGGACGATCCTCAGGCTGCCCCGCTCCGGAGACGGCGGACGGGAGTGCGGCGTAGGCGCTACGCGCACCTACTGCCGCCTCCCTAACCTGTGGGACTAGGGGTCAGGCTGGGAACCTGGCCCCATAATGGTCCCGCCGCCGGAGGGGCTGTCCCAATTTGCCGGGATGGCCCCTAGAAAGAAGAAGTCCGGCCCCTCTTGAGGGGCTGGCCAGTCGTAGTGGTGCCCTGTTGCTAACAGATCCGGGGCACCACACCAACGCGGCCGATGGCATTTCGCGGGGTCGTTTAGTGGGTATACCGTCGGACAGCCGACGGGGAGTCCCACACTACCACCGGAGGCCACCCAGGCGCCGGTGGTGTGCGTAACGCATTTTTCCCGCGTCACAAAAAAAAAAAAAAAAAAGGGTTAGGGTTAACAGCTCTGCTTACGCAGCTTGCTGTTATTTACTTATTGTGCAAAAGCAGCTCTGCCAATGCGCCGCAGGCCCAGCTCCCCTAGTATTACAAATAATATGCATTAATCAAATGCAATGATATCACTACATCAAGACATATGTAATAATTACCCACAATGTAAAATAAGGATAATATAGAATAGCGCGTACCTAACTACAACAATAAGATTCATCGGTGACCGGGCAAGTACGTTCGAAGACTATATTAGGAAATAAGTGAGTAGCATAAATAATACATACACATACAATAAACAACTTCGTAAGTTAGCAACTAAGTATACGGTAAATATTAATTATAATTTAATTAAGTTTTATTTTATTGTAGGTAATAATAACAATAATAATGTAGTGTAATTATTTTGTTTTCAATTTCTTAAATGAATTTATATTGCTTTGACTACTTAAATTGTTCAAAAAGTACTATTTTAATTTATATTTTATATTATTCATAATAAGATTTCTATTTAAAACGGGTGGTAGGGTGGTAGTTTATTAAGCGCGGTACAATGTAACGCGTCGTTCCCTCGCCGTACACGTCGGTGGCGCGTGATGTTTGCAGCCGGTTTTGTGCTATTGCTCGTGTGAATACAGCGCATTCCACTTTACGATGCAAGTCAAGTTTAATATAATTTTCTTTTAACATAGTATAGTGTATATTTAGGTGAATTGGTAAAATTTTACAGTGTTTAAAAAGACTCAATTCATCATTCTGATATTGTAATTTGACTTGAGTGGATACTATCGACTTTAGTATTTTTAATTGTAATCTATATATATTGTTTAAGTATGTATTATATGAGATCTTTATATTTCCAAGAAAAAGTCGTAATTTGTTACACACTTCTTTCATGTGAAGTTTCCAATTTAGTCTATTATCAATTACTAGCCCGAGGAGTGTATGCGCGTCAGTAAGTTCTATGGTAGGGCAACAGCATCCTCTATTACTGGAGCTATGTAAGAACGCATGGTTATGAGTTACTATATCTTTAGTCACTAACGTGGTTTTTAACGTGTGATTTGATGTGCAATAATTTAGTTTTATTAGCATTAATTATAAGACCAACATCATGGAACCATCTACAAAGCATATTAAAGTCCGATTGTAAGATATTATATGCTCTGTCTAGATCTTTATCACTAACTAATAGGCAAGTATCATCGGCATATTGGTAACAGGTACTCTGTTTCACGCAGTTTTTCATATCGTTGACATAAGACAGGAAATGTAATGGCCCTGCGACCGATCCCTATGCAGTGCCCGCGGAAACGGTAATAATGTTACAGACAGCTTTAGCTATTTTTATAGCAAATGTGCGATTTGAGAGGTAGCTTTTGAACTATTTTGATAGCGGATCACGTATACCACATATGAGAGTATCAAAAGCACGTGAAAAATCAATGAAAAGCTTCTTTCGTTTAGATACTCGTTAACTTCGTCTGTGAACTTAGAAAGAACGTCGTTCGTATCTTGTTGAAAACCAAATTGATTTTCATATATAACATCGTTTTGTCTATAGCATTTATAAATTTGACTACAAATATACTTTTATATTTGTAGTCAAATTTATAAATACTATAGACAAAATACTTTTATATTTATATATAATTTCGTTTATATTTGAGTGTCAAAGTCAAAGTCAAAATCTTTTTATTCCGTAAAAATGGCTACATTTGTTTGGAATCGTCACAATTTTTTCCCTACCGTGCAGTTTATGACTAGGTGAGCACTGATAAAATTACTGCCAAAAAACTCAGGCATCCCTCTTTTGGTATCCAAACAAATTTACATATTTTATTAATTACATTATAATTGGATCGACTCACTCCCAGGCATTTTTATCATTAATATAGTCAGATACTTTATAACAGGTCTGTCCAAACCAGATATGATCGCGGGCTAATGCAAATCACTGTATATATTGGAGGGCCGCAAAAACGAATACCTAGCATTAATTTATTTATTTGGAGAAAATGAAAAAACGGCCATAGTGTTAAATTTAGTTTTATTAATTCTTCATTAATATATCTTTTACAAATTCTATCAATATCGACATTAATATTTGTAATTGCCAAGCGCACTGCGTGTGTAAGTGAATTATCAATCAGTGAAGACCTATATTTAAATTTTATAAAATTGTTGCGGGCCGCATCAATATAAGGCGCGGGCCACATGCGGCCCGCGTGCTGTGCTTTGGACAGCCCTGCTTTATAATATGCCCTGCTACACAATTTGGCTTTAATAGTAGTTTTAAATTTGTTTAATGACAATTCTCTCACATTGCAGGGAAGTTTGTTATAGAACCGTATACATTGCCCCATAAAAGAATTACTTATTTTGTGGAGACGGCTTGCATGTAACACAAGATTATGCTTATATCTAGTATTTATGCTATGAGTATCACTCTTTTTACAAAATGAGTCTATGTTTTTATGGACATACAAAAGATTTTCATAGCTATATTGCGATGCGACTGTTAAAATATTTATTTCTTTGAATTTTTCTCTAAGGCTCTCCCGGGGACCAAGTTTGTAGATAGCTCTTATGGCTCTCTTTTGCAATAAAAAGATGGTGTTAATGTCCACCGGAGTTACCCCAAAGAAGAATTCAATATGACATAATACTATGGAAGTAGCTGAAATAAACTATTCTAGCCGTATCAATATCAGTGAGCCGTCTAATAGTTTTCACTGCATAGGCTGCAGAACTTAGTTTTCCTGATAATTTTTCAATTTGTGGGCCCTATTGTAGACTGGAGTCAATTGTTATACCCAAGAACACAGTTGTCTCCACAGGGGCTAAATTAGTTCCATTAACATGTACATTGGTAGCCACCTGTCTTACATTAGGTGTTGCGAACTTAATTACTTTAGTCTTTTTATCATTTAAAAGCAGATTATTAACACTAAACCAATGAATAACTTTAGAGAGAGCATCGTTAACTTTTGAACTGAAAATTGTAGCTAAATGTGGAGCGATTGAAATAATAATAGAAGAAATGGTTTTGACAGATAGACCCCACAGATCTTTAGTGTTTTTCATATTTATTGATTTAAAAGCGTTCAAAACATCTTTTGGGCTTAGAGCTGAAAATTCAAATATTGTGTCGCATTCTACCACGCTCTGTTTGAGAACCAGTTCAGCAGATATAGAAGAAGACATAAGATTTCTCGTAGTAATAAGAGGAATGTTAGAATAGTAATTTATGCAACTGTCATATAATAGAGGGTATTAAAACATGAGTGTAGTTTTTTGAAACGAGTCGCAGGCGAGTTTCAAAATAAGATTACACGAGTGTTTTAATATCTGATTATATGCAGTTGCATACACTACTTTATTTAATCTCATGGCTATAGGTAGCTACATTAAATAAAATGCAATATAAAAGAAACAAATTATTTATTATAATTATTATTCACATTTTGAATATTGCAATTATGAAACTGAACCTGAATAACAGGCTGGGGAGCGCTTATATTAATTTCATTTTTATTATTTTCTATGGAATTGAGTATCGAATTGGATACTAAGATTTTGTTAGTTATAGAATCGTCTATGTAGCCTTCTGCAGCTGTTGTTGACTTCCACCCTCCGTGACGCTTTAGTGCTATTATGTCTCCGCCAGCATCGATTAGTAAGGTTGCAGCAGTTCTGCGGAAGCAATGTCCCGTGTACGAATCTGAGTTTGGAAGATCAAGATAACTGGCTATCGTTTTACCCAACATTCCAAATTTGTTAATACCAACTCTTTGTTGGGTGTATTTCCCAGATATGTAATTCAAAAAGAAGGAAGGATTGCTACATGAATTTGGTCGCAGTTCTATGTATTGTTTACATAATTGGTAATATTTGCCCGTTATGGTAAAAGATCGGTCTATTTTGTTTTTTGTGTTCCAAATTTTAACTAAAATTGATGATTCGAAAACTTCGACTTCGTCTTTGAATTTAATGTTGTATAATTCCTGTCTTCGGCAGGCACCCATTATTCCAAATATTAGTGCAATCTGTAACAATATTATAAGTACTTAAGTAATATGAAACCAGTAAATATCTATTTATAAAGCCATTACTTAGTGAGATGGCGTTTAGTAACTAATATATTCTATTTAACTTTTATTTATCTATTTAATAAATCAATACTTCTTACCTTCGTTGAAAGATATAATTTATCGGGCGCTTCATTAAAAAATTTATTTAAGTGTTCAGCTGAAAATGTCTTGGCTTTCTTCCCTTTATATCCTTGCGATTTACGTTTCAGAATTGATACAAGTTTTGAATATTTGATAATATCAATTTCGTTGTAAATACTCAGTGTACTTTTAATCATAGAATATTTAGACCATAAGGACGAACACTTAAAGTTATCCGATAACTCTTGAAAGTAGGCTAACAAAATGTTTTCGGAAAATGAGTTAGCCTTTTTGTTCATTTTCCAAGTTATAAAGTCTTGGTAACATTTGTCGTACGCTTTTCTTGATTTTTCTGGCAAAAGACTATTCGTCAGTTTCTTGGCTATTTCTGGAATGTCAGGTGGAGTTAAATTTTCATCAGTATCATCGGTGTTGCTTGACATTTTTGCTACTAAAGTTTTATCCAACAAAATATTACTCAAATTCGTATGTACGAAATAGCGCCAAAATGGAAAAAGTCTGTTATTGGTTTATTGGCTCGGATCCAGCACGCATGCGCGTTGCGCTCACCACAGATAATGTGTACTTAAATTGAATTGAAACCTCCTTGGTCGGGACACATGTACTTTAATAATTAAAAAAATGTTTTAAAGCATTGTTTTGTTAGGAGAATAATGCTTTAATTTATTTTTTTAATTTTCTTAAAGAAGTATGTAAATAAAATATACCAATAAAATTCTGTATTTCATTTCATAATTAGAATATTACCGAATGAGATTATATAAAAATATTTTTCAAACTCAGCCGCAATTTCTACATCATTTTTGATATCTATATCATTTTTCTTTAACAGAAAGTCTTGACTACGTACTTTCGCTCTACCCGTCTCATTATTTATCATATCCCAAACAGATTTAATAATATTTGTTGAACCATTAATTTTATTTCTTAAATATATAGACTTAGTATTGGAACAGGCTCGTTTAAATATTTTGGCATAATTTTTTACAAGTTCTTGAAAAGTCGGATTGTGATTACAGGTCCTTTCTTCATAAAAAGTTCATACAATTTATTCCGACTTTTGTAAATACCAAGAGTTGCCCAATCACTGAATGTCATACGGTCACTTACAGACAGTTGTTTTGGAGTAAAGATTGTATTAAATTCACTAGTGATTAACCTAAATAACGAACTGTACAAGTGGTCCGGAGTACCGTGATAGGGCAACAATACAATTTTTTCTGCTATATTAGACTTAAATCTTTCTAAGCGGCTTTTACTAAATGGTATATAATTTATTTGCTTTCTTTGTATTTTTGAAGAATTTGGAAATGAAACCAACTGAACTGAATGGTCTGACTGAACTTTATTAATTATAGATTGATACAAAGGTTTTACAGTGCTAAATATGTTATCAATACATGTAGCACTTGCAGCAGTTACTCTTGTTGGCTCTGTAAAAATATGATACAAATTGTATGATTTAAATAAATTTAAAAAGTTGTAGGTAACAGTAATTTTCTCCAAGATATTTATATTAAAATCTCCACAAATTATAACAGTTTTATAGCTATTAGATAACTTATTTAAGGCATCCTCCATGATATTTGAAAATGTTTCAAAGGGCGTGCTAGGAGGTTTATACAGGTTCATAACAATGAATCGTTCCAATTCAATGCATGAAATATCTACAACTCGCTCAACAGAGAGGCTCACAATATAACACCTTTCTTTAAATTTAAGCAACTTATTTAATAATATTAAGGAGCCACCATGTATACAGTTATATCTGATGAATGAGCTTGCAACCTGGTGGTTATTGGAGCTGAAAATGAATTGATGGGGGTTTTAGTGAATTGTGATAGGACGATATTACAACAGTCGCTTCACTGTCCTTTTTTAAAAATTGGCCTAACGCAGCAATTTTTTAATTCATCAGGATGATATGATCAGGACCTGATATGACACTACAGTTGATGAGATTCGCTATAGCCCCTTGAAATGCCACATTTTACTAACATAATATCAGAAATTTTAATGTCGCCCGTGCCCGGAGCTTTGTTAGGTTTTAATTTTTTAATGATATTGTCAATTTTGTTACCTGTGGCTTTTTGGTAACGAATGCTAATATTTGCAGGCGTCCGGTAGGTACGTATTTTCGTCTAACATTTGTATTTTGCAATTCAGAATTATTTTTTTACCTCTTCATCAAAACAAATGTACGATTTGCGAACCCATCAGCCATATCTTTAGATGAGTTTCCTTGCGACCTCAAGCTCTAATGATGGCTTGGTCGACAGACAATGATATGCGGCCCAACATTCGATTCACAATTTGATATATATATTTTTTATATTAATATAGTTATCTTTTATATTGCTCAAATAATATGCATTCCTATTCTCTTCCAAAATTTTGGTAATTTTATTACGTATTTTATTAAATTTAAAGTTTTATTTCAAGGTCCATGGGTTTTTTTTCGATTTATTATAAAGTTTGTTACGTTTTTTACACAACTTATTAATATTATCATTCATCCAGGGAGCCCGATATAATTTGTGGTTTCTTTTATAGGTGTGTGTCACACCAACCAGGTATGGTTGTGTGCATTATTAATAGAATTACGAATAAAATGATAAATTTGTTTGGGGCAACTCATATCATCGGTCTGTGTCCCTTTAACTTTATTTAATTCATTAGTTAACATTTCGTAATTTACATGTGTTTTGGAGACGTCCTGTGTTCGACGAGTTAATAATTAATAACAAATTTTAGTATTTCGAATATACCTATATATATACAAGGTACGGGCAATATTCTCAGCTTTAAAAACAATGGCTTACACGAGATAAACGGTGCAACACCGCATAGAGCTCTTATACATTTCTTTTGTGCTATAAAAGCTCGATTACCTTTGCCACTACCCCAAATTATTAATCCGTTGAATTAAACAATTTTTAACGGAAGTATCGCGTGTTATATTTATTTTGTTGAACCTGACGTTTCAAATGCTTTGCAGCGTCCGTGGTCGCAGGAAGACTAAGGTGACATTTGTCTTACATTGGTTATTCAATTATTACATCTACCGACATGGATGAATTAATTATATACGTTCCGATTCACACAAAAATCGCTCACGGTGTCTGAATGTTTTTGAGTAGATCTCTGGGTTTGTGACTTGATTATTTTTAGAACTGGATCCCAAGCAGGTGGTACTTGCCAGGGGCAGGCCCCAAGTGTTTTCTAGTGCTTCCACGTAGTCTGCCCTGGACCCACTCACCTGGTGCGCGGTAACGCAGTGGCCGGTGAGTGGTGACTAAAACTAGAAAACTATACTTGTGGGCGAGGAGGTTGAGTGGAGTTGGAGCGATTGACGTTTTCGTTGATTGTCTTGGTGGTGTGGAGCGTGTCCGTGTGGTTGGTGGTGTCGTGTGTTTTTGTTGCGTTGGTTTTTGTTTTTTGTGTTTGTAGTTGGGTTCGGTGACGAACATAGGCGGTTTTTGTTGGTGTTTGGTTTTGTCACTTGTTTGGTTTTTGTGTTTGTCGTTCGTTTTCGTGTTGTGTGGGCTGTCTAGTTCTCGGTCACGAGCCTGGACAGCCGAGTTCCGGTGATGCCGCGTGGGGGGGGTACGTTGGGGCCTAAAGGTTCCGGGGGGGGTGACGTCCCGGAGGGCCCACGAAGGGAAGAGGTGGATAGCGAGGGCGAGGGGTGGGTGGAGACCGACTCTATGGTCACCACCCTCTCCGAATCTGAGCTGTGTCGCAAGCGCCTGTTCTCGGGGTCGGAGACGGAGACCCCCGACGAGCGGGCGAAGGTGCCCACCGCCAGTCGCGGCAAGAGGGGCGGTATCGCCCCCAGTTTGGCTAGGGCCCGCCAACAAATAAGGGAGCGAAAGGAGGAGGCCAAGGAGGCGGCATTTAATGCGCTCCTTGAGAAGCGGGCCCTTAGGACGAGGATGAGCCCAAATGTAGCGGCAGGAAGCGCCGAGGGGGTGAGCCCCGAGGCGGAGAAGGAAAGCCCCGAAGGGAGAAGCCCTGAGGGGGATGCGGCGAGCCCACTCGAGAGGGGCGCCGAGGACCTCATGGTGAGGGGCGAGGGGATGTTGGAAGTCATCCTCGACCTCACGGGGAAATCGGCGAGCCTCAAGGGGGGCTACTCCGCAAAAATTGCAAGGGCTGCGAGCGGGATCCGGGAGATCCTGGGGGCCCTGGTGGTGCGCACGGAGGTGGAGGAGACCCACCGCCTCCGAGCTGACAACGCCTGTCTCCAACGGGAGGTGGCCACCTTGAGGGAGGAGGTCAAGGCGCACCGCCGGGAGTTCCAGGAGCTCCGGAGCGAGAGGAAGGCGCAGGGGTCGATGGGCCCGGTGGATCTCCAGACCCTGGAGTCAAACATCGCCCGGCTCGTCGGCAACCTAGTGGACGGCCGGCTCGCCGCGATTGAGTCGCGCCTGCCTCCTCCGAGTGTCGCCCGTCCCCCATTAGCGGGCGACAGCTCACCGGTGGCGAGGGCCGCGAGGGCGGCCATCGAGAATGCAGGTCGGCCGGCGACTAAGCCGAAGAAGGTAATTGCGCCGGCCGAGCTCGAGGTACGTCCTCGGGCAAGACAGGCCACCGGAACGGGTCCCGCCCGCAGTGGGGCCCCGCAGGAGACGTGGACGAGCTTCGGCCCGTCCACATCAAGGGCGAAGCCGGCCGCGGTGACGCCGTCGCCAGCGGCGGGGGCCACCGAGGTCCCTAAGGAGGCGTGGACCGACGTGGTCCGCCGCAGGCCGCGAAAGACCGCGGCCCCCGCGACTCCTGCGGCGCCAGCGCCCGCCAAGGCGTCAGCCAATGCTCCCGCAGGCAGGGAGGAGGGCCGAAAGCCCAAGGTGGTGCTCCCCGGCTCCACGGCCGTAATTCTCAAATTACGGCCGGAGGCAGCCCAAGGGGGGGCATCGTATGCCTCGGCCCTGCTTAAGGCCGAGCGGGAGGTAAACCTGGGCGAGCTGGGAATCGGCTCGCTCCGGATTCGCAAGTCTGCGACCGGAGCGAGGCTTATCGAAGTCCCCGGCTCGTCCAGTCACGAGAAGGCTGACGCCTTGGCAGCCAGGTTGTCGGCTGCCCTGTCCAGCGTTGCTGAGGTGTCCAGGCCCGTGAAGTGTGCGGAGTTCCGCCTCACGGGTCTGGACGACGCCGCTACGGCGGAGCGGGTCAAGGCTGCGGTCGCGCGCGAGGGGGGCTGCACCCCCGAGCAGGTCCGGGTGGGCGAAATCCGCCCGGACTGGCGGAGTTCCAGCTCCGCCCTGATGCGCTGCCCGGTGACGGCAGCGAAGAAGCTGCTCGAGCTGGGCAGTATCGGGGTGGGCTGGAGCCGGGTGCAGCTCCACCTGCTGGAGGCGCGCCCCATGCATTGTTATAAGTGCATGGGGAAGGGGCACACAGCCGAGCTGTGCCCCTCCAAGGAGGACCGCAGCCGGCTTTGTTACCGGTGCGGGCAGCCGGGGCACATCGCCTCGGGCTGCTCGGCCCAGGCCCGCTGTGCCGTATGCGCAGACGCTGGGCGGAAGGCGACGCACGTGATGGGGGGCCGTCTTTGCAACCCCCCATCCGTCCGCGGGAGAACGCCCCCCATCTCTCGCGGGAGTGGGCGGCAGACGGCGCCGGAGGCTAGGATGTCCGAGTAATGGCCGGACATCCTCGCTTCCTGCAGGCCAACGTCAACCACTCCGCCGGGGCTCAGGACCTTTTCCTGCAGACCATGGCGGAGTGGGACGTGGACGTGGCGGTGGTTGCGGAACCATATTTCGTGCCCTCCCGGCCTAACTGGGCCGGGGATCTGGACGGTTCCGTGGCCATCGTCGCGAGGCCTGGCGCCAGCCCCCCACTCGTGGTGTGGGGGAGGGGAGCGGGTTACGTGGCGGCGGTTCGGGGAGAGTACGCAATCATCGGTGTGTACTTCTCCCCGAACCGCGACCTGACGGCCCTGGAGCGGCTGCTCGACGCTCTGGGGTCGGCTGTGAGGCGGCTAGCGCCCGCCCAGGTTGTCGTGGCCGGTGACTTCAACGCCAAGTCCACGGCGTGGGGGAACCCGGCCACGGAAGCCAAAGGGCGGATGGTGGAGGAGTGGGCGCTGGCCGCGGGACTGTCCCTCTTAAATAGGGGGACAGTCCACACGTGCGTGCGGTGGAACGGAGGGTCGGTGGTGGATCTGTCCTTCGCCACCGCGGCCACCGCACGCCGAGTGGAGGGCTGGAGGGTGGAGACGGGGGTGGAGACACTCTCGGACCATCGTTATATCAGGTTCGAGGTGTCTCCGGCCCCCGGGAGTCCGACGACTTCGTCCCGGTGGCGGAGCCGGTTCCCGCGTTGGGCGCTCACCAGACTCGACCGGGAACTGGCAGAGGAGGCGGCCATTGTCGGCCGCTGGGGCCTCCCGCCAATGGAGGATCTGGACGCCGAGGAGGGGGCTGGTCGTCTCTGCGACGCCTTCACGGCGGTGTGCAGAGCGGCCATGCCCAGCGTTGGGCGTCCGCCTCCGAGGCGGGCGGTCTACTGGTGGTCGGCTGAGATAGCCGGCCTCCGGGACGCCTGCAACGGGGCGCGTAGGGCGTATACTCGGAGCAGGCGTCGCCGCCCCCGGGACGAAGGGAGAGATGGCCATCTGCACGGCATATACGTGGAGAAGAAGAGAGCCTTGCAGATGGCCATAAGTAGGGCCAAGGAGGGAGCGTGGCAGGAGCTGCTGGAGGGCCTAGACAGGGACCCGTGGGGCCGACCGTATAGGGGAGCGCGGAACAAAATCCGCGCTCAGTCGGCCCCACTGACAGAGACCCTCCAGCCGGCCGTGTTGGAGAGGGTTGTCGGGGAACTCTTCCCCGACAACCCACGGGGCTACGCTCCCCCGAGGATGGCCCTACAGTCGGACTCCAGAGGAGAGGAGGAGGGCGCTCCGCCTCCCGTCACCGACCAGGAGATGGAGGCGGTCGTTGACCGCCTCCGAGGCAAAAGGAGGGCGCCGGGTCCGGACGGGGTGCACGGGAAGGTGCTAGCGTTGGCTCTCGTGCACCTCGGAGACAGGTTCCGGGAGCTCCTCGACTGCTGCTTGCGGTCGGGGTGCTGCCCGGGACCCTTCAGGGTGGGCCGGCTCTGCCTTCTGTTGAAGGGAGACCGGCCCCCGGACTCGGGGTCGGCGGTTCGACCAGTCGTTCTGCTGAACGAGGCGGGGAAAGCCCTAGAAAGGGTTGTCGCTTCCCGCCTCGCTCAGCACTTGGAGGATGGCCCGGGACCGGGCCTATCGGATGCCCAGTTCGGGTTCCGGGCCAGACGGTCGACCGTCGACGCCATTAGGCGCCTAAGGTCGATGACGGAGGATGCGGAGCGCAGCGGAGATGTGGTGGTGGCGGTGTCGTTAGACATCGCCAACGCCTTCAACAGCCTCCCCCACAGTACCATACTGGAGGCCCTCAAATACTTTGGGGTGCCTCCGTACTTGGGGAGACTGTTGAAGGCGTACTTGGAGGACAGGGAGGTGCGCTACGAGGACGCGAGGGGCCAGATGGTGAGAAGACACGTCGTGTGCGGTGTCCCACAGGGGTCCGTTCTGGGCCCCATTCTGTGGGACCTCGCATACGACTGGGTCCTGCGGGGCCGTCTCCTCCCCGGGATGGGCGTCATCTGCTATGCAGATGACACCCTCGTCACATCCCGGGGTAAGACCTTCGTGGAGGCGGCACGGCTGGCCGAAGTCGGTGTAGGACTGGTGGTCAGCCGCATAGAGAGGCTTGGGCTTCGGGTCCGCTTGGATAAAACCGAGGCCCTCCTCTTCCGCGGGACCGGTAGGCGGGGCCCCCCCTCGGGAGCGCACCTCCAAATAGGAGGAGAAAGGATTAGGGTGAATGCCCAGATTAGCTATCTGGGCCTCACCCTGGACGGGAGATGGACCTTCGGCCCCCACTTCGAGCGGTTGGGGCCGAGGGTCATCAGAGCTGCGGCGGCGCTGGGTCGCCTCCTGCCCAATGTGGGCGGGCCTAGCGCCGCGTGCAGGCGGCTGTACTCCGGCATCTGCCGGAGTATGGCCACGTACGGTGCCCCCATATGGGCGGAAGCCCTCTGCGCTCGGAATAGGGCTCAGCTGCGCAGAGCGCAGCGGGTCATAGCGCAGAGGGCGATAAGGGGGTACCGGACGGTGGCGTGGACGGCCGCGACCGCCCTTGCTGGCGACCCGCCCTGGGAGTTGGAGGCGGAGGTGCTCGCCGAGGTATACGGGTTTGTCTCGGATAGGAGGATTCTCGGCGAGCGCCCCACGTCGGTGGAGGTGGGGCGGTATCGCCAGCGAGGGCATGTGGAGATGATGCGGAGGTGGGGGGAGGACCTGGCGCAGCCGCGGTACGGAGTCCGCGTTGCGGAGGCGCTGCGCCCGGTCCTGGAGGCGTGGATGCGTCGTAGGCGCAAACCCCTCACTTTCCGCATGGTGCAGGTGCTCACCGGACATGGATGCTTCGGTGAGTACCTGCACCGGGTCGCGAGGCGGGAGGAGCGGCCAGGCTGCCACGATTGTGGCGCGGCCGAGGACACTGCTCAGCATACTCTAGAGCAGTGTCCCAGATGGTCTCGGCAGCGCCACGATCTGGTGTCCGCGCTAGGTAGCGCGGACCTCTCGCTCCCGAGCGTGGTCCGCTCCATGCTCGGGAGTGACAGTGCCTGGCAGGCGATGGCCTCCTTCTGTGAGACCGTCATGTCCCAGAAGGAGGCCGCGGAGCGGGACAGGGAGGACGATCCTCAGGCTGCCCCGCTCCGGAGACGGCGGACGGGAGTGCGGCGTAGGCGCTACGCGCACCTACTGCCGCCTCCCTAACCTGTGGGACTAGGGGTCAGGCTGGGAACCTGGCCCCATAATGGTCCCGCCGCCGGAGGGGCTGTCCCAATTTGCCGGGATGGCCCCTAGAGAGAAGAAGTCCGGCCCCTTTTGAGGGGCTGGCCAGTCGCAGTGGTGCCCTGTTGCTGACAGATCCGTCGGGGAGTCCCACACTACCACCGGAGGCCACCCAGGCACCGGTGGTGTGCGTAACGCATTTTTCCCCGCGTAACAAAAAAAAAAAAAAAAAAAAAAAAAAAAAAAAAAAAAAAAAAAGGTGGGACTTGCCAACCATCTTCTCTATTGAAATTGGGGTATTTTCTTATTTCAATAGCCTCGCGTAGCATTCTAGGCATGAAGCGATTCTCCTTGGCAAGGATTTGTGGTTTATCGAACCGTATGTAATGGTTTGGCTGGTCCAGTGTATGTTCACATATACCAGAGTTATATCACGCCTATTCGTCATGTCAGCAATGTGTTCTTTCGCTCGAGTACCTACGCTTCTCTTTGTTTGCCGTATGTATGATAAACCACATTCGCAGTCTAATTTGTATACTCCTGTATCTTGTAAGGGGATGTTACACTTGATAGATCTTAGAAAATCTTTTAAATTGGTCGTGTTTCATCAGAAGGTGATGTCAGGAGCCTTAGGAACCAGCGAGCGTGCATGAAAAGAGCTATGAATGTGAAAGAAGTGAGTGAAGTGTGTAAGGACCGCGTCTTATGGCGCTCCATTCCCTCTGCCTACCCGGCAAGGGACCTGGTGTGACGATATACATACATAGGTCTTAGAAATTGACTGATCTTCTTATGGGGCTTGAAATAAGTTTTAATTGAAACTCGCCGTAAAATGTTGCCAATTTTGTCTGTCACTCCCTTTAAGTATGGTAAGACAGCAGGTTGACGTTCAAATGTATGTAGCTTCGGGCGGCTTCTGTGACGCATGCGAGGGAGTTAGTGACTATTGCTCCGCAGTACTTCTTTGACATGTTGGAGTTCCTCCTTAGATGCTCAGCGTCGCAGATGCCGTGTGCTCTCTGAAACAAAGATTTGTCTACGGTAGCTAACTGACATGGATGGTGGTGTGAGTTACCATTGAGATATTTGTCTGTATGGGTGGGTTTCCTATACACTGTATGACTAAGTGAGTTGTGAAGTTTCCTGGTAATTAACATATCAAGGAATGCTAGTGAATTATTTGCCTCTAATTCCATGGTGAATTTGATTTTATTGTTGATGGAATTAAGATGGTGTAGGAATATAGATACTTTATCTTATGTATATGACAGCAAAAGTATCATCTACGTACCGTTTGTACATCTTCGGCACAGCCGGTGCCATCGACAGCGCTCTCTCCTCAGGGTCTTCCATGAAAATGTCGGCGACAACAGGAGAAACTGGAGAGCCCATAGCTACGCCATCGATTTGGGTGTAAAATTCGTCATTCCAAAGAAAATAGCCAGATGTTAGGCAAAGTTCTCCATATTCCTCAGGCATGTCATTTTCACGAAGCTTCCTTTTCACAATTTCTATGCAATCTTGTACAGTTAGGCACTGATGAAAGACGAATGTGTGAAGGAAGGCTTACTATTGAATGCGAAGAAAACAAAGATAATGGTATTTGAAAGAGAAGAAACCAGAACCAATGTAAGGATTACGGTAGATGATGAAGTGTTGGAACAAGTGGATGAGTTCGTATATCTTGGATGCGCTTTCAGGAGGGATGTAAGGTACAACGCAGATGTGGAAAGGTGAGTGAGTGCTGGGAATAGTGTGAATGGAGCTTTGGGAAAACTTCTTGGCAATAAAAACCTGAGCCAGAAGGCGCAGCTGGCTATACACAATGCAGTGCTGGTCCCAACGCTTACTTATGGAAGCGAGAGCTGGGTATGGCAGAGAGAGCATGAAAGTAGGATAAACGCGGTTGAAATGCGAGCGTTGCGCAAAATTTGTGGTGTAGCGCTTGTAGACCGTATTCGCAATGATGAGGTTAGAAGCAGAGTTGGTCTGAAAGAGAGCGTCGGTGTTAAAATAAGAAGAGGCATGCTCCGTTGGTTCGGACATGTAGAAAGAATGCAGGATGAAAGAATGACGAAGCAGATATACAATGCTAAAGTAGAAGGATGTAGGAGCTGAGGAAGGCCAAGACTTACCTATCATGATCAAGTTGGTCGTGTTCTATGAGAAGGTGATGTCAGGAGCCCTAGAAACCGGCGAGCGTGCATGAAAAGAGCAATGAATGTTAAAGAAGCGAGTGAGGTATGTAAGGATCGAGTCGCGTGGCGCTCGGTTCTCTCTGCCTACCCCGTAAGGAATTTGGCGTGAAGTTATAGTAGATGGATGCGCTAATTGTTGAGCTCAGTAGCCAACGTATTGGATGTGGATATTGATGACGTCTGCGTCAATAGCTTGAGTTACGCTGACGACATGGTCATTTTGAGCGCATCGGTCTGTGGTCTGAGGAGACTGATTAAAATCTGTGAAGAGTACGCAGGTAAGCATGGGTTAAAATATAATGTAACTAAAGGCCAGTAAAGTTGCTTCATGTATTGATAACATATTTAGCACTGTAAAACCTTTGTATCAATCTATAATTAATAAAGTTCAGTCAGACAGTTTCATTTCCAAATTCTTCAAAAATACAAAGAAAGCAAATAAATTATATACCATTTAGTAAAAGCCGCTTAGAAAGATTTAAGTCTAATATAGCAGAAAAAAATGTATTGTTGCCCTATCACGGTACTCCGGACCACTTGTACAGTTCGTTATTTAGCTTAATCACTAGTGAATTTAATGCAATCTTTACTCCAAAACGACTGTCTGTAAGTGACCGTATGACATTCAGTGATTGGGCAACTCCTGGTATTTACAAAAGTCGGAATAAATTGTATGAACTTTATGAAGAAAGGACCTGTAATCACAATTCGACTATTCAAGGACTTGTAAAAAATTATGCTAAAATATTTAAACGAGCCTGTTCCAATGCTAAGTCTTATAAAGAAATAAAATTAATGGTTCAACAAATATTATTAAACCTGTTTGGAATATGATAAATAATGAGACGGGTAGAGCAAAAGTACGTAGTCGAGACTTTCAGTTAAAGATAAATGATATAGATATCAAAAATGATGTAGAAATTGCAACTGAGTTTGAAAAATATTTTTCTAACATTCCTCTTATACCTACGAGAAATCTTATGTCTTCTATATCTGCTGAACTGGTTCTCAAACAGAGCGTGGTAGAATGCGACACAATATTTGAATTTTCAGCTGTAAGCCCAAAAGATGTTTTGAACGCTTTTAAATCAATAAATATGAAAAACACTAAAGATCTGTAGGGTCTATCTGTCAAAACCATATCTTCTATTATTATTTCAATCGCTCCACATTTAGCTACAATTTTCAATTGTTGTGTGGCATCTGGTGTATTTCCTGACTTGATGAAACATAGTAAAATCATTCCATTATTTAAATCTGGTGATAGTTCGGACCCTTCGAATTTTCGACCTGTTTTCATACTGCCCATTCTCAGTAACATTTTTGAAAAACTAATGCTTAGCCAGTTGCTCAGACATTTCAATACACATAATTTGCTTCATAGGAGACAGTTCGGATTTACGAGAGGTTGTTCAACTATGGACGCAGGGATTCATTTGCTTAAAAGTATATTCGCGGCATGGGAAGGTTTGCAAGATGCCTTGGGAATTTCTGTGATCTGTCTAAAGCGTTTGACTGCGTGCACCATGACACTCTTGTCAGAAAATTACACCACTACGGTATCAGGAACAAGGCTCTCGAACTTCTGTCTTCTTATCTGGGCAATAGGATACTGAAGGTCGATGTTAATGGTAAAAGATCTTCGGGGTCCCCTGTAGTTATGGGAGTCATACAGGGGTCAATTCTAGGTCCATTCTTATTTTTAGTATATATAAATGACTTACCTTATTATGTAAAGGATAAACAATTCAACTAACTGCGCACGCAATCAGCCGGCCACTACATTACATTTTTAATCTATGTCTACGTGAGGGTACATTTCCAAACGTATGGAAATCTGCACGTATAGTTCCTGTTTACAAAGACGGCGATAGATCCAATGTTGAAAATTATAGACCGATTTCAATTTTGTGTACTCTGTCAAAGCTTTTCGAAAGACTCGTTCATAATAAGATATATCCTACTTTTCACAACGTCATCATTGAGCAACAACATGGTTTTGTAAAGAGAAGATCAACCACCACGAATTTGATGGTATATACATCATATCTTTTTCAAGGTATGGATTGCAATAAACAGATAGACAGTGTATACACAGACTTTCGAAAAGCTTTTGACGGGGTCGATCACAGGATGTTACTGAGAAAATTGGCATATAATGGTGTCAAGGGTGACCTATGGCGTTGGTTTAAATCATACATTTCGAATCGAACGCAGAAGGTTGTCATAAAGGGATACGAATCTCAGATCGTTCCCGTGACATCTGGAGTCCCACAGGGATTTTGGGTCCTTTGTTATTCATCCTATTTATAAATGACATAAAAACTTGTTTTAATTTTTGTAATTTCCTTCTTTATGCAGACGATTTGAAAGTGTACCATATTATCGAGAACTCAAATGATCATATTAAATTTCAATCTGATCTTGATAATCTTACTACTTTTTGTAATAATAAACTATGCCTGAGTATTCATAAATGCAAATCTATCACCTTCACAAAAAAAAGACATATAAGTAAATACGACTACAATTTAAACGGTACTTCGCTAGATAATATTAATCAAATCAGAGACTTAGGAATAATACTTGACACCAAATTACACCTCGACGTGCATATCGACAAAATTATAAGCAAAGCGTTCAAAATGTACGGTTTTGTCATGCGCACCTGTGAAAAGTTCAGCAAATCTTCTACTTTTATTTGCCTATACAGATCTTTAGTCCGCTCTCAGCTTGAATACGCTGTGCCCATTTGGAACCCATTTTATGAGAAGTACACTCATGCCCTGAAAGCTGTTCAAAAGAAGTTCCTAAAATCTATGCATTATAAATGCTGCCGCAGTTACTTATCATATTATCAATTGCTTGACAAATACCATCTTCTAAGGCTTGATGTGAGACGTACTCAACTAGAAGCCATGTTGCTTTACGATCTTTGCCACAATAAGTATGACTGTATTCCCCTAATTCAGGGCTGTCCAAATCACAGCACGCGGGCCGCATGTGGCCCGCGCCTTATATTGATGCGGCCCGCAACAATTTTATAAAATTTAAATATAGGTCTTCAAATCAAATCAAATCAAATCAAATCATTTATTTGTGATACACAGGTAGAAATAGGATACAGATGTTACAATAAAATACATTAGAACAAGCTGTGATCAGCCTTAAAGGCATACAAATGTGTTGCAGATAAGCGAACATTAATTACATTAAATTATATAGGAACCTAGTTATTGTTGTGGAATGTCAGAAGCTATACTACAATTGAACATTAACATAATGGTTATCGCAATTTTTGTAAACATTTTATACATAATATTATATTTATACATAATTAGGAATTCAATCAGGAATAAACAATGTCAAAATTTTGATTCCATGAACTCATTAATGGAGTAAAACGCATATTCGACAAGAAATTTATATAATTTATGCTTAAAAATCCGTAGTACTGTGCAATCTCTTATGCTGTGGGGAAGCTTGTTATAGACTCTAGGTGCCATAGTAAATATACTTTTGTTATACAAGGTGGTTTTATGATGATGTGTATCAGCATTTTGCACAAAATTTTGATTACGGGGTCTGTGAGTAATCTTAAATAACTTCGGGTAACGCCGTATAAATAAACATATCTCGAATATATATAGTGAAGGCATAGTTAAAATATTTAGGCTTTTAAAGTATGGGAGACAACTATCGCGTTTCATTAGGCCGCACATGGCACGAATACAGCGTTTCTGGCTTCGGAATACTTTATCCCAGTTGGTTGCATTACCCCAGAAAATTATTGCGTATCTTAGACGAGAGGCAACATAGCCATGGTACGATGTAAGCAATGTTGGGAGTCCAACTTTTTTGGAAAGCATGTATAGACTATAGGATGATTGAGCCAGTTTTTTACACACAAATTCTATATGACTTTGCCACTTTAAATTATAATCTATATGTAAGCCTAAAAATTTTGTTGTTTCGGTAGTTTCAACTATTTGACCATCGTTTTGAACAAGAATTCTTGGAGTATTACCAGCTATTTGTTTGAATTGCATTAATTTTGTCTTTTCTATATTTATAAGTAAGTTATTGTTTTGCAACCACCCTACTATAGAAGCTAGACTATTGTTTATCGAATTATTATTATTATACACAACTGTACAGTCGTCTGCAAATAATACCATTTTGTCATTAATTGAATTAGGAATGTCATTAATATAGATTAAAAAGAGCAAAGGTCCAAGAACGCTTCCTTGAGGGACACCGTAGAGAACAGATCTAGGTGTCGATTTATGTTGAATTTCTAGCTTAGTTTTGAGACAAATTCTACTTATGCTAGTGATCTGTGTTCTATTACCAAGATACGACTTCAATAAGTTCAGTGCATTACCCCTAACGCCATATCTCTCGAGTTTATCAAGTAGTAAATTATGGTCGACGTAATCAAACGCCTTGGACATGTCCATAAACATAGCATAAATAGGCTTTCTTGCATCGACGCTAGGATAAATTAAATCTAAGAATTGGTAGATTGCTAAATCCATAGACATATCCTTTCGGAAACCTTTCTGCTCGTGACAGAAGATATTGTTTTTTTCAAAATAACTATTTAAACTATTAAATATAGCCTTTTCAAAAATTTTTGAGAAAACGGAAATTAAAGCTATTGGTCTATAGTTTTTTATATGTCGTTTATCGTCTTTCTTATAAAGGGGCTTAACTATTGTCGTTTTTAGTACTGAGGGAAAGACACCTTGTTCGAAGCATAAATTAATGATATATGACAAAATGGGAGCAATAATTTGATTGACATACTTTAAAACCAATACGCAAACGTCATCAATGCCCGTACTTCTGGTGTTTTTCAATTGTTTTATTATAGAGAATACATCAGAGGGTACTGTTGGATTTAGGAAAAGTGAGTTGGGTGTGTTGTAAGTATTAATTTTATTTTTATTACGTTGTTTTAGAGGTTGGACCGAATCGATGTAATGGTTGTTAAATGATTCAGATATACGATTAGGATCAGTAATATATTTATCATTAACTAGTATTCCTGAGATGTTTTCTGTAGGAAAACGTTGTTTTGTACCCTTGATGACAGTCCAAGCTGCCTTAGATTTATTTTTTGATTGTGAAATATAGTAATTGTTTTGCGATTTTTGGGTCAAGCTAATAATTTTTTTGTATCTTCTAGCATAATCTTTAAATTTTTTCTGGTCATTGAGGTTGTTAGACTTTCTATATTTCCAAAGGAGGTTACGTTTAATTTTGCTACATTTTTTTATGCCATGGGAGAGCCATTTGGGGCGGTTTTTAACTACATTTTTTATCTTGAGAATTGGGAAGCAGAGGTCATAGAACATCTTGAATAAATCGTGGAACATAGTAAAGGCATCATTCGCGTTTATAAGCTGATAGACATTATTGAATGTTAACTGGCTAAGACATTCTGCAAACTTTTGCAAATTTTCCCTACAGTAATCACGCCTATAGGAGAACCAATGGCTTAAAAGACATGTTTTCTTAACTGGGCATTTCAGAATAAGAGCTTTATGATCCGATAAGCTTAGTTCAATAAGTTCACATTTAGCACCGCGCACATTATGAAGCATGTTGTCAATACATGTGCCACTATTTGGCCTTGTGATTTCTTTACATGATATCCTTAGATTATAGTTATTGATCATCTCTATAAATTCTGTGCCCGGCTTGTGCCTTTTTATAAGATCTATGTTAAAGTCTCCGCAGACGATGATCTTTTTCTTGTTATTGCTCGTTAATGGAGTTAAAATATCCTCAAGAGTATTGTAGAAAAGATCAAGATAACGCTTGTTTTGGCTATTATTAGGTACTCTATAGACACATACTACCACCATGTCATGATCCAATAGTTCTATGGCACAGCATTCAACGACATTGGGGATACTATACCTTTGTACATAATCAAGGTTTTTAAATTTCACGTTATATTTTACCAAGATACATGCTCCACCTTTGCGAGAATTGCGAGAGAAGTAAGATGCAAGGATATAATTTGGTATACTCAGTAAGTTTGTATCGTCAGGTGTCATATTATGTTCCGTGAAACACAGAACATCAATGGCCTTACCAGTCTCCAGTAGATCATGTAAGCACACCGTAAGCAAATCTGATTTTGTTATTAGCCCTGCTATGTTCTGATGTAGTATGTTGACATGATTATACACGAAAAAAAGTATTATCGTGCTCATTGAATAATTCTCCTCCTAGTCCAGTGTCCTGTTTATCTTGATTATGATTGAGTTCTATGTCTTGAATTAAAAGCATCAGATTTTTAATCACATTTCTCATACCATTATTATTTATTGTACCAAACCGTTTAGAGAACATGTCGATGTCATACGACAGGTCTAGGTTGGAGTCTAATAAATAGGCGTAGTTATGTGAATGGATATCCAGATAAAGCAGATTATTAAAATTTTCAACTCTACAGTTATACATCATTGAATAATCAGTGAATTCATATATTGGAAGACATACTATAATGTTTGTGTGTGAAATCGTTTGTAATCGCTCTCTTATGTGAATAACCAAGTCCAAATAGTTATTCGTTCTCTTGAAATCCTCGGGGCCTATGCATATAACACAATAGTCCTGATTGTTGTAGTGTACAAGTTTGTCGTATAATTTGTCAATGAGGTTTTTTATACCGCAGTTTGGTGTGAGATAGTGACAAATTTCGTAGTCATTGAGTGTAGTTTCTGCTATTGATAATATTTTATTTTTCTTATTAGAACTTATAATACAAACTTTCTTCTTTATATGTTGTGATTGTGATTCATCGTTGTTTATATTATTTACTTGGGTATCCATTTCAAATTTATTTTCACTATCTTCATTTTGACTTCGAGATATATCTGTTTTTTTGTGATTGGATTTTCGTGTGGGTTTTTTCTGAGGCGTTGAGACGTTGGACTTTTTGGTAGGTGTATTTTTTTTTATTTTTTTAGGAATCGCGTTGTTTGCCTCAATTTCTTGTAGATTTCTTTTAAGCTGACTGTTTTCTAGTGACAGGTTATTAATTTTTTCATGGGCAGCAGCGAGTTCTATTTTTATTTTATGTAGTTCATTGTTTAATTCTTGTACTCGATCATCGCTGTCGCTGTCGGATACATTGGGAAAGCTACTAGCGGTGCCATCTAGTGTTGTGTTTTGTAGCTGATGTTCATCATGCGTTTGTTCTGTTAAAGATGTCGTACACGGTCTTCGGAATGTTATATTCTCTAAGAAATTCATTTTTGTGTTAAATATTTTTATGTTTAGTGAATTTCTCAATCAATTTATTTCTTAGTATGAAAATTTCCACACAAAAAGTTTCTGACCCCAGCTGGGATCGAACCCGGGCTGCAGTGACTTCGCAGTTATACTGGTGAACACTTGACCAACGAAGTTGCTGACTGAACTGATGAAATAAATGTTCTTAATGGACATGGATTGTAAGAAGTTCGTTACAATGACTCATTGCTCAGGATTTTTTTTCGCAACAGCTGAGTTTTGAGTTTTTTTTTTACACTTCACTTTGGTTCTCACTGTCACATTATTGTATTAACACTGTTTCTAATGGTTTAATGTTTATTGTCACTTTTAGCACTGTATATTTTCCATTTCTTTGTCCAAATTTAGAGTTGTTGTTTAGTTATGTTGTTGAAATATTTTACACTAGATAATATTTGTGTACATTATTTACATCGTTTAAAACGTTATTATAGCAAAATTAACGTAAGAATGTGATCTTTACTATTTTTAAACATTAAATAATACGGAGCGCAGCGTATACGTGTGGCGCCTACCCGCCTACCCTCTTCACTGATTGATAATTCACTTACACACGCAGTGCGCTTGGCAATTACAAATATTAATGTCGATATTGATAGAATTTGTAAAAGATATATTAATGAAGAATTAATAAAACTAAATTTAACACTATGGCCGTTTTTTCATTTTCTCCAAATAAATAAATTAATGCTAGGTATTCGTTTTTGCGGCCCTCCAATATATACAGTGATTTGCATTAGCCCGCGATCATATCTGGTTTGGACAGACCTGCCCTAATTAATCAAATATGCTACAGAATACCCCTTAGAACACACAGTCGAAGTGCATGTCGACTGTTTGCAATCTCGCGTTGTCGTACTAATGCAGGCAAAAGAACACCAATGTACCGACTGGTGGATGCATATAACGCGAGATTCAACGCAGTCGACATCATTTCGACTCGACCAAGTACATTTAAAAAATTGTTAATTAATACTTTGTCCCTTTCAAGACCCACTTAACATTTGGATACTGGATGAATATTTTTGAGTTATTGTCAGTAAATGTCTTTCTATTGTAATTCATTCTGCCTTTTCACGCATAGCTTAGAATCATTTTTTACATAGTTGAAATGTGTCATAGTAACATGTGGAAGATGATGTTGGTGTCAAATTTATATATATTAATTTAGTTCATACATTTAACCTATTGTGTAATTTGTCACTGTTTGTTTTCCTTAATAAAAAATAAAAAACATGAGATTGTATTGTTTGCGGATGATACCTCTTTGACATTCAAAATTAATAGACAGTTAGGTAATTATGACGAAGTTAACGATGCTCTCTCTAAAGTTATGCATTGGTTTAATGTTAATAATCTGCTTTCAAATGACAAAAAGACTAAAGTAATTAAGTTCTCAACACCTAATGTAAGACAGGTGACTACCAATGTACATGTTAATGGAACTAATTTAGCCCCTGTGGAGACAACTGTGTTCTTGGGTATAACAATTGACTCCAAACTACAATGGGGCCCACAAATTGAAAAATTATAAGGAAAACTAAGTTCTGCAGCCTATGCAGTGAAAACTATTAGACGGCTCACTGATGTTGATACGGCTAGAATAGTTTATATCAGCTACTTTCATAGTATTATGTCATACGGAATTCTTCTTTGGGGTAACTCCGCGGGCATTAACACCATCTTTTTATTGCAAAAGAGAGCCATAAGAGCTATCTACAAACTTGGTCCCCGGGAGAGCCTTAGAGAAAAATTCAAAGAAATAAATATTCTAACAGTCGCATCGCAGTATATCTATGAAAATCTTTTGTATGTCCATAAAAACATAGTTTTGTAAAAAGAGTGATACTCATAACATAAATACTAGATATAAGCATAATCTTGTGTTACATCCAAGCCGTCTACACAAAATAAGTAATTCTTTTATGGGGCAATGTATACGGTTCTATAACAAACTTCCCAGCAATATAAGAGAATTGTCAATAAACAAATTTGAATCTACTATTAAAGCCAAATTGCGTAGCAGGGCATATTATAAAGTATCTGATTATATCTATAATATAAAAATGAATCGCTAAATGTGTTGCTAAGCGCAAATCTCGAGAGCAGCTGAACCGATTTCGCTAATTCTTTTTTTAGAATATTCCTTGAAGTACGAGGATGGTTCTTACGAAGAGAAATATTTAAAAAAATGCCAAAAAAGTCTAAAAAGAACACTTTTCTATACTCCCATACAAAAGATTCGTAATAATACTTAAAAGTCAATTTGAACTTTAATGCCATATCCATAAAGTTTAAGTGTTAGTGGAGAGGTTCCGGGAAGGAAAAACAATTGAGTGACGTTAGTAGAAAGTATAAAGGAGAAGACGTTTTGATACCCCGCATTCGAATGATTCCGACTGACGTACCATTCGAGTTTAAACGACTGCAGTTTCCAGTACGGCTTGCTTTCGCTATGACTATAAACAAATCCCAGGGGCAGTCTGTTTGTGGTATTTATCTAGAAAACCCATGTTTCTCGCATGGTCAATTGTATGTTGCCTGTTCTCGTGTTGGAAAACCATCTGCTCTGTTTGTTTACGCGCCAGGTAATCATACAAAAAATATCGTGTACCATAAAGTACTACAATAAAAATGAAACTTAATTTAGAATAAGTAAAAATAAAATGAAATATAATAAGTAGGTATCATAATAAGAAATCTGAAATTGTAATTTTCTTTGTGATTTTTCTTGACTATTAAAAGAATTTTAAGTGTTTTATAATTTTTATTTTTTGACATAATGTAATTGTTGACTTATTAACTTTCTTTTTTTTATCTTACTAGCCCGAATATATTATTCCGAATATAATAAGTATAATAAGTATTAAAAAAATAAAAAAAATTAAGAATCGACTGTTAGGCGATACGAAGTTCGCCGGGTCGTTTAGTCTTATATACGTAGGTCACACTATAAGTTTTGCGTAACTTAAAAAAACAACATGTTATAACCAAAATATTATGTTTATTGCTTTTCAAAATACTCTCCTTTATATTTTAAACATTTTTTCATGCGATCGAACCATTTTTTAAAACAGGAGGACCACAGATCTGAAGGCATGTTTTCTACGTGCTGATTGAACGCTATCACTGCGTCTTCCGAGTTGGTAAAAGTGAAACCTCTCATCAAATCTTTGATTTTGGGGAAAACACAGAAATCACAGGGTGCTAGGTGGGGGCTATGTGCAGGATGGGTAACGAGTTGTACTTTTTCAGCAGTTAAAAATGACTTTGTTTTGTTGGCCGTGTGTGAAGAGGCGTTGTCATGATGTAGGAGAACGCGGCTTTTTGGTCGTCTTTCGCGAACTTTTTCTAACACTCTGGGTAAACAAATAGTAGAATACCACTCGGCATTAACGCTCTTTTGATCTTCAAGTGGAATTGTGGAGATGGGACCCGTAGCTGAGAAAAAAAACGCGATAATTTTTTTACCAACGTTTCTCGCCTGCCTCACTTTTGTTGGCCTGTTCTCATTTTCAAACACCCATTCACAAGATTGCTGTTTTTTTCGGGTTCAAAACAATAAATCCACGTTTCGTCTCCTGTGACAATGTCATAAACAGCATCATTTTAAAGACGAGCAGCACAGTCTTGCGAGAACTTTTAAAATCATAATAAATCATCGCTCTAAAATCTTTTCGACTCAATTCCATTTTCGTTGCGTACCTAGAACTTTGATGTGTGATAAAAAATAATTGACAAATGATTTCCCGCCAATTGCTTTTTTATTACTAAGTAGGTTGCAACGTTTCAAAAAAATATAACATTCGAAATTCAAATAGTTCCGATTAGCTAGAAGTGCAAAACTTTTAGTGTGCCCCATGTATAAAGTTCTCGGGTCGAAATGTTAGTTACCATACTCCTCCGAAACGGCTTGACCGATTTTGATGAAATTTTATATGCATATTCAGTAGATATGATATGATGTATTTCTATTGCCGCTGTAACAACAAATACTAAAAAATAGAATAAAATAAATATTTAAGGAGGCTCCCATACAACAAACGTGATTTTTTTGCTCATTTTTGCTCGATATTGATAACGGTAACAGGTAGACGCTTGAAATATTCACAGAATATTTAGTTATATATTCACTTTAAGAATAAATAATAAAATTAAAATAAAACAAATATTTAAGGGGGGCTCCCATACAACAAATGCTATTTTTTTGCCGTTTTTATAGTTAATGGTACGGAACCCTTCATGCGCGAGTCCGACTCGCACTTGGCCGATTTTTATTACGGAATAAAAAGATTTTGACCTTTGACTTTATGGCTTTCAAAATTACGCCCAAAAACAACAAGATCGTCTAAATATATGAAGCACTTATCATGCGTTAGACCTGACATAGCAATTGTCATAACTCGTGAAAACGGAAAACGTGAAAGTAACTGGGACTAGTCTTAAGGCCCATTGGCATTCGTTTCATCTGATATTGGCCGGTTTGTCCCGTGTTAGTATTCGTTGTGAAGGTAGTAAATTTTCTTGACTCAGGATCTAAAGTGACTTGACAATATGACTGACTTAGGTCCAAATGAGAAAAATGGACGGCACCGGAAAGTGATTTTAAAATATCGGTAATGTTTGGCAATGGGAATTTGTCATCTTGAATAACGTTATTCAATTTTCCGTAATCCACAACTAGCTTCCATTTTTTATCACCGTTATCCGATTTTTTGGGTACAAGTAAAATAGGACACTAGTAGACACTACGAGTTTCTTCTATCACATCGTCTTGTATCAATTGTTTAATCTGTTTATCTATTTCATAACTTTGGGTTTTTGGTAATCTGTAAGGTTTTGTATAAACAGGAGTAACATTTGGTTTGAGATAAATTTTATGTTCGTGTACATTATTGGTTGTAAGTTTGTCGCCTGGTAAGTTAAAACAAAAGTTTTGAACAAATAGCTTTAATTGTATCCCGTTCAGTAGAATGTAAATGGTCTAATTTTAATAATGATAACAGGGCTATTTCTCGGTCTGCGCTTGACTTTGATTTACTAAAGTTACATATTTGATATCTGCTTAATAAATGTAATTCTGGTTGAAAAGTAGGAATAGTTACTGACTCTTCACACACACGTTTAAATTTTTTATTGGAATTACATTGTTGATAGGTTTCACTACCAGTGCTGCTAAAAACAAATTTTCTTGAAGTTATTTTGGTAATGTCGTAAACTCAAAATACTATTTTCCAAATCAATATTTGATGACGCTGACGTACGCCGCTGCAATTTGGTGCCACAGAATTTGTACGTGCCGTACTGAGAAGTCAGAGACAGACACTAGTCTTACTGACTAAAGCGTATAGGTCCACCAGCACTGGGAGGGGCGAGCGTATACACGAAAGTTGCAAATTGGAGTACCCAGGAGCATTATATTTTGTATCTGTTCGCTCTATTATAGTATATTTCAAGTTTATTTTTATAATACCACCCAGCGATCTGCAACGGCTACAACCTTTGTTTCGAAACAGCACAGAATCCAAGGTGATGGAAAAACTAGTGTTGGGCCACGACGAAATAGAAATCAAATGGATTACTCTTAAAATGTCACTTGATGAAGCTATAGAGCTGGTTAGGATATTGAGGAAAGGTGACCGGAAAAAGAAGCCTTTTTTATCATTTATGCCACGTGGGACTTAATACGGCGACGAAAAGCCATCAAGATCAAAGGCCCTCAAAACCGCGAAGCAAGAGCAGAGTTACACTGCCTTTTACAAAGAAATAAATAAGTCTTTTCGCAGGGATAAGAACAGCTTTATCGAAGGGTTCCACCACGAAATAGAAAGCGCGTGGCTTTCTATTTCGTGGTGGAACCCTTCGCCAGAGTTCCAAACTGCAGTCCTTTTAAAAAAAGTAAAAACACCTGGAAATTCAAACCCAAAACCTGGACAATCGAAGATGAAAATGGTCAGCTAATACACGAACTTGATGGCATTGCGGAGAGTTGGCGTGGTCACTGCTCATAGTTGTATCGTAGATCTCAAAAACAGCCCTGATTTTGATCTCAGTAGGGACACTATTGTGCCAGAATCCGATATACTACATTTTGAAATTACCACAGCCTTGCGACATCTCAAGGATAAAAAAAACTCCAGGTCCTGCAAATAACAGCTGAGATGTTCAAAATGCTGGGTGATACATACATATGGGATAGACGCGCTCCACAGGATCTGTAATAATATATGGTGTAGCGGTATATGGTCACAAGACTGGGTTGAATCCATTATCAACTGGTTCACAAAAAGAGCTCTATGAGGGTTTGTGATAACTAACGTACAATAGCCCTAATATCTCATGCCAGCAAAGTTCTGCTCCATTTTATTAACTGACGCATCCGTCACTACCAGAACTAGCCAATACCATAAGAGCAAGCAGGTTTTGCAAAGGGAGAGGCATACGGGAGCAAATTCTAAACATCACGGAACTCGTGGAAAAAGGGTATGAATTCGACACCCCAGTCATAATGTATTTCGTTGACTACAGCAAGATCGATTGGAACTGCATGTGGAGAGTGTTGTGTAACATGGGAGTACGCAGGCATTTTTTTTATACTACATCGGGAGGCATGCACGCATACGGCCCACCTGATGTAAAGCGGGTACCGTAGCCTATTAACGCTTGCGGTATATTAAGTATCACTCGCGCGATGCATCCTCTGCTGCTTACACAGCAACTCCTTGGGAGCTTACTGGTTACCTCATTCACTCGCAGGAATACAACAACCCTCAAGGGTGTTGTTATTTGGCTGCGGTTTTCTGTGAGGTGGAGATACTTCCCCAGACGGGCTGCTTTGGTGCGCAGATCTCTCTTAAAACATCCAGACCAAGACAAACAGACATGTTCATGCACACAAATGTTTGCCTTATGTGGGAATCGAACCCACTTGGTTGTTGTGAAAGTCGCGTCATTCACGACTGAACCACCGAGCTCGTCAAGCATCTTGTTGCACTATTACAGTCCCTGTATCAAAACAGTCGGACTGTGGTCAAAGTCGACCACATTTTATTACCTCTAAGCCCTTTAAATTTGGAAAAGGAGTACGACAGGGCTGCATATTGTCTTCTATATTATTTAATGTGTACGAAGAACACATCATTCGACAAACCTTGGAGGGATGGGATGTTGGAGTGAGCGTTGGCCGAGTGAAAGTCACAAACCTGCGCTACGCTGATGACACGACACTCATCGCGGTGAGTGAGGCTAAAATGACTGAGCTTCTCAAGAGATTGGAACACGTTAGCAACAGTATCGAGCTCTCAGTGAACATCTCTAAAACAAAGGTGTTGGTAGTGCATCTCTTACATTCGAAACAGTTCAAAGCTTCAACTACTTGGGTTCCACAATTTGTTCTGATGGACCATGCGAAACAGAAATGCGTAGACGTATCGGGATGGCAAAGAATGCCATGTTTCAGTTGTACAACATCTGGAGAGACTATAAATATCACTATATAAATATCACAACAAAGATCAGACTGGTACGAACACTGGTTTTCCCAATCTTCCTCTACGCATGTGAGACATGGACACTGAGATTGACAACCGAAGCCGAATAGAGGCCCTCAGCATTGAGGTAAACTAAGAAAGAACCTATTTTAATGGTTATTCGAGAACATTCGCAGCGCAAGATCGTGCCCTCACTGAAACTTAGGCTGCAAACAGTAAGCCTATTTAGACATACTTATATTTTAGATCTTTTAAAATGTTAAACATATAAATTTTAAAAGCTTGCGGCACTAATGTAATGTACGATATCTGTATCATTGCCTCAAGCATTTGAAATTTTACGTAGCTACGCCTATATTGTGATGACGAATTACCAAGAAAGAGATTATTCTGAACTTGGAATATATCTATATATTATAGATATAATTATGACAAACGCTACTTAAATTTTTATTTTCTATTTATTTCTAAATAAAAGCTTATTTTTAAAACATTTTCTATTTAAATTTACCATATAGTATATTCATAGACGTTTGCAAAGTAACATAACATTGCTTTTTAAAGAAGAAAAAAGCTTAGACTTGATCTTCTTCGGTCTTGTTTCTGAACGAACCGTGAGAGAAAACAATGCAAAGGACTTCTTCCCGCGCTTTTGACGAGTGACATTGTTCTCATACGTGAAATTTTTACAATTCAGTATAAAATTAGGTTTATGTGACAATTTTGATAGTATTTTGTAACATAAGTGCTAGTGAAATTATACAGCAATGAAAAATCTTAAATATAACACGTTTATGCACTTTTTGGAAGACGTGAATAAGTTCATCAAGAAAGCCTTGTAAAAATCACTATCGTTTTACGGGTGGTATTTAAACTGGGTTGATTGGGTGGAGGTACCCTTCCCAAGGATTTTTTCAGCACAGTTCCTGATGCTGGAACATAGAATTATTAACATTTTCAAATGGTTCTAAACTGATGACTTGGCTGTATGGGCTAGATCCCTTTGTCTTTCCCCTCGTGGATGAAAAGTACCAAAAAAAAAAGAATAAAAAAAAAACAAAGCAAAGAAATGTCAATGTCACTTCGCAAAAATGTCAATAACACGTTGCGTGAGTGCTACTGCGGTTTTTGTTCCGGTTTGGTTATCGGTGACAAAGCAGCTGTTTGCGACGCAACGATCCACTGCTCCAGCGAAGTGTTGTAGTTACTCACTGTCGGCCGCCGCGTCCTGCGCGAGATCTACCAGCATGTACACCGCCGAGGAGAGAGGATCGGCTTACGCGCCCGATTACAGGGTCTACTTCAGTAAGTGATTTATGTTATCACCTATCACAGTGCAGGACCGGCCCCGGGCTCATTTCAAACAACTATAGTACTTCGGATGAAAAAGTGGAATAATTGAATGAATTTGTTTACCTAGGTTCTATGTTTACGAGAGATGGAAAATGTGAGGGCGATATTGAAAGAAAATTGAAAGCAGGAAACCGTATCAATGTACTACGTGGTAACGAGCGATAACAAATCGAGCAAAGCTCGCCTTGCTATTATTCAGGGTGTATTAACGACAACAATAATGTATGGTAGTGAAACATGAGTATGGCAGAAGAAGCACGAAAGCAGGGTGAACCCGTAGAAATGAGAGCACTGAGAATTATGTATGGAGTGAGAATGATTGATACAATGGTTGATAAAGAGTTATGAAAGAAGTGTATCAGGCAAGAGGGCCTAATCAAAAACACCCAAAACCGAAGAGGTTGATGAGTGTATAAAAAGAGTGTAATGAAGCGAGAGGGGTATGTTAGGATCGGTGCACCATAGTCCGTCCCATAGTCTCTGCCTGCCCCAGTGGGAGACGGACGTGATGATATGTATGTATGTAGTACTTGCCTCATTTACTCGCATTATTATACCTCGTGATTCAAACATGTTATCTACATTTGTTTTCTTGTTGTTATTTATTTTGACAACTTTACTTTCTTGGGTGGTGAATATTTACTATACAAAAAATAGAATTTGCTTATTAATAATATTTAGTATGCTACTTCATTGTTGTTTATATTATTGTTTATTTAAGGATGATGTTGTCAATGTCAAGGTTGAGAAAGCCAGTTAATATGACAATTTATTTGTGGTAAATAGCAAGTGGCCACAGAGAGATCTAAAACTATAAGTAACATTACTAAGAATATTATTTGTATGTTACCACCTCTGCTGCTAATTTTTTATTACCTTATTGGTAACCATTTGGTGATGAGTACAAGCTGCTGAGATTTACAAGTGCCCTCCAAGGAGTTGTTATGTAGTTGTGGTCACGTGTGAGATGGTGGTCCCCACGGTGGTCTGCTCATTAAATATCCTTGCGCCCTCGAATTCGCTGCACCTTATAATGATGCGACAATTAGTAATACAAGGCAATGTGTATGGCAGAGACAACATGGAAGTTGAGTAAATGCAGTTGAGAAGTGAGCATTCGCAATGATGATGTAAGAAATAGAGTTAGTCTGATAGAGTGTTGGTTTAAAATAAGAAAAATCATGTTCCACTCCTCTGTGCCACCTGCCAGGGGCCAGACACTTAGTTGATATTTAATGTCTTGATTCTGTAGTAATGATAAACTGAATTAACTACTGGAAAATGTCTATCATGTTCAACCTTATTACTAAGTGAACATGAATGTCTTGATATGCCGATGATGGTATATAAAGTTTAATATGATTTGATACATTTTGGAGCACGTACGATGTCTTGATTACTAACTGCGTTTAATTATGGGCGAATGGTGCACATTGTGCAAAATGCTTATGCGATGAATCTGTTCGATTGCCATGCAAATGCAATACACCATACAGGCCTAATGTAACATATAGATAGAGGAGCTGAAGGTTAAGCAGGCATTCGAGAAACTGTGCTCAACAGAACAAAGCAGCACTTCAGCCTGGGGCAAAGACTTAGTTATACAGATGATTCTCTGTAAACTCATAAAAGGCTGCCCAAACTGAGATTGTTGTTAAAATAATAAAATTTTATAAATAACTATCACTCTTAATTTCAATTAATTATTTACACTTTATAACACAATGTCATGTTGGTTTTCCTTAAATTATTATAATGGGTGAGGTCCTTTTCTATGCGACTTCAGCAAAAGCAAGCAGGAAAGGCATGACACTAAATAAAGATAGGGTTTAAAAAACAAAGTTTATATCAGGCGCCAGCCATACTCTTTCCATAATACTGTGCCGAATAGTCCAGCGATGCCTGGATATTTAATCTCAAGAAGAGTAGTAAGAAGACCATTTGAAATCTGATTAATGCTTTAATACTTTTAGGGGTCAGGCGTAGCAAATTACAGTTAAATTAAATTCAGCCAGAAACAAGTATATAAAACAAAGTTAGTGAGGTTAGTTCAAGTTCAAGTATTTAGTCATAAACAATTTACATCATATTTAAATATAAATGAATAAATATTGTTGGACAAATTACACAGCGCCATCTAGCCCCAAAGTAAGCGAAGCTTGTGTTATGGGTACTAGAAAACTGATAAACATACGTAAATATTTTTTTTGTAAATACATACTTATTATACATAGAAAATACCCAGACCAAGACAAACAGACATGTTCATGCACACATATGTTTGTACTGTGTGGGAATCGAACGCTCGTGGCGTTGGTGTCAAAGTAGCGTAACAGCACGTTTCACCACTGCGCCACCGAGCTCGTCGATTTGAAATCATTATAACTATTACTAAACTAGGTATTAAACATTTTTTAAATACTATCAATTTAACAAACAACAATGTTAATTCAGAATAAAAATGACCAATTTCTTATTTAAAATAATCATCAATGGAATAATACTTCTTCTAATAATTGATTTTAATTTCACCTTAAATAGCCTAAGGCTGTCTATGTCTTTCAGCTCATTTGACAACTTGTTGTAAGCTTTGTATGCTTGATATTGAGCACTATGTTCTATTACTTTCAATATTGGTATGATATTGTGTTTAAGAGCCCTTCGCCTTGTTCTCTCCCTTACCCGTATATCATTGTTTGACTCAATCTTAGGCAGTGGATTTTTAAGATCAGTCAGAAGTGAAAACAAGTATAAACTTGGAACAGTTAAAATGCCTAGGTTAACAAAAAACATTTCACATGACTCCCAAGGTGGAATGCCTACCATTGTACGTATGGCTCTCTTCTGTAATGTCAAAGCTCTATCTCTGTTATAATGATAGCTAATACTCCATAATTTGATGCTGTAGCGTAATTTAGCCTCCACTAGTGCATGATAGACTTTTTTAGATGGGTCAAGTTGAGTACAATGGCTTATACTATAACTTACTGCACCCCTTTATTCATCTACTAGCGGCCCGCCCCGGCTTCGCACGGGTGGACATTTATTTTTTAAACATTTTGGGATAAACGAAGAGTAAATGTATCTTTAGAGAGTTTTTTAAATAGTTTTTCTTAAGTAGCTTTTTTTTCATACAAATTAATTTAAGTGGTAGGTATTTAGTGGTATTTAATTTTTTATTAGTTTTTATCCATAACCCTAATTACAATCTGAAAGTTTATTTTTTATTTATTTATATTGTTTTTAGTTTAATTTTTACATTTCTTTTTTACATTTATTTTAATATATATAACATATATTTCGAGACTTTATATTAATTTAATTTAATAGGTTTTACTTTTTTAGTTTCCAATATGTCTACCTTAAGGCTGTATACTATATTGGCTGTGGTATTCGTAGATGGCAACAAAATATATTGATTTTTAGGAATCCTACTCGAGAAAGTGCAACATATAATTGGCTATGAGAAAATCATTCTTCTCTTAGGTCGATGCTAAAGATCGAGAAAGTTGTCCCTGGGATTTATTTATTATAAGAGCAAACGATACCTTTACAGGAGACTGTAACCTTTTAAAAGACATGGGCAAATCTGTTGGTATCATCGGGATCCGCAGAATGTGAGCTAGCTGTCCGGCCGTGGGACCGGTGATGATTGTTGCTACAATCAGATTGTCTCGTAATTCCTTTATCAAAAGCCTTGTGCCATTACACATATTGGGAGGGCTTAAATTTCTCAACAGCATAATGGGAGTACCTACTTTTAATTTCAGTTCGTGTGATGGCAAGCCGGCGGGATAGAGAGAATTTAAAAATTCTTGTAGATAGTGCACTGTATCTTCGATGTTGCACACGGTATCAATAGATTTGTAACAGGTACTTTTTCAATGATCATTTTGCTTACTGAGCTGTTTTTCGGTGAGACGATCGCCCTCGAATAGAGCCAATCGAAATTTCTTTCTGTAAGATGTTCGATGTCGGGATAGATTGTCTCTATAAGGATTTCTAGACTGTGAACAGTTTGAGCCAATTCATTATCCAATAATACTTGGAGGCTATGTGCAATTGGAGATAGTAATTTTCCGCTTCCAAGTTTAAGTAATTTTTGTGAGAAATTGTCATTGCCGTCATTACTTAAACGTGCTCTCATATTCGTGCGCAAATTGAGAGTTTCAATTGATTGCCACGAAGGTGATGATTTGAGGCACGCTTTTCTGAAAAGAACTTTTTAACTGGAACGGGAAAAATGTGGTATGAAAAAGTTAAAACATTCAATGTCGGTAGCGCGCGAATGAGCCGCGCGGGTACCATCTCATAGATGTGCGCCGCGCCGCCCGCTGCCACGTGCCGTGGCCGCCGGTCGCAAGCAATGGATTGAAACACAGAATAAAATCCGTAATATCTTTGGAATGGAATGTCCGATTTCGTTAATTCAAAGAGTAACTTACAGGCATTGAAACAGTCTTGAATACGAAATGATTTATTTGGATAAGGATTAATACCAAGGTACGAATAATGTGGCCTAGTTTGTACCGGCGTTACTATAGCATATTTTAACATGAAAAAGTAGTTATTGTGACGTAACTGTAATAGTTAGACATATGGTATCGCGGACTTTTTTGTAGATATTAATGTCCTCTATAAAACTGTAGTACTACATTACTTTGCTCTATTGTCAATAGTTTCAGCAGCGTACGCGGTATAAGGATTTTTTGGTATCTTTTTCACACATTATCGAAGTTTTCATACGGATCCCTAACTATTTTCAAAATATTTTATAGCCTATGTTAAGCATTTATATTGTCCAATGGTTTAGCATATAATGGGTTAGCATTCCAATGGTGAAAGAATTTTTGAAATCGGCCCAGTAGTTTTTGAGTTTATTTATAACATACATACAAATCTTTCCTCTTTATAATAATAGTATAGATATTATAATTATTTTGTAACCTGACGTTTCGAATTCTTTGCATCATCCGTTGTCGCAGAAAGCTTCCTGCGCTTCTATGTAACTTCCCCTGCCTAGCATTATGGCAGGAGACTGTTCTACATGCCAGGGAACTGTAGATTTCATATACCAGTAAAGGGTAAAATAGGGTAAGCAAGTAAAATATATGACGTTTATTTACTCTACTGAATGCAAATTATGCTACAGGTTGATCTCATTCACCTGAGATGTCTCGGAGAAGAAGGTATCCCAGTAGTAATTATTAGAAAAAAAAGAGAGAAGCTGAGCAACAATTTATTTAATAACGTAGAAAAAATGATCCTCATAAGAGCGAAGAGATGATAGTAAAGGAGATAATAAAAATATAACAATAGATAGAAATGTAAAGATCGCGGATTTACAGAAAAACTTGAGAAATGCAGTAAAAAAATTGTCGAGTCTAGAAGTTAGAAGTAAAAAGAATGTTGAACAGTGAAAAGAAGTGGACAAAAAGCGGTATTTGTTAACGTTCTTGATAAACATTTAAAGAAAGTTATTCAAAATTAAAACACACCCAAAATAAATAATATAAACAAATAATTAAATACATTGAAAATGATAGTAAAAACTGTACGGTAACCGGTAAAGAGGAATTTAGTACTAGGATGACTGTGGAAAAACAAAAAAGTTATCTTCTTAATACACTTCTTAATTTGTAAAAAAAAATTGATGAGCCAAGAGCGATGCCTTGACATCACATGTATCCCAATTGATGGCATTCAGGCAAGTATCTATAACGTTGAAGAGGAAACGTCTGAGCAGAAGTATTTCAGGGCACCTTGAATCAGGTCACAAGTATTTATTCCAGCTTCCTCCACAGTCTCCCAACAAAATGTAAAACCCTAACAATTAAAGTCTCAGCGGCTTTTGCAAAATCGGATCTTGCGAGTATTATTTGAGATAGGCAGTATCAACTTTGACCTAAAAACCCAGATGGACAGTATATATGTTTACAGAGTTCGAATCGGAAAAAGACTTTGAATCAGCTGAATTGACACCAACATCAAACACGCCTCCTAAAACATTTGATGTTAAAATAGATGGACCCAGTGGCCCTTGAGATTCATGTTATAATACTGGAACTACGTTCTTGTGAAATTTTCAGCGAAACATGTGGAATATTGTTGTGCCACTGCAATTAATGAGATTGACGAAGATGAAAGTGACGCGCGGTTTACTTATATTTTTCGCTTATTGTAATTATCTATGTGCCTGGCTTGATAAAAAAAAATCTTAGGATTTATTTGAAGATCTCATTTGAAATTACATTTATTAGTAGATGACAGCCTATTTACGAGTAGTGATAATTTTATTAATAATAATTAAACTCGAAGTTGATCTTAGGATAAATACAAAATGTTTGTAGTACTATGTTTTAGAAATGAAATTTTTTATTTTGTAAGAGAGAGAGAGAGAGTTATGATCTTCGTTTTATTTTTTCTCAGGAAGCAATAGAAATATAACAGTTGTATGCTCTTATGTAAATATGGTCTACAAAATAATAAATGATTAATAGTAATAACATCACTTATTTCTATATGAAACAGTCCTCTGTCTCATCTAACAGTCCTGTCATGATTTATGACAAAATCACAAATAACTTACAAAATATATAAAAATTCAATTGGTCCTCTTATGTACCAAAAGTAATAGTTACTCGTACTTACTTTCCTAAGCATTAGTATGATTTTTTTACGAAAATATGCCACGATAGCGTCTGTATGGCCCATGGCGAGTTTACAGAGAGTCGCCCGCAAGTCTCATATCAGACCGCACAACAGTACCACCATCCAGTATGTCACCGGAGTCACCGGAGGGCGGGAGCACCTGGATATCAGCTAGGACCGTGTGATTCGGTTCAGACATGAGGATTACTCACGGTATTGAACCCTTCAGTTTAAGGAGAGATTTTGTCTCCCTTTGTGAGTTTTACTGATTGTACAATGAGTTGTGTTCTGAAGAATATTTTCTTCTCTTTTTATTTTGTGTTGTGGAGAGAGGTGGCGCCGGTTGTGCACATTCAGCGTGATCTCTAATGACAGACAGAAACTTCAACTTCATTCGTTTGTATGAGTTCGCAAAGGTTATATGTCAAGTAGATTTTTTTTTTTTATCACATTAACGTTTTTTTTATCATATATTACAAATTCAGTGCTTAGATTTTCCCTGGATTATGATGCCGCTAAGTAAACAAGCCTATTGCTGCCTGATGGTAAGCAATTACTATAGTTTATGAACACTCGAAAGAATTTAGCTTGCCCCATATATGTATGAGAGCGGGTGCACGGGCCGGCGCCGCTCGTGACGTGTCGCGTTGTCGCAGAGGACGAGAGCGGGCCCATCTCGCCGCTGCACGACATCCCGCTGTGGGCGGACCGCGAGCGGCGGCTCGTGAACATGGTGGTGGAGGTGCCGCGCTGGACCAACGCCAAGATGGAGATCAGCCTCGGCGAGCAGCTCAACCCTATCAAGCAAGACGTGAAGAAGGGCGCGTTGCGCTTCGTCAGCAACGTGTTCCCGCACCGCGGCTACATCTGGAACTACGGCGCGCTGCCGCAGACGTGGGAGGACCCGCGGCACGTGGACCCCGGCACGGGCGCGCGCGGCGACAACGACCCCGTCGACGTCATCGAGATCGGCGAGCGCGTCGCGGCGCGGGGCGACGTCTACCCCGTCAAGGTAACTGTCGCAGGCGCACTGCCCCTCGCCGGTCGTGTCGTCTCCCGTACACTTCTCGAACACCTATCTACCAGTCATATTTATTTGGTAGCCGATGACACGGGAGGCTCTCGTCGACTGCTGTCGGCCGACGTACGTGTACTTTAGAAAAGTACGAAGTGCGACTGCCAACACTAGCGAAGAAGAGGTTGAGGAGGAACGATAAAGTGTCGTAACGTACAAACGTCGCCTTTGTCCTGCCGAGTGGAAGTGAAGTTATCGTTAATGTCGGTCAAAATGCTCGTCTCCGCGACACAGCATTCCATATCGAAGTTATCCATCGCGACGAACTCGGTGGCGTCGCGGTTAATAATGCGACTTTGACACCGACGCTCGTGGGTTCGATTCCCGTTGCATGAACATGTCTGTTTGTCTCGATCTGCATGTTTTTATGAGAGGTAGGGCGCATCACCGCAGCCCGTCTCGAGGGAGTACCTCCACCTCACAGAAAACCGCGGCCAAATAACAACTTCCTAGAAGTCTGTTATAGTTCTACGTGCGAGTGAGGTCACCAGTGAGCTCCTAAGGTTTTGCTGTGTAGTAGTAGAGGTGGCGTCGCGCGAGTGATATTTAATATATTGTAAGCGTTCATAGGCCACGGTAACCGCTTTACATCAAATGGGCCGTATGCTTGTCAGCAGACATTGTATAAATAAGTGCACGGCGTCGAGCCCCGCTGCAGTCCCCACGCACGACGACACACGGCCGAGTGACTTCGCTCGCCGCGACCGCCGCGACCGCCGCGGCCGCTGGAGACGTCAAACAAAAACAAACAACTTATGTGACTACCGATCCAGAAATCTCTCCGAACAATGCGATTGAACATGTAGCGGTCTGGCCTCCACTCAAATATGTAGTGAAAAGTGCACGTACAATATAAAGATAAAAGATAAAAAATCTTTATTTGCCTTTAGTCCCTCGCGGGCACTTAGACACGTCTTACATTTCAATATTAATTCTTATTATTATTTTTTTAAGTTTTTCTCTATTTTAATCTACCAGCATTTCAAATGACCATTGGCGAAAAAGAAATGCCTAAAGAAACTTGCCAATATAGGTATATAAAAGGCTATTTATTGATGAGCACTTTTATTAAACAAACAAACAGTTTACATACAGTTTATGTACTATTACGAGCACAAACACAAGTCGACAAAACAAACATCAAGTACAAGTAACGAAAGCGGGCCGCCGACTGGCGGGCGGAACGCGGCCTCTCATGTCGGTAGAGCCTAAAGGAGCGCAGCGCGGGCGCGAGTAGGGTGCGGGACGAGGTACGGCTCCGCGAAGTGCGCGGACGAGCTGCGCGTTATAGGTATTTTTTTTTCAAATCATCTTATACATATTACAACAAATATAATGATATGAATGTACATATAGTGATCTAAGATGTTTTTATAGTCATAGATACGTTGTACACGCTCTAGAATGGCAACACGAAAGTAAGGTAATTGCCCACCTCGCATTCAGTTGGGCACGCTCTCGCGTCACGTCTATACGTACTTCGCCACAAAGCGTAAATAAGTTATTTCTGGCAAAAATGCCTTCCTGTGTTTTTAGATGGTCCACAAATTACACGACAACTGTTAAAGACAAGGAAAACGTGTCATTTCATTTGTAAGTACAGTTTTTTTTATTAAAAACATAGTAAATGTATTTAGTTTTTAGCAATATTAAAGCGGGTCGGTAAAACAGTGCTCGCGCCAATGAGCGCTCAGCAGCAATCAATACGTAACTAAAGATGTATATTCATCTCTTTCTAACGACAGGTATTCCCTATCATTTGTCTCTTTTTAGAGCAAAGTGTGATAATAAATAACTGTACGTCGATATAGTAGTACTTGCGCCATTTTAAAATACAAAAATGTTCGTGTATAACGTGTCTACCTTTGATACGTCGCTGATAGTGATAACAAATGGTAGAATTAAAATTATATTAATTCATGTGCAGAATCATTTCCATCTCTGTCAGTTAGATATTCATCGATTCTATAATAACCCTTCTTACATAGAGTATTTTTGATGTGTCTTTTGAACATATAGTCAGGCAAGGACAGAACTGTTTCAGGTAATTTATTATAGAATCGAATACAATTTACAACAAAAGATCTATTAGTCTTAGCCGATGTACTGACTTACGCAATCTATTCCTGCTTCTAAGATTTTCAATACATTTTGAAAACGAATTTATATTTTTACGAGCATACATTATGTTCTCATAAATATACTGAGAGGTATATCTAATAGAGGCCGTGTATAATAGACCAACGTATCAAGCACTCGATCAAACTGTTCGTTTCGACGACAGGTTGCACGGCTGCATAATGCAGTACGTAAGAGTGGTGGCTCAGTAGACTTGTGACAAAGCTCGCGAGCTGGCCGGGCGCCCGTCCGCGGCGCTGTGCTCGAACCGCGGTCTGGCGGCGTTGCGGAGGAAATCTCCAAAGATACACAATTCTGATAACGGGCATTTTATATGTTATACATAGGTATATATTGTATGTGATATTCTCTTCCTATTCTATAATTTCTCCTTATTTCACACGTGTAAAACATCGGTAAAATCGCGATGTATCTCTCGAAGGCAGCTTGCAAACGAGCGACTGTTTTACAGTAATTGAAGGCAGGCAGTAGTAATGTAAGAGGCGAGGCGAATGACACGCCGTGCGTTGCCCGGCAGATCCTGGGCGCGCTGGCGCTGATCGACGAGGGTGAGACGGACTGGAAGCTGATCGCGGTGGACGCGCGCGACCCGGCCGCCGGCCAGCTCCACGACGTGCCCGACGTGGAGCGCCTGTTCCCCGGCCTGCTGCGGGCTACCGTCGAGTGGTTCCGGCTGTACAAGGTGCCCGACGGGAAGCCCGTCAACCGGTTCGCCTTCGACGGGGAGGCCAAGGACGCCGAGTTCGCGTACAAGGTCGTCGACGAGGTGAGTCGCCGCAGCCAGGGCGCTACTGCCGACATAGCGATAATAATTAGGAACAGCCCGACTCTGTAAGCGCCTTCTCCTCTCAGAAGACGCAGCCGAACGACGCGCCTACTCGCTCCCTAATCACATGGTTTTGCTATTGAAGACAGTAGCAGTAGTCGGCAGTGTGGCAGTAGACTTACCGGCTGCGACTCTGCCGACTACTGCCGACGCGCGCTGCGTCCGCGGAACGTGCGCGATAGGGTGCGTACAGAGCAAGTCTATGACGTCTCAGGTGTTGCGTCCTCCGTTTCTCCGGGAAGGGCGCTCTCTGGCCGGCGATGACGGCGACCGGCGTCTCGTCGATCAAGTTACCGAGAGTATAGCTGGCGTGCCCGCGGCCGGGACCGCCGCCTCGGCCGCGGGCTTCACAAACATAACATTGTTGAGCTTTATCTCGAGGCTCGTGGCGACAGGGGTGCCCGCGGTGTTGACAAACATGACTGGCAAATGTGAACTTTCACTCTGAAAAGTTCCAGCTTCTGCGATGATGGTCGGTATTCGAAAGGAACATTGGTTACGAGGTTGCGAGTGCACGAACATGTCGTCGACGGAACTCTAAATTCGTTTGAAAAACCCTTTGAAATCCTTAGCAACAAATTATTGTTGTTCGTTTGTTGCGAGGCACTCGGCGCGGCGGAAGGTGTGCCCATATCGCTTGCGTGTCGACGATGTACACTATGACAGTTTTACAATAAAGACATACAATCCATACTTCATTTGTTAAAATAGTAGTATATTTATAGTTATCACACTTGCTAGTCGGTTCTAAGCATTGTGGGGAGGAAAGACGCACGTTCAATAATTTATATATCAAAATACTATACATTTGTTTCGTGTGCACTGCGCCTGTCGCTTCACGTCGAGGTCAGCCGGTTCTGCTAAACCCTGAGCTGCACGTTTACGTTTGTCATTAGAGTCGTGCAGGAGTAGTGCAGTGCCAATACGTGTATTCCAATAAAATTTCCTGCACTGCAACGGCACTGCAACTACGCTACAACAGTGCGTATCCTGCAAATGAACTACTTCATCATGTTACTCTTTCAATCTAATAAATTGAAGTTTAACTTACTCGTTATGTTGACTCCTATAGTTTCAAGCCCCATTGCCCTTGGTTGCCGGCGTGGAGCTATTTCTAACTGTAAAAGAAGCTTTGCTTAATCATATATTCCCACAAACATCTCCCAAAACAAAAATATTTGTTTTGTAATGTAAATCACCGCTTCAGAACATTAATTTCACTTCGCAAAAGTTCCAAACGTTAGCAAAACTGCAAATAAACTCCTTCAAAACTTCTCTCCCCGCTATACAAATGTCAAAACAATTTAACAGAATACGATTATATTGCAGGAAACGTGCAGGTGCAATGCAGGTTTTTTAACAGAAGAGCGAGTCATTTACTGCAGCGCTGCTGCAACATCCCTACTGCCAGATCACTTAACAGAATAACGAATCGTCGAGTTTATCTGCAGTTTTGCTAACGTTAGTCTCAAGCAACTTTTGCGAAGTGAAATTAATATTGTGAAGCGGTGATTTATATTATAAAGTATTTGTTTTGTTTTGGGAGATGTTTGTGGGAATAGATGATTAAGTAAAGCTTCTTTTCAATGAGAAATACCAATTTATTAGATTGAAACTGTCTGAAAAATCCAATTTATTAGATTGAAAGATGGTACGTTACCATCTATCAATCTAATAAATTGGATTTTTACTTTATTTTGACTCCTACAGATTCAAACCCCCTTGCCCTTGGTTGTCGGCGTGGAGGTATTTCTAATTGATAAGAAGCTTTACTTAATCATATATTAACACAAGTCGACAGGTATTAAGTAGTTCATTTTCAGGATACACACAGTTGCAGCGTAGTTGCAGTGCAGGAAAGTTTAATACAATACACGTACTGGCACTGCAGTACTCCTGCACGACAAATGACAACCCTGTCGTGCAGCTGCAGTATATTAGTAGAGATGGCTACTGACCGCTAAACAAGTGTATGAAAGGGACTTACCAAGCGTGTCTCACGTCGCGGCCCTCGCGCCTGCGCGTCGGAGCGGCGCGGCGGCGCACTGCTGCGGAGGTACGACTCCGCGGGTTACTTCACGTCGCGCGACACTTGTATTTCACTTTTTATAGGGAAAGATCCGAACTTAGATAATCTTTTGATTAGATTAATCTTTGTTTTGATACACAAGATCATAATATTTTTATTGCTTTCGAGAAATATAATTGTAACGTAGCACAAGTTTCCATGTATACTAAAAAAGATTCAATTATACTAAAAAAAATTAATTCCCATAAAAAATAATAAAAAATTTAATGAAATAGGTAAATAACTTTTTCAAGCTAAATATATTAATTTATCACTAGTCTATGTTCATATATTTGTATAACTAACTACATGCATACATATACTTGTTGAACATTTTATTATTTGGACATATACATACTTCAATAACGTGAGGCATATTATCAAGAGAACGTGTTTACAAACGTGGACACGCGTTATATATATATATATTTATGACACTAAAATCGCGTGTTCTCCCCGCGGGGTGAGCCGGCTCCCCGTCAGCCAGCGCGAAACACACGGGTATAGTGTAGCATATTATAATATTTGGGATTATTATCGGCTTTCGATCAGGATGGCAATAAAACCGTTTGTCATTGGAATCGAGTAAATAGAAATAAGTGAGTGCTTTGAATACAGGAAGTCCTCGATCGTTATCGTACATCAAACACGCGGCGAGTGCGGAGATAACGCCGTCTGTATGAGCGACAGACGGCGGACATTCGTAACGTGCAATTGTAAAAATAATATTGGACGCGTAACTAATAAAATATATATTTGGGGTCGGTACCAGAAGCGTGCACGTCGCGACCCTGCCAGTCCAACATTGGATTGCAATTCTGGACCTAAATACAAACCGCACAGACGCGCGGATTAGGGCGTCCCCGGTACGCGACGCGCACCGATCCGCCCTCGTCGGTGCGGGTTTAAGTGCATGCGGCGGTGGGGGCCGCCACCCACCACGCAACGCCCAACCTGGCGGGTCGAGGAGAGCTGAGTGGAACATGGAATGTGAGAGGTGGATTACAACATAAGATGAATGAGTTGATAGATATAATGAATGAGAGATGCCTAGATGTTTTGTGTGTGTCAGAGACCAAGCGAAAGGGAAGCGACGCCGAAGATCTGCCCGGTGGCATGATGGCCCTGTGGTCCGGGGCGAACCAGGACGATCGTGCCAGCGCTGGCGTAGGCGTTGTGCTTTCCACACACCAGCGGCCAAGCGAGATCGCTTGGCCGCTGGTGTGAAAGATTACGATTTAGTAGGGCCAAGACTTCTCTGGGTTAAAATAAAACTGGGAATTACGCGGTCTTTTTGGTTGCAGCATATGCTCCTGTAAGCTCTACTAATCCCCAGAGGCTCGAGAAGTTTTAGGAGACCGCAAGGGGTGTTCTGGATTTGGCTGATGCGAGTGAACGGATAATTATGTGTGGAGATCTGAATGGGTTGGGACCAAGCGAAGCAGTTATGAGGCTGTGCTTGGTCCATACGGAGATAAGAGAGTAAACGATGCTGGTAAGTTACTTTTAGACGTATGTATGGAACGAAACCTCCTTGTGTCGAACACGCTCTTCCATCACAAGGATATTCACACTTACACATGGAGACGGAATGAACAGAAAAGTGTGATTGATCTGATTTTGATAGATGGACGTCTCCGAAAGTTAATGGATACAAGAGCCTTCAGAGGCCCCACTCTTGAAACGGACCACTATCTGGTGATAAGCCGATTTGTGGGCCTTTTCAAGAAGTTGAGGCACTGGCGAGTGCTTACTCCTTTCGGAGACCATGAAAGAATAAGAAGTGAGAAATTGGAAGATGAAAGTGTGAGGAGTACGTATGTACGTCTAGTCAGTGAAAGACTTGCGAAGGCGAGTCTTTCCGACTCAGATGTAGACGAATGTTGGAAAGTTCTGAAAGAAAGTATGGTGGACAGTGCGAAAGAAGCATGTGGATGCGCAAAGAGACGTAGAACACTGAAAGGAGATGCCTGATGGGTTGCGGAGGTTCAATCCTCCGTGGATAAAAAGAGGAGAGCGTGGTTGGATTACGTATCATCTTTGCACCAGAGTGATAGTATGAAAGAGAAGAAGAAAGAAATATAGCGTCGACGCAAGAACGAAACCAAAGCTTTAGTGAAAGAGAGGCGTGAAAGACTACTTATGAATAAGGAAGAGACCGACCGAAGAGGCCGACGAAAAACTTCGAGGCTAATACCAAACTCTTCTGGAGAGAGGTAAAGAAGGTTCTCGGTCGGTTCTCGAGGTGGTTCGTCGGCATCCGGAATGGACAAGATAAAAGGTAAAGCTGGTGGCATTCTTGCGAACACTCAGGAAGTGTTAGAACGGTGGAGCGAATATATATTTTTTTTATTTGGAAAACTTACAGCTTTATAATGTAAAAAATGAATATAAACCAATATGAGTAACTAAAAGCCAATTACAAGTTTTCACCGATAGATTTATAATACGCTAGATTTTAGGCTAGCCGTTATGTATGTCCAAGACATTTCTATTTTCTACTTTGTGATACATGATACAAGTAAAAACTTAAATTTTAAATTAAAATACCTCTTTTAAGAAATGCTACTTGAAATAAGTGTCGGCCGTCGATCGTCTAATCGCTGCTGGCTTAGTATTAAATATATCGATAGATGTATTATTATTAATAAGTTTATTAAATTGCGCACTGGCTCTGCAAACAAAAGAATTCTTACGATAGTTGGTACTGCCATATGGGATATGAAATGGAAGGTACTGTCAAACTTGTTTAGTAGGAATGCGAAAACTAATTTCCCTTAATAACTGTGGACAATCCACGTAATTATTAATAATTTTACTGAGGTAAACAACATCTGCAGTATTTCTACGAAGTTTAAGAGGCAGAAAATGATACTTTCGACACCTGGTCTCATAATTTGGAAGAAATTGTTTAGACTTGTATTGCAAATATGTTACGAATCGTTTCTGGATGGATTCAATTCTATTTATATACTCATCGTACATTGGATTCCATACTTCAGAGGCATACTCGAGGGTACTTCTTACAAAAGAACAATAAAGTATTTTAATTGGCTTAAGTGTTGTGAAATTAGCACAAGATCTTATAATAAATCCAAGCGCTTTGGACGCTCTCTTAACGATACTGTCTACGTGGTCATCAAATATTAATTTGGAATCAATTATTACCCCGAGATCTTTCATTTTCTTTGTTTTTAATAAGTGCTGATTTAACAATGTATAATCAAATTTAACTAAGTTTCTTTTACGAGTAATGGTCATTGAAAAACATTTAGAAACATTTAAGTCCAATTTGTTTTTGAGACAGTAATTTTCAAATTTATAAAGATCTTCCTGCAGACGAAGGCAGTCCTCTCTAGATTTAATAAGTTTATAAATTTTGGTATCATCTGCATATAATAGGAATAATGAGTGAGTGAAGCACGATGCTATATCATTGAGAAATATGGTAAAAAGAAGAGGACCGAGCAAAGAGCCCTGCGGAACTCCCGACGTCGCCAAAAACCTGTTAGAAGTATTACCATTGATAGCTACCACTTGGTTTCGGTTATGTATATATGACGAAAACCATCTATACAAATTGCCGTGAATTCCTACAAGGTACAATTTTTGAAGTAAAATATTATGATCAATGCGATCGAAGCATTTGCTTGAAGTCAGTGAATATCATGTCCCCTTGAGCACCTGAGTCCATCGCCATAGTAACAAAGTTATTCGATAGCACAAGATTGGAGACCGTAGAGCGAGCTTTTAAGAAACCATGTTGCTCTGGGGTAAACGACGGTGATACGGCTGAATAAACTTGTCTATGCACTATTCTTTCAAATATTTTAGCGAAAATACAAAGTTTAGAGATCGGTCTGTAGTTGGCTACATTACTTTTATCACCACTTTTATGTATTGGTGTTACAAACGCAGATCTCCAGATCTCGGGAACGTACCCCTCAGTAAGAGATCTTTTGAAAAGTATGCAGAGAGGAACAACTAAACCTCTAGCGCATTTGACAATAAATAATGGTGATATAGTATCCGGACCTGCACCTTTGCTCAAGCTGACGCTTTCAAGTAGCTTCAAAACTTCAGAAGGGCAAATTTCAATGTCCCCGATACCTGTGGAATCTTTAATTTGTTCAGTAGAATTAGGAGCACTGTGATTATCATCAGATGAAAGATAATTCGCCTGGAAATAAGTCGCAAATAAGTTGCACACTTTTTCACCAGTATCTCCAGTGTCACCATTATATGTCATTGACGTTGGAAATTTACCAGAAGATTTGCTGGCGTATTTTGTATAAGACCAAAAAGATTTAGGATTTTTACTAATAGCTTCTTCAGTCTTCTGCATATACGAGTTGTAACAGGATTCTTCCACTAATTTTGCTCTTTTCCTAAGAAGTGAGAAGGTTAAATAATCCTCTCTGTTGCCATACAATTTAAACTTGCGGAAGAATTTATTTTTTTCTTTTAGGATTTTTTTCAAGGCACTGTTATACCATGGAGGAAAAGAACTAGATGAAACTATCTTGTGAGGTACGTATGAATCACGAAGATCATAAATAGTATCGTAAAATAATTTAACCGCGTCTTCAAGCGATCCCTCGTTCAAGCGAGTATGCCAATCAATTTTATCTAAAGAAGCACAAATAGCATCGAAATTTCCAGACTTATAAAAATATTTAGTTGCTTTATTCATTTCTAAGCGGTTTTCAGTAGGAAGATGCAACTCAATACACAGCGCCTTATGATGAGGCACGTCTTCCGGGACCAAGGGCTCTTCACATTGTTCGATATTAATATCATCGGTAGAAAAAACTAAGTCCAATAGCCTGTCATTATAATTACGAACGCGATTGAATTGAAATAAATTACATTGAATCAAAGTATCGAAAAAGTCCCATTTGTTTTTTAGTAATAGTTCCAGTCGGTGCGAGACGATCCCCTTGCATATGCCAATCCACAAGAGTCAAATTAAAATCGCCAGTAATAATGAATTTATCATCTGAACACGAGCTAACAATTTGAAACAACTTATTTGAGAAATTTTCTAATTGTATCATCTGATTATTTCCTTCATTCTCTTTGCAGAGATAAAGTACGCATATATGGATTTTGGCTATATGTCTATCTGCTGTTTTAATTCTAAGAGTCACCCATAGATCCTCAGCGGAAGATCTCCATTCCGGACGGCCTTCCGCCGCGACATCCCGACGCACCGCCAATAGCACCCCACCACCCATGGTCTGATTAGTCGCTCCATAGTTACGATCGTTCCTCCAAACAACATATCTATCGTCAAATAACTCATGATCTTTTATGCCATCAAGTAACTAAGTTTCAGTAATTGAAATTATATCAAATGAATTAAGACACAGGTTTCTCTTAAAAATATCCGTTTTAGTACGTAATCCTCGAGCATTCTGGTAATATATGTTCAGATAAGAAGCCACAGTAACCACACAAGAACCAATAGCAAAATAGTAGAAAAATATTTTATTATATACCATGTATGGAATCCATTAAACGATCGAAGAATGTCGAAATGATGTAATAATCTGTGTGAGACACACATACAGTGGTTCAGGTAATTTTTTGGAGATCCGCTTCCGTGTTTATGACGAATATCTTCGAGGTTGGTGACTTTCTTGCCATTATCTTGCAATGTTTCACCCAAATGAATTGAATTTTTTTTTCACTCGCTAATGCTTTAGCTTTGGATAGTAGCTTCTTATTGTGAACAGTTAGGTGATCATTAACAAAGATACGGCTGCCCTCGGAGAATCCTAGCTTTAGATCTTTTAGGTTTAGGTCTTTACGCGCACGAGCTGCAGCAATGAGGTCTTCCTTTTTATATCTGTTATTAAGTGATATTACTATGGGTTTAGGCACCCCCTGTTGTTGCGTGGGAATTCTGGTAATGAAACTGACATCCTCTTTTTTAATAGGGCAGCCCACTACATCACTGACCTTTAGGGCAATATCGTACAGGTTTTCATTTGTTTTTAATGGAATTCCCTTGATTTCTATGTTGTTCGCACGAGCCCATTGTTCTCTCTCATGCATTTCGTGTTGTAACTTGGTAATATCAGCTTGTAATCTTGGAATAATATTAGTACGTTCCTCCACACTCTTAATTCTTACTTCTAAAGACTTCATAGCTTCCGCATACAGTCTCAATGTATCGTGCGCATATTCCACGGAATTTTGCAAGTTCCCCAACTCATCCTTGATAGTTTTGACGTCTGCAGACAAGGTTTTTAAAGGTAATAACTGCTCCATGATGTCATTTAATGTGGTTTGCACGCTGTTCCATTGCAATGGCGAGATAGGTTCTGTCGTTCCTTTTGGGACTATACCAGATGATCCACTCTTACAACTGGGACAGCGCCATGTGCTCTTTCGATCTCCTAGTTTGCGGTATCCAGCTTCAGTTATCCCCGCACACGCGAAATCAAGACGGCGTTTGCAAAGACTGCAAGTCGCAACGTCCGAAGATTCCTTATTACACACTGCGCAGGTAAATATAGTTAAAAGATTGGACAGCCCTGACTAACAACTAACCGCAACGAAGCGTCTACTATAGAGCAAGCGGAGAGCGCAAAGAAACATATAAAGTGCGTTTATTTATTTTTTATGGCGCTCTTGAAATAGAATACGAATGCGCGGCAAAAAAACAGCTGATATGTTTTTGAGTTTAGAGAAATGTATGATTATGTCCAGGGCGCTGGCACTGTGAATGAGTCTGTGACTAATTCAGCAGTGCCAGCGTACCATGAAGACAGCATGGATGAGATTGAATGATCGATACGAAGTTTGAAAAATGGAAAGTCAGCGGGAATCGATATGGTAACAGCTGAGATGATCAAACTGGGTGGCACCTACGTTAGGGACGCCTTCTGGTTTTTGAGCAAATTATGCTGGAGAACCGGAAGAGTCCCGAGCGATTGGAGACGCGCAGTCATCGTGCCCTAGTATAAAGGCAAAGGCCACGTATGGACTGCGTCAACTATAGGGCCATCAGTTTGATCAGCCTAGCAGCTAAAGTGTATGGAAAAATCATTGAAAGGAAAATGAGGGTGAAATCCGATGGAATGCTTTGGGAAACACAGATGGGATTTCGAAGCGGCAGAGGATGTACGGATCAAGTTTTTTCGCTCCACAATATCGTGGAAAAGCATCTGGCTATGGACCAGAAGGTTTTCTGCGGTTTGGTGGACCTTGAAAAAGCATTTGATAGGGTCGTGCGAAAGAATCTCTGGAACATCTTGCCCAGATATGGGATTGACGGTGACCTTCTACGTGCTGTGCAATCCACCTATGAGGATTGCACAGCATGTGTGAGAGTGGACGGCAGCTTATCACCCTGGTTTGATACCAATATTGGTGTCAGACAGGGATGCGTGCTGTCGGCTCGGCTATTCATCCTGTATCTGGACAGTTGTCTTCAGAGAATGAGTCGGCGAGCGCGCAAGTGTTCAGTCAAGTCTTGTTGTCGCTGGCACTCTGGTCCTCGCCCAGTGTGGACACACTGTTGACTCCGACCAGCTCTCGCGTCTATACGTCAGCGCGGGGTCAGCGCCGCGCCCCATACAGCGCGATGGTATAGAGCTGTTTTCCGGCTCAGGTCCTCACTGCCAAGTTTTCTCAGCTCTCCATTCACACTATGTATAGATTTCGATTTTTCCATTTGTTTTAATCGTATAAATGTTTAAGTTATCTACGAAATAACTTTAAATTTCTGTTCTCCCTATTTACATAAAATGCCTTTCATATGACTTTAGGAAGGAATAATAGATGTACGGTCGCCGCCCACGTATATGAATATTATACCTACGTAGACTTGAGAATATCATTTACATATTTTAGCGGAGGTTGCAGTGTGCATTCGCTGTTGCAACTCTATAGGTATGTATATAGTATAGGTATTCATTTCGGTGGAAACAATATACCAGCGTACGTTCACTCAACACTCCGGATTCGGTCACTTAGCTCTCTGTGGAGCCGCCGGCCAGCCTCAGCTCGGCGTGCCTTTACTCAGATCAGCTTTTATCGTTTATAGCGTTTATAGACACCCTAAACAATAGACATTATGAAGAGGAGGGTATTTTAAGTTCCCTTCCTGTTACCACGGCCGCCAAAAATAATACCGTGTGTAATTTTATAATTAAATACGTGTTGCATAATAGTAAGATTATCGAAGGTATCCTCAGGAAGCACCGCGGTAGTGGTGACAGCTGGTAAGACACCGCACGACTATCGTTGCAAAGGGTCACAATCTGCGACTTGTGCTTACCGTCTTCCATCAGGCGAGCTCGACATATTTATACCTACTGTTGTTGAATAATACCAAATGAAAACTCGCATAATAGAGAAATGAAAAAATATCATTCCACTGTTTATTGACATTTTATTAACATTTCGTTCCATTTCACAAAATTGTATCGAACTATTAATTTTCAACTACCAATAGAAAAATGGGAAATAAAATAGTTTAGGAATCAGGTTTATTGAATATGATAATGTGCAAGTTCTACATAATAATCGTGAAAGGCGTAATAATAATTATATAGAAATAAGTCATAAGGTCATTGTCGAAGTGTGCACATTGAATTCGTGAAATGGAACGTACTTCGACAGCTGCCGACTCTGACGGTGCATTCCAAAACTAATATGATAGATACTAATAATTCTTTAGAAAATATATTTAAATGAAAATTCGTATCTTTTTTTTCGTGGCCTCGTCGAGAGCTAACAATGTGATTGAACATGTTTTGTGTGAATGGTCTGCCGTGTTGTATACATGTCAAAGCATTCAGTACTTCTTTGTTGGATCTTCGGCACAAGAGTATTCTAAACAGGGTTCTTTTTATTCTATAACATGTTATGACGCAATTTAATTTCGTAAAAAGTGAACATTGTATTCAATGTAGTGGAATGTTCCGTGAGGGCGGGTGTCGCGGGCGAAAAACAAATGAGTCGTAGACACTAGACTCGACGGTCGTCAGCACAAAGGGCTACTCCTGTCGGCAGACAGGAATACAGAGAGTTCACGTGGTTGCGGAAGAGGCATCCGGGCGCCTCTCCTGTTAGGCCCTTCAGGCGTGCGTGTTCGGTTAGCACAGCCCCGCGACGCCCTAAGCCGAGGTACGACCCCTCTCAGGGACAGTCGCTCTTTTTTCTTCAGGCTGTGGCGCGCCACGCCCGCCTCTCCCCGGCAGCGAGGCAGTAACGGCGCGCAGCAGGCGACGGCAAAGTCAGTGTCGGAGGTTCTGGTTCTTTGTTTGATCATTCAGGGGAGATTATTTTTGCTTTGATTGCAAAATTCCATCGTAGAATTGATTTAGGCCGAGTAATCGACCATCTTGACAACAATTTTTGTAAACTTGGTGGTATCCAGCGTCATATTTGATGATAAAAGGCGACAATGACCGAGGACAGCGAGCTGCGGCTCTCGCCACTTCACTGCCGTTAACGACGGCGAGTGCGGTGCCGGACTTCGAGATCAGTATTCATTGACAACACGGCAACACTTCGTTCGCATTACAAGGTATTAGCTGCGAGGAAGAGACGTCGTGCGCCGAGGTGCTAATCTCAACTTGTAGCTCTTCGTATTTTGCCAGCGCCGCGCTGCAGAAGATAATATTTCATTTGAGATATTTGTACTACTACAGTTTAAAAGTAAATAACGGGCGGGCTGTTGATAGATCTTCGACTCGCAGACTTCGATCTTCATCTCGATAGTTATGCGCATATGCAGAGAATAAGGTCAACGAATGTGGGATTACGCATGGGTGACCTAGTGGTGAACTGTCGGCTGTATGCAGACGATGCCGTGCTATTAGCAGATACACCATCTGAACTGCAAACACTGGTCACAACGATGAAAGAAGAATGTATGGAGAAAGGCTTACTACTGAATGCGAAGAAAACAAAGATAATGGTATTCGAAAGAGAAGAATCCAGGACTAATGTAAGGATTACGGTTGATGATGAAGTGTTGGAACAAGTGGATGAGATTGTATATCTTGGATGCGCTTTCAGCAGCTGCAGATGTAGAAAGACGAGTGAGTGCTGGGAATAGTGTGAATGGAGCGTCGGGAAAACTTCTTGGCGGTAAAAACCTGAGCCAGAAGGCACAACTCGCTATACATAATGCAGTGCTGGTCCCAACGCTAACTTATGGAAGCGAGAGCTGGGTATGGCAGAGAGCATGAAAGTAGGATAAACGCAGTCGAAATGCGAGCGTTGCGCAAAAGTTGTGGCGTAAGACTTGTAGACCGTATTTGCAATGATTATGTTAGAAATAGAGTTGGTCTGAAAGAGAACCTCGGTGTTAAAATCGGCATGCTCCGTTGGCTCGGACATGTAGAAAGAATGCAGGATGAGAGAATGACGAAGCAGATATATAATTTTTTTATTTTTTTTATTGTAAATCAAAATTTACAGCATTACTGTAAAAAACTATTGCGCTATTAATTTCATACTACGTTTCATAATTTAATAACATTATTTCAATAACAATTAGGCAATTATATCTTATTGAACTACCATCCATCCTCTCACAATGTTTAAGATATTCATAATTCACGTCCATCCATCTCCACGTAAACAGATCAATGTCGGGTGTCGATAACAGAAGGTCATTGAAAATACTTATTGCACGAACAAGAGGTGTCTTCGAGTGGGATACCGTCCGAGTCCGAGGTGGGACCAGTAGAACTGAAACGCGTCAATATATATAACAGATATAGCAGGTAACACGCCCCAGTAGTAGTAGAAGTAGTTCGCTCGCAGCAAATGACAGTTGGGATAAACAGAAGACTGAAATGACTAACATCGATGACTGGTGTGTATTCATGATAAGACCTTTGAAGTTATCGTAGAATCTTTTAGTCGTTTCAGAAAAACTAAATCCTTCCGTAGCTCACTGCAGGCCTGTCAAATTTGAACTTACAAAGGAATCGACGGATTATGTCACGAAAAAAGAAGCACAGATGAAATATAAGGAATTTGTGTTTTACCACGTGTGGCGGGAGTACATTTGACTAGGGTCTATGGAAAAGTGTTACTTCGTGCAATGTCTTCTTAACATTATCTCGTCACCTGATCCATTGGACGTCGTGAGACCAGGATTTGGAACAACAGCTGACGGCGGACAGCCCGCACATCGATCAGACACTATGCACCGGGGCCGAGAGCGCCAAGAGCGCCGACATCCACATGAGATTAAAAAGATTTTAAGTTGTATTGTAAACGATATCTTCGGAGAAAACGATTAATATGGAATTATTCAGAAAATACTGCAGAGAGACAACAACTCTCTGCGACTTCTCTATCACTGGTATCTTATAACAGCGAATGTGCACAAACGTCTCATTCACGACGCCGAGATATATTCTGCCGTAGGAGTTGATGTCCGAAGAACCGCTTTCTTATCTGATGCGCTCACGTAAAGTTGTATCTTTATACGTATGTCGTTCGAGCCAGCATAGCATGTCAGTGTAGTGAGCCCTCGCTGCCGAGGGCTGTCAAGCTGCTTGATGATTCGCCAAGTGAGTCTTTGTAACGATTACCAACGACCTTTTCAGGATTCACTTATTTTTCTTTCGCCCGTTTCTCCCGCCCCTTTCTGGTTTTGTACTCAAACCTTTGTCGCCGAGCGCGGTTTACTGTACTCGTCCAAACAAACCAAATGAGCTCAAACTTGAAGGTTTTACTGCCAAGTCTTTGAAAAGGTCCACTTTTCACCTACTGGCTCCATCATTAGTACATTTGAATTGGGAATCTGTCATTTTTATATAATTGTTCATTGAGTTTTCTCATTTTGGCGCCAATACATTGTACCAACCAAAACCAAAATAATGGTAGGTATTTGAAAGAGAGACAACCAGAACGAACACTAGGATTACGGTTGATGATGTAGTGTTGGAGCAAGTGGATGAGTTTGTATATCTTGGAAGCGCTTTTAGAAGCGATGGAAGGTACACCGCTGATGTGGAGAGACGAGTGAGTGCAGGGAATAGCGTGAATGGTGCGTTGGGTAAACTGTTTGGCAGCCGAAATCTAAGCCAGAAGGCACAGCTCGCTGTACACAGCGCGGTGTTAATCCCAACGCTAACTTATGGAAGTGAGAGCTGGGTATGGCAGAGAGAGCATGAAAGTAGAATAAATGCGGTCGAGATGCGAGCACTGCGAAAAATTTGTGGCATAACGCTTGCTGACCGCGTTCGAAATTATGACGTACGAAAGAGAGTTGGACTGAAAGAGAGTGTCGGTGTTAAGATAAGAAAGGGCATGCTCCGTTGGTTCGGACATGTAGAAAGAATGCAAGATGAAAGAATGACGAAACAGATATACAATGCGAAAGTGGAAGGATGTAGGAGCCGAGGAAGACCAAGACTAACCTACCATGACCAAATTGGTCGTGTTTTATCAGAAGGTGATGTCAGGAGCCTTAGGAACCGGCGAGCGTGCTTGAAAAGAGCTATGAATGTGAAAGAAGCGAGTGAAGTGTGTAAGGACCGCGTCTTATGGCGCTCGGTTCTCTCTGCCTACCCCGCAAGGGACCTGGCGTGAAGATACATACATTGTACAATATTTTGCGATATTAAAATGGAGTGGGGTGATAAAGAGAACCGGATCGCTGTGATTGCATTACACAAAGTAGGTATGGAGCCAAATGCAATTTATAAAACTCTCCATACGCTTGGTATTAGTAAAATGTTTGTGTACCGGGCTATTAAGAGGTACAATGAGACCTCTGTTTGTGACAGAAAAAGATCTGGCCGTCCACGTAGTGTTCGTACGAAAAAGGTGGTCAAAGCATTAAAGGAAAGAATTCGAAGAAATCCCGTGCGTAAACAAAAAATCTTAGCTCTTCAGATGGGATTAAGCAGAACCACTGTGAAAAGAGTGTTAAATGAAGACCTGAAGACTACGAGCTCATCGTAAAAAACCCGGACATTTTTTGAACGAGTGTTTGAAAAAAATTAGGACAGAAAGATCCCGTGCTTTATTACGGCGGTGCGCGGGAAAAAAATACCGCAAAATTTTGTTTTCGGATGAAAAAGTTTTTACCATCGAAGAAAGTTACAACAAACAAAATGATAAGGTGTATGCCCACAGGTATGAAGAAGCGAGCGCGCGTATTCTGAGGGTCCAGCGAGGGCATTATCCTTCATCAATCATGGTTTGGCTTGGAGTCTCATATTCAGGCTTAACTGAGGTGTTTTTCTGTGAAAAGGGTGGGAAAACCAGGGCCGTGGTTTACCAAAATACTGTCCTACTAAACATAGTAGAACCTTTTTCTGAAACTATTTTCAAAAACAGACACTGGATATTCCAAAAGGACTCTGCTCAGCTCATAAGGCACGAAGCACTCAAAACTGGTTGACCGCCCGTGGAATTGACTTCATCAGGCATCAAGACTGGCCCTCTTCTCGTCCAGATTTAAACCCACTGGATTACAAGATATGGCAACATTTGGAGGAGAAAGTCTGCGCTAAACCTCATCGGAATTTGGAGTCTCTCCGAGCATCTCTGCTTAAAGCAGCAGCAGAAATAGACATAAATGTGGTGCGTGCTGCGATCGATGACTAGCCGCGTCGATTAAGGGCATGTATTCAAAATGGAGGAGGGCATTTCGAATAATGTAAATATAATTTTATTGTACATTTAATTACCTTTCATTTCATATATAACTATTACATCATTACCAAAAAGTGTAACATTAATTACATCAAAAGTTTTTGACAGAACTTATGACCTGACTAGGTATACAGACTCATTTAATACACTAATGAAATATTTGTGTTTAAGTGTCCCGACGGCCCGCGCGCGTCGTCGCTGAATGTTTGAATGTATGGATGTGTGCTGACAATAGGCACCTACCCAGTTCTGAACGACCTCTTCGGTTGAACCTCGACATTGTTAACATTTTACATTTTTTTAAGGTTCCGTACCCAAACGGGACCCTATTACTGAGACTCCGCTGTCACTCCGTCCGTCCGTCTGTCACCAGGCTGTATCTCAAGAACCGTGATAGTTAGACAGTTGAAATTTTCACAGATTATGTACTTCTGTGTCCGCTATAACAACAGATACTAAAAAACAGAATAAAATAAATATTTAAGGGGGGCTCCCATACAGTAAACGTGATTATTTTTCCGTTTTTATAGGTAATGGTACGAGTCCGACTCGCACTTGGCCAGTTTTCTTAGATATTGTTTACGTATGAGACGCAATTTTATGTAGGTACGTTTCATGTATCATGAACATAGAGGAACGCCGCAGGGCTCCCGGAGGAGAGTCGCCTCTGTCGGAGCGTTCGGGGACGTTTCTAATGGCCGCTGTAAAACGCGCTCGCGTAGATAAGACGCGCGCCGCGGTGACGCGAGGTGTCTATCTGGACCCGATACGGTAATCGGCAACGATATCATTATCTTTCAAATAACAATTCGTGTATTTTCTGTAACCATGCGCGTTATTTTCGAATACGAGTCCCGTCGCGCCCTGAACAGCGGCGACACCGCCGCCGCGCCGCCTGGCCGGACACCGCACCGCCGCCTGGCCGGACACCGCACCGCCGCCGCGCCGCCTGGCCGGACACCGCCGCCGCCTGGCCGGACACCGCACCGCCGCCGCGCTGCTTTCCGCTTGCTAAATGCTTTCCGACCCGGAAGCATTGAGTGCTTTTATAGATTTGGATTTAACAAAAGCGCAATATATGTACTTGAGAAGCTTGACAAACGAACGAAAATGTTGTATATTCCCTCCATACTACAAAATACAAGAAATAAAAAAATCTTGTTATCCACCATCTTCTTCAATTACGATCACGAATACTTATGCTGAAGTAATTAATATTCAACATTTATTGGATCACACTGTTGTAGAATTTTACAAATCGATTCACTTTTCCAACGACAATATAAAACGTTAATTCTCTACAGTAAATGGGGATGTGATGGTTCATCTGGTTAAAGCCAATATAAGCAAAAACTTCTAGAGGGGTCAGAAACGATTTCTGATGACAATTTGTTCATCACTTCCACGGTCCCTGTCAGACTAATTGTTGAGCAGTCGGGTTTCGTTATTTGGAAAAATCCGGTATCTTCATCTGTTCGTTTTTGTAGAGCCATTTCAATAGAGTTTTGTAAGGAGACTCCCAACAAGACCAGGGCTGTTGTAGATGAATTCACTGAGCAAATAAAGGCTTTGCAACCATCACTGATAAATAAAGATAATGTTGCAGTTCAAGTGAAGCATAGCATAGCAAGCATATAACTATGATAGATGGAAAAGTAGCTCAGATGCTAACAGATACTCCTTCTAGTTCCACCTGCACGATATGTGGGGCTACTCCGCGACTTATGAATGATCTGTTGAATGTTACTATCAGATCTGAAAATGAGAGTGCCTACAAATATGGACTGTCCACCTTACACGCCTGGATTCGCTGTATGGAAATGGTTTTACACATTTCCTACAATATTTCTTTTAAATCTTGGTCTGCTACAAGTAAAGAAAATAAGAGATTGAAGAAAGAAATGAAAGAACTTGTTTAAAAACGTTTCAGGGAGGAATTAAGATTGATAGTAGATAAACCTCGGCAAGTTAGTGGAAACACGAAACGATAACGATAGGAATACCGCGCGAAGATTTTTCTATAACAGCACATGCTCTGCGGAAATTACAGGTGTTAATGAAACATTAATCAAACGCCTCTACATTATTTTACAAGTTCTTTCTTCAGGAATGATGATCGATTCCGAAAAATTTGCTGAATATGCAATGGAAACTGCAAGATTATATGTGAGTGAGTATAATTGGTATTGCATGCCATCTTCAGTACACAAGCATGCACGGGGAAAATATTATAAAGTATTTGGCAGTTGTTCCTATTGGACAGCTGTCGGAAGACGCACAGGAGTCGCGCAACAAAGACTACAGGAACACGCGACTACATCATGCCAGGAAATGTTCGCGAATAGCTACAAATGAAGATGTCTTTAAAACCCTATTGTACACGTGACATCCATATAGAACAAGTTTAAGAAAACCATTCGTAAATAATGTAGCAGATCTAGATGAAGAGGCACTAAGTGTTCTCAAGTGGCATCACTTACAACTGATCCTGAATCAATATGTGTAGAATGTCAGTAGGCGGCGATTTGTTTTCCAGTCTACTCTTTTCAATGATTACTTACATAAGGTGATTAGGGAGGTAGAATATACTAGCAATATTTATTTTATGATTTTTTTTTACATATTTTTTTCTCCAACTCCTGCATGATTTGTAATTAACTTAGTTTTAACTTTTTTTAATAGTTAAAACCTTTTATTTTACTTTAAATAAACTATTTACTTACTTTTCGTGTTTTTTTCGTTGTTTTTTTCTTTTCATGCTGTATTACATTATATATAAGAAATCACTATAACTTCTATACCATTTGTTTCTCTATACATTACTGTATATCTGTACCAAATTTCATCAAGATATGATTAAAACACGTGAAGTTGTTGCGGGTTTGGAATAAGACCAGTGTTTTCAGGAACGTGTGTATATTCTGTCGTCTATGGACTGACTAACTTACATAATAATAAACAGTATATATAATTTAACACAACAAGACATATTACGATAACAAAGGGATATTGATTGATCTGGACATCTCGACGTGATGTTTGGTGCTTATAATTTCCGTATACTTGCTATATTTTAATTTGCTACATCTGTTATTTTACTCACGTATTCCTATAAAGGAGGATACATACTTATTCTAAAGCTACGAATACGTTAATATGCTGTATCCCATAAAGTTAAAGATTTTTGATCCGCAACTGACCTCCATTTTCCATAGTGCGCCGGCGCCGGCCGAACAGGGCTGCTCACGTCGACACCGAACGTCCTCATTCGAATCGAAAAGTTGGTTTTCATTGAAATGTTTTTATTTTCGAAATCTTTTATTTGTATTACGATTGCAGGTCAAAATGATTTCTTCTACGCCATTGTGACTCGACTCGTATTCTCGAGAGCTGTAGGTTCGTGACATTTTTTCGCCGTATATGTTTATTATATGTAAATCGCATACGTTAAGTAATTTTAAAGATTGGTTTTGAAGTGCGGCGGTTAATTTAAATAATGAAAAGCATGAAGATAAATTCACTATAGTTTTACGAGCTGTATTGACATTTCAGAATATTGTCTGATAACGCTTCCGATGTGGTATTCGGTGGAATTTCTAAAGCTAGAGTCTAGAATTAAGAAAAATTTTAACAATTCTGAACCATAAAACTCTGGATTAAAAGTAAGAAAAGCAAATACGCTTCTCTCGGTGTGACTATTTTCGATTCGAATGAGAAGTTTTCGTGCCAATGTGAACAACCCTGATTTTGTACATTTATATGAATAAATGACCTACTTCTGTTCAGTCGGTAGAGCTGCAGGGTCCCGGACCCTTAATGATAATAATCATTTATTTGCATAAAATATGGTTTGCGGAACATGATCTTTTAAAAAGGAATTTTCATTTTGGGAATTATTTCGACCGGTTTGAATTGTCGTTAGTTCCCGGCAAAGCAGGTGAACGTGCAATGCGTTTGTAGTTTGATTGTTCCCGTTCTGAAATTTTTGATCTCGGAGAAGGAGCCCCGGGTCCCGCGCTTCAAATGATATAACGATCAATTGAAAGGACGTGGACACGGATTCATCTCGCACCACGCCGGAGCCCGCGACCGTCTTCAACGATACGAGACGAATACATTGAAGAACGACAACAAAGGCGCATCCGAGCTTGCCTTAACTTGTTGAATAGGCGCAGCCCGCCAAATGTCCAAACGCGGACTAAGTTCAAAGAAGTACTCGCAAGTGATCGAGGGATCTGAACCGAAGTTGTTATTATTTGAAATGCAATTCGGACGGCGAGCCTGCCAGACCCCGTACTACTTGTACGTACGTACACACGACGACGTCCTAAGAAGTACCATCGACAATATAGATAGTTCGTTGGCTACGCGATCGACGTGATGACACTCCGGTATATTAAAAATGGCTCCGGGACTTTTGTAGGATCGCATACCACAATGGTAAAAATAAACGTTTATGGGGCCACTTCGTCCACCTGAGGTATTGCTGATAATTTCCAGCTCACATGTTAAAGCCAGAGCAAATGAGCGACCGACATTGACACAAATGACTCTGCGTTTATGTTCAGATCGACGTGCTTGGCCGAGGTGTCATTCTAAGAGATAACAGTAGCGAGGTCTAAATACTGTAGTGTGCGAGTTGGGCCGGAGACGTGGGGAGTGATCTCGCCGCGCACGGCCGCCGGCTGCACCAACGTGTCAGATTCTTTTCTGCAAAGCCCCATATCGCATTTCTTCAGAATCATTCTTGAGGAAAGTTGATTTTACTTTGTCTATCTATGTCTTTACGGCCTGACCAGGAGCAGACAGAGAGAAACGGGCACCACAGGAGTCGGCCCTTACACACATGACTAGCTTCTTCAACATTCATAGCGCTTTCCGTGCCCGTTCACCGGTTCTTGGGGCTCCTGACTCCTGACGGGACACCTTCTTATAAAATATTACTAATTTGGTCGTAATAAGTGAGTCTCGGCCTACATTCTTTTATTTTCGCGACATACATCTGCTCGCATTCTTTTCTCCTGTATTCTTTCGACAAGCCCGGTCCAACGGATCAAGCCTCTTCTTATCTAAACACCGCAACTCTATTACAGAACGTGTTTTACGAGCGTTGCGCAACGCTCACATTTTAACCTCGTTTATTGTACTTGCACACTTTTTTTGCCTACGGAGTTCTTTTCCATACTTAGCGTCGCTATCAGCACCGCGATCTTAACTGTATCTGCTGTTTGGAAGCGTTTACTGTCTAAAAGTTTTCCGTTGGACGGGCTCCATTCACTGTATTCCGAGTGCTCACTCGTCTTCCTACATCAACGGCGCTCACTTCCACCCCCGCTGAAAGCACATCCTATTTGTAGAAATTGTCCAAACTCCACTTGTTCCAACACTGCATCCTCAACTGTAATCGTCGTCGACGGCGTCGTTACTCACGTAGCAAGCATGCGCAAGTACACACGGAGGAGCGCCAGCCCGGAGATGTGAACATTGTTTCAGGCGAGGTCTCACCTGGGGATTTATATTTAGAGACGACACTGAGGGATAACACATCATTTCGGAGTACCCGGGTACACGGCGCTCAGACGACGCGTCCGGCAGGGATATTATTATGTTATTTACTGTGTACAGTGAAGAGTTACCTACTCGATACTCGTTCATATCGACAGTAAGTCGAGTATTTGTAGAGTTATTTTATCAGCAGACAACTGACGAACGATTGTATTTCAACTGCCTGACGCCGAACAGAGACTCATCACTCACTACTCTAGTAGACAATTTTAATCAACATAGTTATTTAGTGGCCGGACGCTCGCTGGCCGACTCGCTGGCCGACTCGCTGGCGGCGAACTGCACACGTCCGCGGCCAGCGATACATATGTTTATGTTCCTTGGTTATAGATCGACATAACATTGCCTGACCACTCGAAGCGTGTCCACAGGCCACGGCGACTACTTACTATTAGGCGCGGACGCTCGTTAGCCACCTTTGCTCTGTTGTCAGATATGAATGAGGAGAGGCCCGCGGCGCGTGGCGTGCGGCGTGCTCGGCGGAGTCGGCGGCGAGTTCAAGTACTCGGCCGGCGCGCGGCGTCGCCTTGACCTCGCCGCGCTACAAACAATATCGACTTACTGCGACACGCACGACATCTCCACTGCGTTTAATATAAATATTTTGATGTTTGTTTATGCGCATGTGATAAGTCTGTTTGTGTCGATCGGCCGTGCGCGGGGCCGAGCGCGCCGCGCGCCGCCCGCCGCCCGCCCGCACACGCCCGACGGTGGTCGTGGTAATTTTATTGTTCGCCGAAAATAAGTAATATGAAACCGTCGAGAGTATGACATATTATTGTATTTACTTGATTTTTTCTTAACATTGTGTATATCTTGTTGTAATTTGTTTGTTCGTGTGTGCGTTCAAAAAGTACGACCGATAAACAATTCAGAAGGCATTGTCTCGGTCTATCCCCCCCCCCCGCGCGTACGGGGCGCTGCGCCCGGACCACGGGGCGGACAGCACTCGCCGACTGACGGGACTCGGGGCGAAATTTGTTTTATACCGCATGCTTACGTCCCGCCGGAGGGTAAGCAGTTACCGTATCCTATGACATCTAGACATCTGGCGAGTGCGAATTACATATAGCATGGTATGGTGCCGTCTCTTCCAAACTAGCTGACCGATGAGGCTCGCTGACGACGCGATGTGCCCTGAGGTTGACCTCAAGAGAGCGCACCGACTCGAGTGACACGTGTACGGCCCGCCGGATGATAAGCAGTTATCGCAGCGAGTGACCACATGCAAGACCAGTGACTTGCCACCCGCGCCTTGTAAACGCCTTTTTACGCCTTCATGAACAACCTCATGGTGAGGAGATCTGGGCGGCGACTTCGTGCGCCGCTCGGCCTCCCTTGTGTGTCGACGAGTAGTGACTTGATTATTTTTAGGACTGGATACCAAGCAGGTGGAGGAGAAGATGGTTGGCAAGTACCAGCTGATTGGGATCCAGTCCTAAAAATAATCAAGTCACAAACCCAGAGATCTACTAAAAAACGTTCGGACACTGTGAGCGATTTTTGTGTGAATCGGAACATATATAATTAATCCATCCATGTCGGTAGATGTAATAATTGAATAACTAATGTACGACAAATGTCACCTTAGTCTTCCTGCTACCACGGACGCTGCAAAGCATTGCAGCACTTGCAGCCGTAGCGTCAACGATCACTTTCACAATATTGAGCGGCTAAAATTTTCGCGTGATCGGCTTCACTGTACTTCAGCAAATTTTCGGAAAAATAATTGTTTGGATCGTTGTGTTTTCCGTCCGTTCGAAAAGTCGTTTTTCATACATTGGAACCTGAACCGTCGCTTAGACGTTAGCGTGTTCCCCGCGAACTCTCACACCGTGTAATGAACGCCCCGCCGAGGTTTTCCTCGAGGAACTACATGGGGTTCTTCAAAAAAGGTGTAAAAGGGCGTCGAGAGGCAGGCGGCAGGGTGCGGGGTGCGGCGTGTGGTGACCGGCGTGTTCTGTGTGCAGGTGCACGAGTTCTGGCGCGCGCTGGTGTCGGGCGCCGCCTCCGCCGACGACATCTGCAAGTGAGTAGCCCGCCGTACATTGTACCGTCTGCTGCGGGTGGAGGGCGCAGTCACATCCGGGCGCCGTCACCTGCAGGACGGTGAAACGTTTTTAAAGAAAAGGATCGTTATGTGTGGAGATCTGATCGTGGACCGAACGGAACAGCTGGAAACTGTTGTCGGTCCGTATGAAACGGCAGAGTGAATGAAGGGGGTGAGCCAATTCTAGATGTGTTTGGGGCGACATCGCATTCAATTGAATGCAAAGAAAAAGATAATCGAACGCAAGAATAACGGTCGATGGTGTAGGGTTGGAGCAAGTAAATGATGTGAAAACTGATTTAAAAAGACAAGTGCTGGGAGTAGTGGGAAGGAGCGATGGGAAGCCAGACGAACGCGAGAGCTGTGTACGGCGGAGAGAGCATGAAACTAGTAGTAGAATTGGAAGCGTTGCGCAAAATATATGTCGTAACTCGTAAGTCACATTTACAAAGAAGATGTAAGAAAGAGAGTTATATAAGAAGGGGCATGCTCCGTTGGTACATGTCGGACATGTACAAAGTATGCAAGAAGAAAAAATGATGGAACAGATGTACAATGTGAAAGTAGAGTGAAGGAGTCGAGAGAGACACGTACCATGATCAAATTGGTGACATTTTATCTGAGGGTGGTGTCAGACGAGCCGGGAAGGCTGCGCGGGAGGCAGCATGAAGAGCTGTAAATGTAAAGCGAGCGATGGCCGGCGGTCTCCGCCTCGCGCCGCGATCAGGACGATCTCCTGCTGCTTGTCAGCGATGAGCGAACGAGCTCGCTGTTACAGGAGCAACGTCACCGTGGAGGGCAGCGCCGGCCGGCTCGAGCGAGCGGAGGCGGCCTCGCTGCTGGCCGCCGCGCCCGCCCGCGCCGCGCCGCGAGCCATCCCGCTCACAGGTACGTAGACTCGTCGTCGTTCCGTCCCTCGGTATCAATATCCATTTTTCCCCTTCTGGTGTTCTTGAATCCTTGCTCCTTCCTATCCTCGTCTATGCCGATTCCCGTTTCCTAGATATCATCGAAGATCAATTAAATGAGCTTGAGCGCCTCCAAAACTTTTGCACGCGGTTCATATTTGGACTTCGTAAATATGACCATGTTTCTGAGTTTCGTTTTCAGCTCAAGTGGCTCCCTATAAGACTTCGTCGAAACTGGCACACCCTTTCGCTTCTTTACTCTATCCTCTTTGATCCTACACCCCAACCTATTTAAAGGAACGTTTTATCTTTCATAGCGATTGGCATGGTCGTACCCTGCGTAACGCACTGTTACTCCGTCTCAAAACACCACACCACTCCACTGATTTCTACACCAAGTCTTTCTCGGTTGAAGCAGTGCGCCTGTGGAACGCTCTGCCTTTCGATATCCGGAACGCTCACTCACTTCAATCCTTCAAACATCTTGTCAAACTTCATTATCTTGCCCTTAACATCACGTAATTAGCATTATTTTCTTGTCTTTCCCCACAGTCTCATTTAGTGTGTGTATATTTTATTCAATGTATTTTATCAATTTGATAAATTGTGTGTATATGTATACTTGGTTAATGACATATGTTTGTGTATTTATTTATGTAATTTCCTTTAAGTTATGCTCTGCGCCACCCTACCTTGTCTCTTTACTTCTCCTCTAACCTAAGGTTGTCTGAAAGAGATCGCATCGCGGTAAGACCGCCGTTGTACTGATACTTTGTTATTGTTGTTTTCTTATGTGTTTTTCTTTTGGTGCCATAAAGTGTATGGTATTGTTCACGTTCGTCCGCTGACGCTGTCGTCTCCTGTTGCAGTGGACAAGTGGCACTTCCTGTCCAGCATGTAGCGCGCGCTCGTCGATGTGCTGTCAGGGTGCGTGCGCGCCGTCGTGCGGAGCGGTCTAACTTATTGCGTAAGTTAAGTGTAAAAAGGTGATCAAAATAAAGTTAATATAGACACGTGCCTTGTTGTTCATTTGTCCAGTGCGCCGCCGGCCGCCGTTTTCATAATTGAATTTGGTTCTGTAATAAACTCCCTGAAATAGTTCCGTTCTCTCGTGACAATATCGGTGAAAAATCCCAACAAAAATATTGTTTCTGAAAGGACTTATTACAGAAGCGATGTCTACCGGACTCATAAAGATGGTCTACAAATGATTCAGTTCATGCATTATTATTGTTTTCTTTATCACTTTACGTCTACATATAATAATCAATATAGAAATACATACTATCTATTGAAGAAAGACCTACATTGGCAAGATTTTTATCGGCATTTCTTCTTCGCCAATATAATTTTCGAAACGCTGATCTATCTATCTATAACTTCACGCCAAACCCCTCAGGTAGCGGGGTGGGCGGGGGGACCGAGCGCCGCGTGACTCGATCCTTACCCACCTCACTCGTTTCTTTAACATACTTTAACACCGACGCTCTCTTTCAGACGAACTCTGTTTCTAACATCATCGTTGCCAATACGGCCTACAAGCATTACGCTACAAATTTTGCGCAACGCTCGAATTTCGACCGCGTTTATTATTCTTTCATGCTCTCTCTGCCATACCCAGCTCTCGTTTCTATAAGTAAGCGTTGGGACCAGCACTGCATTATGTATAGCAAGCTGTGCCTTCTGGCTCAGGTTTTTACTGCCAAGAAGTTTTCCCAACGCTCCATTCACACTATTCCCAGCACTCACTCGTCTTTCCACATAACACCGTTATACCTTCCATCCCTGCTGAAAGCGCAACATATACAATCTCAAAACGTTTCGTGTAATCCTTACATTGGTTCTGATTTCGTCTCTTTCAAATACCATTACATTTCTTTTCTTCGCATTCAATCCACAAAACCTTCTGGTCACGGCCAGATGCTGCTCCACGATGTTCCAGAGCGAGAAAACTTGATCCGTACATCCCGTTCCATTTCAGAATCCTCCGTGTGCCTCCCGCAGCATTCTATCGGATTTCACCCCTCATCGGATTCTCCTTTCAATTACTTTTGCTGCTAAGCTGATCAAACTGATGGCCCTATAACTGGCGCAGTCCATGCGTGACCCCTTGCCTTTATATAAGGGCACGATCAGCTTAGCAGCAAAAGTATATGGAAACGTAATTTAAAGGAGATCTCCAGTCCATTGGGACCCTTCCAGTTCTCCAGCACTGATTGTTTAAGTACCAGAAGGTGTCTCGGATGTAAGTGGCACCTAGTTTGATCATCTCAGCTGTGATCACATCGATTCCCGCTGACTTTCCATTACTCAAACTTTGTATCGACCATTCGATCTCATTCACTCGAAAATCTCACACCATGAAGGTTTATTGTCAATTCAAAGTATCTATTACTATCAAACGGTAATTTCATACTTTAACCCTTATTAATGCACAGTGCATCACTTCCAGACATGTTCGCCTGATGGATATTCATCAATTCTGTATGAACCCTTTTACTAAGGGAATTTTGATGTTACGTTTACGAGATATGTTCAGAAAAAGACAGAACCGTTGCACGCAATATCGGTAATATATTGTAGAATCGAATACATTATACAACGAAAGATCTACCAGTTTTAGCAAACCGTTATACCGGCTTACGCATCATTTTCATGTTCCTAAGACTTTCCCTGAAATTTGAAATCCATTTTTTTTCCGTTCACATTGCCTTGTTAAGAGAGAGTAGAGAACACGAGATGTGGAGAGCTCGCCCGCCGCCCGTACTGTATACAGCTCGATCTTTCTCGGCATGCTCTCGACTGACCGAAGCTAACGTTTAAAAAATATTGTATTGTGTGCTTTTATATTCTAGTATTATAGTCGTGTCCTGCGATAATGACGGAAAAGAGGACAGCTTTAAACGAGCCGTCAATTGAAGGGAGGTAAATAGTGGACCTTCTTCTGAAGGGTTCGATTCCCACACATTTGTGTGCATGAACACGTCTGGGAAAGTACCACCACCTCGCTGAAAACAGCAGTCAATTTGACCACTTTACATTTTGGTACGACAGGCCGACTTAATGGTAGTCGCATTCTCTACCAGTCGACCTCTGGGTGTGCACAGAATCACGATTGCGGCGATACATATATATATGTATATATATACGAGGGTCATTTGAAAAGTTCTTAGCCTAACATACTTAATGAAACCACACGATTTTGAGTTTATTTTTATTTTTCAACATACTCTCCTCCGAGCTCAAACTCGTAAGACACACACACAGACACAACACACTTTTTCCATCGACCCGGTAAGGCTACGATACCCGTTTTAAAAAAATCTTCGTCTAACTCCTCAAAATAAGCGTCCACGGCGGCTATGACCTCTTCATTTGTAAAAAAATGTTTACCACCTCAAAATTTTTTCAGCTTTGGGAACAGATAAAAGTCGGACGGTGCTAAATCCGGTGAATATGGGGGATGAGGTAACAATTCGAAGCCACATTGATGGAATTCTGCCATGGATTGCACAGGGGTGTGAACGCGCGCATTGTCCTGATGAAACAAGACTTTTCTTCTCAACAAACCTGGACGTTTTTCTTTGATTTCTTCTCTCAAACGACGCAACAGGTTGCAATAGTAATCGGAGTTTATTGTTTCACCCTTTTTTAAATAATCCACGAGAATTATACCCTTTGCATCCCAAAAAACGGATGCCATGACTTTGCCCGCCGATAAAACCACCTTTGCCTTCTTTGGGGTGGACGATCCTGCTCTTTTCCATTGTTTCGACTGTTCTTTTGTCTCGGGTGTATTGTGGTGAACCCAGGTTTCATCCATGGTTATAAATCTTTCAACAAATTCTATTGGGTCAGCTTCATATAACTCTAAACAGTCGCGAGAAGTTGTGAGTCGGTTGCGTTTTTGTTCCACTGAAAGCAGTCGCGGTACCCACCGCGCAGACACCTTAGAGAATCCAAGTTCAGTAGTAATTATATGATGTGTTCGCTCAGATGAGATGCCTACAATCTTAGCTATCTCCTCGACAGTCAATCTTCGATCAGATAAAATTAAATCACAGATTTTTTTTTTTGTTTTGATCAGTGGAAGCAGTCGAAGGCCGGCCACTACGGGGCTCATCTTGAATGGTCTCACGACCACGTTTAAACTCTGCCACCCAGTTTTTAACAGTCGCATACGAAGGAGCGGACTCACCCAAAGTAGCAGACATGTCTTCATGTATAGCTTTTGGAGTTAAACCTTTCAAATTCAGGTATTTTATCACTGCACGATGTTCAATTTTATCCATTTTCAAAAATAGCTCTGACTTGACTTACGGTATCACGTGTAAACGAACAATGAGTTACTGTGAATAAATTTAACTGTGCATACTTATTGCTAAATAATGTAACTACAAAATGAGGGTAGTTATAAAAAAAACCAATGACTTTAACCATGTTAGGCTAAGAACTTTTCAAATGACCCTCGTATATATACATTAAATACATATATAACTTACAATACGTAATATACATACATTCTAATAACACGATACATACACACGTATTAGACATAAATATATGAAAATACTAGATGCTGCCCGCGGCTCCGCCCGCGTGGAGTCAAATAACGTAGTCTATGTGTTAATCCAGATCATAATCTATCTACGTGCCAAATTTCATTAAAATCCGTTCAGCCGTTTAAGCGTGAAAGAGCAACAAACATCCATCCATACATACAAACTTTCGCATTTATAATATTAGTAGGATATATAAATAATGATGACGGTCTTACTGCCTTGTCGAGCTTTCAGGAAGATATCGGAGTACCTTCTTTTTAAATACAAATTTGCTGCACGATTTCTTGATAGATACTGGTAACGCATTCCAGAGATGAGTAGTTTGCCGAGTAAAAGAAGCGGAAAGGAGGAATAGTGAGTAAGAGATAATTGTAGGAACACAGTGGGAGATTATGAGAGTCACAGAGATACTGTAACTTGCATTTCAAGTATCTGGAGAATGAGGATTGGAAAGAATAGAGTAGTGAATACAAAGTAACCTCGGAAGCTGACAAATAGGCAGCCATCCAAGCTTAGACCGGTAGAAACAAATGTGGTCAAATTTCCGAAGACAGAACATAAATCGCATCACCGAGCAGATCTGCATTGAGATCTGGGTAACACACATCCACCACAATCGGTTACGGGAAGGATGAGGGGTTGCACAACACTTACCTTACAGCAGTACGGAGAAGATTTATGTACCTCTTTAAAAATCGTAATGCTGATATGACTTAGTGTTCAGCCAGTTGATTAGTTCAGCTAAATGTACAGTCGTTGTGGAGACCCAATTTTTGAAGCTGGTTCTGAAGGCGATAGACGAGCTACCAAGCACGACAGCGGGCAATGAATCCAGTCTTGTAATTTCATGTGAGCTGCCTATTACAATTGCTTGATAATTATTAGGGTTCACTGGAATTCCATAATTTTGGACCAGGTATTAATTCTGTTGAGATCTCCATTTATTTGTCTTACAGCGTCTCGTCTAATGTATCGACATAAATTTGCAGAAGCGTCGGGGTTGTTGTGTTCCTGCGTGTGAGTGGAGTCACCAGTCACCAAACTTCTAAGGAGTTGCTTTATTGGCAGCGGAGGTGACATCGCGCGAGTGACACTTAATGTATTACAAACGTTCATAGGCTACGGTAACCGCTTTTTTTTATACATCGTCGGGAGGTAGGTAGTAAGAATACAGCCCATCTGATATAAAGCAGTTATGCACACAAATGCCTTGTGTGGGAATCGAACTCACGAGCGTTGGTGTCAAAGTCGCATCATTCACGACTGAGCCACCGAGCTCGTTCATTTAACATCGCGTAGGCCGTATGCCTCTATGTATGGTGTAAGTATGGTGGCCGTGGCTTGTATGCCTCCCGAAGTCGTATAAAAAAAACATTTTTTCCATTTGCATGGAAGTTTAGTGATGTCTCTGTTATGGATCACGTGAAAGGGAATTGTTGAATTTTTAAAGCTATTTTTCACCGCCTCGTTAGTTTGGTAATTATTCGTTGTGAAGAGTTATCTATGTTCTTAATAAAATATTAATTAGGAGTAATGTGTGGAGGGCGTCACCCCGCAGCTCGAGTTCACCGGAGGGGGCGCGCGGACCGTCTTCACTGACTCCTCCCGGCTGCTGGACAGCGAGCTCGTCCGTCATCTGTTACAATCCTACACAGTACAGGCCTTCATATACAGTAACGATATGCAATGCTGGCACCACGAAATAACCTGTAGAGACGTCACGGTCGTATCCTCGCCTGCAATGTTTATCGATATTCACAACGGTGACACGTCACAGACACGTGCCACGACTATGGATATCGATAAAACTCGTAACAAAACAATAAGGCAGCCCGACTGGGGAAGTACCTCCGCCACACACTAAACGGCAGCCAAATAACGCCAAGGAGCACGTGAGGTCACCATTGAGCTCATAGATAACATGTACATTCCAGCCACTGTTGGATATTATGGACTGATGATGATGAAGATTTATAACTTTAAGTAATTTAATAAATATCATAGGTAACATTATAATTCGAATTCCATGTTATCGTACTGATCATAATCAATTGAGCTTTACAATTTTATCATTTATTTTAATCTACACTACAAATCTTAAACAAGCCACTTAGGTACCTACCAGATTGTGCGTGAACAATATTTTTATCGTAGCAGCAACCCTGGCATTATTAAGATGGCCACGGCTGCGAATCGATAACAACTCTATAATCGAGCGAATTAGGCACAATTTAGCACGCAGCAGTCGCTGACGCCTCGCGACAAGTTGCAGTAGGTATCTAACGCGGCAGGTATAGGATTTTTTGTATGGAGTGATGTATCTGTTACGAAGTAACTATTAAGTAATCTGTGACTTGATACCGTAATGAGCACAAACACTGCTGCCCACGCGGAGTAACGTTGTATACTCGGGAGTCGGCGCCGTGTCCTCTGTCGCAAGCATCCCGCCGCCAGCCCGTGCAGCCCCGGCACGACGCGCGACGCGCGGCCACGACAAAGGACCGTCCGTCGATGTGTAAGTCGGCCCTGTGAGAGGAGGTTTAGCTCGTAACTATCATCTGAATGGTGCGGCGCGGCGCTGGAACTGCAGCCGTCGGTCCTTATTGTAATAAACATACTTACATCGAATTCCAAATGGCGGACAGACGCACGCCTTTTCCTGCACAAGATAACTTTTTAAAAATTTAGTAAACAAGAAAGTTTTTTTTAACATCGACTTATTAAAACAAGTCACCGCTGCCAAGAATTTGCTAAGTATTCTACATAATTTGACTGACCTATACACAGACAAACATATTCCAGGTCAGTCCCGTGTTCATTCAATTGCTAACCCACAGACCGTGACTGCAGAGTCATCTCCTCTGACTCTCATATCATGAAAAAAGGCAAACGGTCTTCTGCTCGGTTTGCAAGTAGGTAAACGAGATACGGTATATACTCGTAAACAAATGGCGAGATGCATGCGTTTCGGCGCTTTCTTTTTCGGATTTTTTGAACTCGACTAATATCTCTGAAACGTTCCAAATATTCTAAACCATCGTGCCTCCTTTATAATTTGTGTTTTCCAATAATAAAAATAGAAACAACAATCGACTGGCAAAATTTTAACTAAAAAGCCAAGTAGGTATACATGTACAATCAATCCTTCATAATAATTAAATTATAAAGCGTTAAAATTATTGTTAGCCTTACCTGACTGCCTTAGCTCTACCTGAGAGCGTTAGGATTTGTTGAAGATTGATTTTAGTCAGACCTCCACGAGCCAGGGGGAAGCCATTCCTAGGTCACAAGTCTCTTGAAATATAATTTCTTGGCGTGCGTGTTTGCTCATGCTGATTGCCTTCACCGCCGAGCGAGTGGTAGTTTGAAATATGTAGGTACTTACATAAATACGAAAACATGGATTTAATGATGTCCGCTGGGGTGTCGCGGCTCAATTAAATTGATTAGCATGAAATATTATTGATAAAGAAGCAGTTTGTCTATAGTGGATGCCTACAAAGCATAATATTTAAGTAGTTGAATGCTGTAAAAGTAGATTACCTAAGAAGTAGAAAGGCTACACCGTTAAAATAAATTACAAACGGTGAAGTGCAAGTCAAATACAGAAATATTAAATGAGAAGTTTCGTGGTAATGAACATAGGTACCTTATATATATTTGTGTTAGTCCGACTCCGTCTGAGACACATCCTGAAGGTGGTCGCGACACAGACAAAATCACTACTAAGTCTTTAATCAATAATATGTGTTACAAAATCTATACAGAAATAACGATCAACTGCACCAAAAGAGAAACGCGCCGATCTGTACCGCTCGACGCTCCAAACAAAAGTGGCCGTCTCCATCGGCCCCTAGCTTAGACGCGGCGTTCGTTTCCCGCGAACACGTCACGTCTTTTCCCGCCACAACTCGACGGAAGAGGTCGGCGCGCGGCCATCGGAGTCAAATCAGCGACTTCTATCCGTAACAACCGATGGTTGCCAACACGGCCCTCCTGCATCGTGCATATCCTCAGGCACCTCACCAGCTCGACAACGTGAAACAGCCAACTGAAACCCATACAAGAATATTTAGTTCGGCCCATCATGATCCTTGCCTTGATTGAACATCGTTTTTCTATTATTTCAATGCATCCTTTAGGCTTAGGACGCCTTGAGTGTATATCGTGCGGGTAATAGGTTTCTGAACTCGCGGCCGTTGTCATTAGGCTTAGACAACACCATAATGCCAGTTATTTCCGAGTAGTGCCTGTTACAGATTGATCCTTTAGTCTTAGGAATCACCTGTGTCAGCTCACTACTTTAAACCCGGATAATAACTGCATTACTTATACAAGCAACCCACTACCAGCACTTTATTTTCTATTCTATTAAAAGAAGGCATTGTAAAAACAACAATTCTCATTAACTGGACATAAGAAAAATAACGAAAGTAAATAGCTACAGTACCTTGCCAACACGGAAGTAATTAGTAACTTTTGTATTTAATATCTATATGACCCATCCGTTTTTTAACAACCGATGGTTGCCAACTGTAACAACTAAAATCAACACAGACATATTACGGTGTATCAAAACGTATTAACGTATATTTTGATACATTTTAAGAACACGTGCTGTTTATTTTTCGTCTGTTTTTTGTGTGCGTTGCAAGCTTTATATATGTCGCATCCGGTCATGAGTATGTAAGGATGTTGAAAGCACGCGCTTTGGCAGTCAAGAGGTCGACACTGGGAGACAGGGAGAGTTTAGTGCAAACGGCGGCAAGTGACGACGTCTTGGGACTGTCCTCTGGTTTCCTATTTGCCTGAACATTGATTACGAGTGTTGATTTAAAATTATAGTGTGATACGAATTGCGTTGTATTTCTCGTTGCACAGCTACCCACCATACGCCTGTATAATATCGGATACACCGAAAAATCATATGAACGCGACAAATTACCGGAGATTGCGAACAGTAGCCATGATTATCGATGTACGTCTGCATAAAATGTAATCATCTTTAAGTTAACGATGAATACGAGTTACATCTGAATCACCTGCAAATGACGAGTGTTGATACTGCACAACGCCCGGTGCCCCTTCAGTCGCAGAATGTACCTTTATTTATGGAAATAAATAATAACCTTTCGCAAAATGCATTTTGCGATTTCCTATTATTTTAGGCAACTATCTAATTTTTTCGCAAGCAAGCAAAGCGAAGCAAATACGGAATACTACACCATGCGTGGCCCGACATGCACTTGCCGGTTTTCTGCGAGGTAGAGATATTTCCCCAGACGGGCTGCTTTGATGGCCCCCAACTCTCTTAGAAGATACAAATACATCTACCTATTATATAACTAGTCTGGCCATAAACACTGTTACATACAAACTTTTCTTTTTAGGGTTCCGTACCCAAAGGGTAAAACGGAACCCTATTACTGAGACTTCGCTGTCCGTCCGTCTGTCACCAGGCTGTATCTCATGAACCGTGATAGTTATACAGTTGAAATTTTCACACATGATGTATTTCTGTTGCCGCTATAACAACAAATACTAATAAATGGAATAAAATAAATATTTAAGGGGCTTCCCATACAACAAACGTGATTTTTTTTGCCGTTTTTTATAGATAATGGTACGGAACCCTTCGTGCGCGAGTCCGACTCGCACTTGGCCGATTTTTTTTAACTGTTTATTATTTTGAATTTAGAACGCGTTTATTATGCCAAAATCTTTACCTCAGACAGAAGGCATGTATCAAAGCCGAAGGTGGCCATTTCGAATAGATTTTTTTTATATTTATTGCCGAGACTTCCATAAATATGTAGATACATATAGGTAAGTTTTATTAAGATTACATTACTTCATAATAAAATAAATGCTTATTAATTTGTAAGAGAACTTATGGTCGGAGTAGGAATATCACTTTGAAACATTCGCATACGTTACACTTACAGTTAATGGATGTCATAATGATATTTATTTATTTATTTATTTATTCGGAAAACATACAGCTAACAAATAAAAACTTAACACTGCAAAGTAAAATACAATTAGCCAATTCATAGTTTTCACATATAGTTATAGGCAAATATGTAAATCAGTAGAGTCACCAAATTATAAAAAGATAGTAAAAAAAGTTAGTTAAAAAATTTAAAGTATTTAAAGAACTGCCAAGCTCTGAAATCCAGAAATCACACAGGTTCACTTCTAATAAAAAAGAGGAGGGAAAGAGTTTATACTTGTAGTAATAAAAATTACTAGTCACCTAAGGTGCAAAAGAATGCGCTGTTAAAAGTCCGTTTAATGGCCGCAGGACTGATAGTGAAAACATCAACTTCCGGATATTTATCCGCCAGCCGATTAAGTAGCCTGCTTGCTCTGCAGATAAAAGAATTTTGGCGATAATTTGTGTTACATGAAGGAATATAAAATGGGGGGTATTTTCTAAGTTGTCTGAATGGAACGTTTAATTTGATCTCATCGAGTAATTGAGGACAGTCTATTTTATTAGTTAGTATCTTATTAAAGAAAACTATGTCAGAAACATTTCTCCGCATTTCGAGTGGAAGGAAATGATACTTATTACACCTTGCGTTGTAATCAGGAAGACACTGACTAGATCTATATTGTAAGTAATTTAAAAATCTCTTCTGAATTTGTTCCAATCTATTTTTATATACATCGTACATCGGATTCCATAATTCTGACGCGTACTCAAGGATGCTGCGGACAAAGGAACAATACAAAATTTTTATTGGTTTGAGCCTACTAAATTTGGCGCAGGACCTGATTATAAATCCCAGTGCTCTCGATGCCTTGTTTATAATGTAATCAATGTGTTGATCGAAGATTAATTTGGAGTCAATAATTACACCAAGATCTTTGATTTTATTGGTTTTTGCGAGTACTTGCCCGCGGAGCGTATAATTAAAACTCACGATATTCTTCCTACGAGTTACACTCATTGAATAACATTTGGAGACATTTAGTTGTAACATGTTAGATATACAATAAGTATTGAATCTATCTAAGTCATCTTGCATTAGGAATGCGTCGTCAACAGTTTTAATTTTTCTAAAAACTTTTGTGTCATCTGCGTAAAGTAAAAAGGATGAATGCTTGAAGCAAGTAGCAATGTCATTAAGAAAGATACAGAAGAGTAAGGGACCAATCAAAGATCCCTGGGGCACCCCAGAAGGAACCGACATCCACCTGGATATAGAGCCGTTTACGGCAACCGCTTGACTGCGATTGAGGATATATGACGAGAGCCATCGGAATAAGTTACCGTGAATGCCAGCCTGGAGCAACTTTTGGAGTAGAATGGAATGGTTAATGCGGTCAAAAGCTTTACTAAAGTCGGTGAATATAATGTCTACTTGGGCACCGGCGTCCATATTAGAAGTCATATAATCGCTTGACACCAGGAGGTTAGAGACTGTGGATCGACCTTTCATGAACCCGTGCTGCTCTGGTATAAACCATGCAGCTAATGCAGTGTATAATTGCTTATGTACAATATTCTCAAATATTTTTGCAAAGATACATAGCTTAGAAATGGGCCTATAATTTTTTATATCACCTTTATCACCACCCTTGTGGATGGGAGTTATAAAAGCGGATTTCCATAAGTTAGGCACGTATCCTTCATCCAGCGACCTTCTGAAAAGAATGCAGAGGGGAGCAACCAGACTATTAGCGCACTTAACAATGAATATAGGTGATATATGATCTGGACCTGCCCCCTTAGTTAAGTTAAGACCTTTCAATAACCTTAATACTTCAGATGCGTTAATTTGTATGTCTCCGATGTTGTTGAAATTAGAACTATGTGTGTTCAAGTTCCGGCTCATTGAACTATCTAGGGAGGTCGAAAAGTTAGCTTGGAAGTAGTCGGCAAATAAATTACATACCTCTTCGGCTTTGGTACCCGAAACCCCATCATATGTACATACATGAAGGAAGTTTGTTGCATGATTTACTGTTATGTTTTATAAATGACCAAAATGTTTTAGGATTGTCACTAATAGCATCCTCGGTTTTACGCAAATACGACTTGTAAGATTTATCTTCCAGGTCCTTGGCTCTTTTTCTTAAACATGAAAATGTAACGTAATCTCCATGGTTACCGTACTTCTTATATTTACGCCAGTACTTGAACTTTTCCTTTAGTACCTTTTTTAGGTCAGAATTATACCAAGGAGGGAAAGAACAAGGCTTGATAACTTTATGAGGTACGTGAGCGTCCCGAAGGTTATAGATGGTGTCATAAAAAATCTTAACTGCGTCCTCAATGGAGCCTTCCTGCAGTCGATTTTGCCAGTCAATAGTATCGAGGGCAGCACACACATCGTCAAAACGGCCGGAGTTATAAAAATATTTAGTGAATTTATTTACTTCAAGTGAGTTCAGTATAGTAAAAGAAACATCAATACTAAGCGACCTATGATGCGGTACGTCATCGGGAACAAGAGGATCCTCACAGGGGGAAATTTGGAGTTCATCATTTGAGAAGACTAGGTCCAGAGTTCTGTCGTTTTGATTCCGAACTTGATGACATTGAAACAAATTACACAACGCTAGGGTGTCAAAGAATTCTAATTGACTTTTAGTGATTGTTCCACACGGTGTAAGGTAGCAATCCTGGGTGCGCTAATTCACTAAAGGGAAGTTAAAGTCACCTGTTATAATAAATTTATCATCTGGGCAGGAGCTAACAACTGCAAGAAGTTTGCTTGAGAAGTTCTCCAGCTGAATATTTAGACTATTTCCTTCGTTCTCCTTACAAAGATAAAGAGTACATAAATGTAACCTAATGGGATCCTTACTACCTGGGGGTTTCATCGAAATAGTAACCCAGACGTCCTCGGCCGAAGAGCGCCACTCCGGTCGACCTACAGCCGCGATATCACGACGGACTGCAATGAGAACTCCACCACCGAGCCTATGATTCGAACGTCTCCCGTCTCAATAATAAACACAGCGTCGGTATGTGAGTGTTGTGTGAATGTAAGTATCGCTAGTCTCTCGGTCTTATACATTTGAAAACTGTATTTTCTTATACATAATATAGTTTGTTAACGTGTGACTTACTTTAATATTGTATTAAAACGTGTCCGTCTGCGCGCGGGCTGGCTGCCGGGTGCGACAGGCACACAAAATAATAGAGGGCGGCCCGGGCTGTGGCCGTGGACATTTTACTGCAAGAAAACTTAAAATAATTTGAACTGCGTTCAAATATTTTTGTACGGTCGCCAGTCTGAACTGGGAATCGAACCCGCCTAATGCGAAAAAATCACATGTAGGTAATTCACGGCTTGGAATATAATATTCATAAAAGTGGAGCGATGGTGTTCGAGGCCGGCGCAGCTCCGCTAATGTACCTACCACCTGTCGAACTCCATTGAAAGGGACATTTATATTGAAGTAGGTACTTGTCTGGGACTCGCCCGCGACCTCGCGCACCCCGCGGACATCGAAGGAGCGCGCCGCCTCGTCAGTGAGAGTGGACACGCTGGCGCACACATTTGCACACTGTTCCCATAACGTAAAAATGACTCTGTTCACAGTCTACATCATTGTGTACATCATTTCACACGTGCAGCCTGTGTTCTGAAGAATGTACTCAAAAATCTTACAACACCCATTTCATGCGGACTAGCTGGTCTGGTGACGGGACCCAGACAGCAGAGGCCACCAAGTTGGCTCTGAAGAGGGCCGTGAATCCGGCCTTGTGCGGAATTCAGATTCGTGGCATCAGGAAGGTAGGGAATGCGGGCGTCGTGGTCCAGACTACGTCACAGGAGGCTGCAGATCGCTTAAAGAAAGCAATCCCGTCCACATTAAGAACGGCTGAGCCACTGCAACGGAAACCATTGGTGGCCCTTAACAATGTTGAAGGAGACCCCAAGAATGATGACCTGTTTGGAAATCTACACGAGCAGAATTTCGGGGGATCCAAGGAGTGGAACCTAGACAGAATCAAGGCAGAGGCAAGGGTTGCTTTTAAAAGGTCTAGAGTGGGCGGCCGTAGGACTGCCGTTGTACTGGAATGTTCACCGGCCTTCAGGGACGCGCTCATCAACAAAGGGAGGATTTTCTTAGGGTGGGACGTGATTATAGTCTCTGACTACGTTAGAGTAACATGCTGTACGAAGTGCCAGCAATACACCCACCCCGAAAAGCTGTGTCGAGCTGGAGAGCGGGCATTGTGGAGTGAACGGTCACTCATCTGAGGAGTGCAAGTCAGAGTGCGCAACATGCAAGAAATTTGGCAAACCATCGGGCCATCGCACTGCATCAACGGAATGCCCAGCCCGTAAGCACGCCGAAAGACGGTACCATCTCCAGTGTCAACTATGGATAAACACCAAGTCAGCCGCAATATTAGTGCCAGCAGGGAACCGGTCAAGATATGGCAACTCAATCTTGGAGGATCCGAAGTTGCAACCAAAGAACTAGCAGCTATCGCCACAGAACAAAACTTACAGTTTGCCCTAGTTCAGGAATACTACCCTGACGAAAATATCGTAGGATTAGGCCCGGGTTCTAAAGCCGGGAAATATATTGGAGTTGGCCGGCGTCCCATCACTGTACTGAATGAACTATGCACGACACACTACTACGTAGCGTGCATACATCCAGAAATCTACGTCGTCTCTGCCTACTTTCAGTACAGTGATGCGATCGAGATCCACTTGCTGCAGTTGGAGAAGGTGCTCCTGGCCTTAAAGGGGAAAGCTGTGGTCTTTGGGGTTGACGCGAATATTGTCATCATATATTGACATTACACGATGACAAATTCCATATACTTGACATAAATATATTTAATAATAAACATTATAATTTGACAGAAGATAAATTTTATCTTAGCAATTTTTATAAAAGACTAATAGCAGATGCGCTATCATATTGTTTTAAGAAACCAGCCAAAAGTTTGGCTAACAACCCTGCTTCTTTTGAGCAGTTAGATAATTTGACATTATGTAATGGTACCTCGGAAGGTATTCCAAATTCTTTAAATTAGGTTACAATACAATAGAGTTTTACTCTGGCAATGTAAATAGTAATAATAACAATATTCAAAATGAAACTAAAAGTAATAATAATACAATATCCCCATCAATTGTAAATTGGCAAGAATATAGAAATAATAATAATTATATCAATCTGGTGTACCAAAACATTCAGGGGATGATAGGAAAGGAGTTAGAATTGGAGTTGTTTATGAATTGTAGCAGTATTGATATTTTATGTTTAACTGAGCACTGGCTAAATCACCATCAATTCATTTTCAGCTTCAATAACCACCAGGTTGCAAGCTCATTCATCAAAGAGAAGTATATACATGGTGGCTCTTTAATATTATTAAATCAGTTGCTTAAATTTAAAGAAAGGTATGACATTGTGAGCCTCTCTGTTGAGCGAGTTGTAGAGATTTCATGCATTGAATTGGAACGATTCATTGTTATGAACCTGTATAAACCTCCTAGCACGCCCTTTGATACAATTTCAAATATCATGGAGGATGTCTTAAATAAATTATCTAATAGCCATAAAACTGTTATAATTTGTGGAGACTTTAATATAAATATCTTGGAGAAAAATACTGTTACCTACAACTTTTTAAATTTATTTAAATCAAACAATTTGCATCATACTTTTACAGAGCCAACAAGAGTAACTGCTACAAGTGCTACATGTATTGATAATAAATTTAGCACTGTAAAACCTTCGTATCAATCTTACTTACTTATAACTTCACGCCAAATCCCTTGCGGGGTAGGCAGAGAGAACCGAGCGCCACGTGACTCGATCCTTACATATCTAACTCGCTTCTTTAACATTCATTGCTCTTCTCATGCACGCACGCCGGTTCCTAGGGCTCCTGACATCACCTTCTGATAGAACATGACCAATTTGGTTATGATAGGTAAGTCTTGGCCTTCCCCGGCTCCTACATCCTTCCACTTTTGCATTGTATATCTGCTTTGTCATTCTTTCATCTTGCATTCTTTCTACATGCCCGAACCATCGGAGCATGCCTCTTCTTATTTTAACACCGACGCTCTCTTTCAGACCAACTCTATTTCTAACATCATCATTGCGAATACGGTCTACAAGCCTTACGCCACAAATTTTGCGCAGCGCTCGCATTTCAACCGCGTTTATTCTACTTTCATGCTCTTTCTGCCATACCCAACTCTCGCTTACATAAGTTAGCGTTGGGACCAACACTGCATTGTGTATAGCGAGTTGTGCCTTCTGGCTCAGGATTTTACTGCCAAGAAGTTTTCCCAACGCTCCATTCACACTATTCCCAGCACTCACTCGTCTTTCCACATCTGCGGTGTACCTTCCATCCCTGCTGAAAGCGCATCCAAGATATACAAACTCATCCACTTGTTCCAACACTTCATCATCAATCGTAATCCTTACATTAGTTCTGGATTCTTCTCTTTCAAATACCATTATCTTTGTTTTCTTCGCGTTCAGTAGTAAGCCTTTCTCCATACATTCGTCTTTCATCGTTGTGACCAGTGTCTGCAGATTAGATGGTGTATCTGCTAATAGCACGGCATCGTCTGCATACAGCAGACAGTTCACCACTTGGACACCCATGCGCAATCCCACATTCGTTGACCTTATTCTCTGCAGACAACTATCGAGATACAGGATAAACAGCCTAGCAGATAGCATGCAACCCTGTTTGACACCAATTTTGACATCAAACCAGGGTGACATGCCACCGTCTATCCGCACACATGCTGAGCAATCCTTGTAAGTGGACTGCACAGCACGGAGCAGTGAACCGTCAATCCCATATCTCGGCAATATGTCCCACAGTTCCTTTCGCACAACCCTATCAAAGGCTTTCTCAAGATCCACAAAACCGCAGAAAACCTTCCGGTCTATGGCCAGATGCTTCTCTACGATATTGCGGAGCGAGAAAACTTGATCCGTACATCCCCTTCCATTTCGGAAACCTCCTTGTGTATCAATCTATAATTAATAAAGTTCAGTCAGACCATTCAGGTCAGTTGATTTCATTTCCAAATTCTTCAAAAATACAAAGAAAGCAAATAAATATAAAAAAAAAAATATATACTTACCATTTAGTAAAAGCCGCTTAGAAAGATTTAAATTTTATTTAGGTTAATCACTAGTGAATTTAATGCAATCTTTACTCCAAAACAACTGTCCGTAAGTGACCGTATGACATTCAGTGATTGGGCAACTCCTGGTATTTACAAAACTCGGAATAAATTGTATGAACTTTATGAAGAAAGGACCTGTAATCACAATCCGACTTTTCAAGAACTTGTAAAAGATTATGCTAAACTATTTAAACGAGCCTGTTCCAATGCTAAGTCTATATATTTAAGAAATAAAATGAATGGTTCAACAAATATTATTAAATCTGTTTGGAATATGATAAATAATGAGACGGGTAGAGCGAAAGTACGTAGTCGATACTTTCAGTTAAAGATAAATGATATAGATATCAAAAATAATAAACGATTTGAAAAATATTTTTCTAACATTCCTCTTATTACTACGAGAAATCTTAGGTCTTCTTTTATAGCTGCTGAACTGGTTCTCAAACAGAGCGTGGTAGAATGCGACACAATATTTGAATTTTCAGCTGTAAGCCCAAAAGATGTTTTGAACGCTTTTAAATCAATAAATATGAAAAACACTAAAGATCTGTGGGGTCTATCTGTCAAAACCATATCTTCTATTATTATTTCAATCGCTCCACATTTAGCTACAATTTTCAATTGTTGTGTGGCATCTGGTGTATTTCCTGACTTGATGAAACATAGTAAAATCATTTCATTATTTAAATCTGGTGATAGTTCGGACCCTTCGAATTTTCGACCTGTTTCCATACTGCCCATTCTCAGTAAAATTTTTGAAAAACTAATGCTTAGCCAGTTGCTCAGACATTTCAATACACATAATTTGCTTCATAGGAGACAGTTCGGATTTACAAGAGGTTGTTCAACTATAGACGCTGGGATTCATTTGCTTAAATTATATTCGCGGCATGGGAGGGTTCGCAAGATGCCTTGGGAATTTTCTGTGATCTGTCTAAAGCGTTTGACTGCGTGTACCATGACACTCTTGTCAGAAAATTACACCACTACGGTATCAGGAACAAGGCTCTCGAACTTCTGTCTTCTTATCTGGGCAATAGGATACAGAAGGTCGATGTTAATGGTAAAAGATCTTCGGGGTCCCCTGTAGTTATGGGAGTCCCACAGGGGTCAATTCTAGGTCCATTCTTATTTTTAGTATATATAAATGACTTACCTTATTATGTAAAGGATAAACATGAGATTGTATTATAGTATTGTCTTAGGTTTTCGCGATTGTTACACATTGAAATTAAACTATTTTTAACGGAAGTATCGCGTGTTTTATTTATTTTGTTGAAACCTGGCAACATCTTACGGCGAGCTTCAATTAAAACTTATTTCAAGCCCCATAAGAAGATCAGTCAATTTCTAAGACCTATCAAGTCTAATATCCCCCTACAAGATGCAGGAGTATACAAATTAGACTGCGAATGTGGTTTATCATACATAGGGCAAACAAAGAGAAGCGTAGGTACTCGTGTGAAAGAACACATTGCTGACATGAAGAATAGGCGCGATAAAAACTCTGCAGTATGTGAACATACACTGGACCAACCAAACCATTACATCCGGTTCGATAAACCACAAATCCTCGCCAAGGATAATCGCTACATGCCGAGAATGTTGCGCGAGGCTATTGAAATAAGAAAACACCCCAATTTCAATAGAGAAGATGGTTGGCAAGTACCACCTGCTTGGGATCCAGTCCTAAAAATAATCAAGTCACAAATCCAAAGATCTACTAAAAAAATGTTCGGACACTGTGAGCGATTTTTGTGTGAATCGGAACATATATAATTAATCCATCCATGTCGGTAGATGTAATAATTGAATAACTAATGTAAGACAAATACTACCTTAGTCTTTCCTGCGACCACGGACGCTGCAAAGCGTTCGAAACGTCAGGTTTCAACAAAATAAATAAAACACGCGATACTTCCGTTAAAAATAGTTTAATTTCAATGAGATTGTATTGTTTGCGGATGATACCTCTTTGATATTCAAAATTAATAGACAGTTAGGTAATTATGACGAAGTTAACGATGCTCTCTCTAAAGTTATGCATTGGTTTAATGTTAATAATCTGCTTTTAAATGATAAAAAGACTAAAGTAATTAAGTTCTCAACACCTAATGTAAGACAGGTGACTACCAATGTACATGTTAATGGAACTAATTTAGCCCCTGTGGAGACAACTGTGTTCTTGGGTATAACAATTGACTCCAGACTACAATGGGGCCCACAAATTGAAAAATTATCAGGAAAACTAAGTTCTGCAGCCTATGCAGTGAAAACTATTAGACGGCTCACTGATGTTGATACGGCTAGAATCGTTTATTTCAGCTACTTTCATATTATGTCATACGAAATTCTTCTTTGGGTTAACTCCGCGGACATTAACACCATCTTTTTATTACAAAACAGAGCCATAAGAGCTATCTACAAACTTGGTCGCCGGGAGAGCCTTAGAGAAAAATTCAAAGAAATAAATATTCTAACAGTCGCATCGCAATATATCTATGAAAATCTTTTGTATGTCCATAAAAACTCATTTTGTAAAAAGAGTGATACTCATAAAATAAATACTAGATATAAACATAATCTTGTGTTACATCCAAGCCGTCTCCACAAAATAAGTAATTCTTTTACGACGAGACGAGCTCGGTGGTGCAGTGGTGAAATGCGCTGTTACGCTACTTTGTCACCAACGCTCGTGGGTTCGATTCCCACACAGGACAAACATTTGTGTGCATGAATATGTCTGTTTGTCTTGGTCTGGGTATTTTCTATATATAATAAGTATGTATTTATAAAAAAAAAAAATGTATTTACGTATGTTTATCATTGTCTAGTACCTATAACACAAGATTCGCTTACTTTGGGGCTGGGTGGTGCTGTGTAACTTGTTCGACAATATTTATTATTATTATTTATTTATTTTTATGGGGCAATATATACGGTTCTATAACAAACTTCCCAGCAATATAAGCGAATTGTCAATAAACAAATTTAAAACTACTATTAAAGCCAAATTGTGTAGCAATATTATAAAGTATCTGTCTATATTAATGATAAAAATGCCTGGGATTGAGTTGATCCAATTATAATGTAATTAATAAATTATGTAAATTTGTTTGGATACCAAAAGAGGGATGCCTGAGTTTTTTGGCAGTATTTTTATCAGTGCTCACCTAGTCATGAACTGCACGGTAGGGAAAAATTTGACGATTCCAAGCAAATGTAGCCATTTTTACGGAATAAAAAGATTTTGACTTTGAATACCCATTCTCCGCTTTGGCACAGCGAGCGGAGGCACTATGTGGGACGTGGAGCGGACACAGAGCAGAGGCGCCAACAGATTTATTTATTTATTTATTTATTTATTTATTTTCGGGAAATTAACAGATTCAAAAATCACGTAGTATAATATTATGAACATGGGAAGATACTGATAACAAATTTCCGCATGTAACATGTTAACAAAGGATAATGAATACAAACAAAAAGAAAAAATGTTCGATAAAATAAATACTAGACAGAATAACCAAATGTAGTGAAATTATTAAAAATCTCAATGTAGTCAATGCTGAAAATAACTCAATGTGAGATAATTTCTGACAGTGTTAATAGACGAGCAGAACAGGTCAACATCAAAGTCTGATAATATTTTATTAAAATTTTTGCAGGCTCTTACGAAGAATGAATTTTGCCTATAACTGGTATTGCTAAAGGCAACATTCAGTAAGGAAGGGTTTCTTATATTTGTACGGTGTATATTTAATACAAGTTTTGCTAATAAGTCAGGCGAATCAATACTTCCATTTGCTATTTTCATTAAGTAGCAAATATCACTTATATTTCGTCTAACCTCAAGTGGCAAAAAATGATAGTGTTTACACCTATGATCATAATCGGGTAATCTCATATGCGCTTTATAGTCCAGATATCTAAGAAATTTTTTCTGTATTCTCTCCAATCGTAATTTATATATTTCGTAGTGGGGATTCCATACCTGAGAGATGTAATCAAGGTGACTTCGTACAAACGAACAGTATAAGATTTTAAGAGTTTTTATATTATTAAAATTGGCAGAGGTTCTCATTAGAAATCCCAAGGCTTTGTTGGCTTTGGAAACAATATTATCAATATGCTTATCGAATATAAGTCGATCGTCATATATTATGCCAAGATCTCGAACAGTATGAACCCGGCTTAAGTTTTGATTGCATAATGAATACCTATAGTCAATAATTCTATTTTTTCTTGTATATATAGCATAGCTACATTTGGCAATATTAAGATCAAGCTTATTGGTCGTACAGTATTGCGCAAACCTGTCTAGATCAGACTGCAGGTCATACTGATCTGATGCACAACTAATTACTTTTAGGATTTTCATGTCATCGGCAAACAACAGTATTTTAGAATTTAAAAAACAATTATTTATGTCATTAATAAAAATAGTAAATAATAAGGGACCCAAAAGGGAGCCCTGTGGCACTCCAGATGGTATGGACACCCAGTTAGATGTATACCCCTGGAGCACCACAGCTTGAGCACGATTTTGAATATAAGACGTGAACCACCGATATAAGTCTCCGTGAATACCGGCAGCCGCCAACTTAGACATCAGTACATTATGATTGATACGATCGAAACATTTAGAATAATCAGTATAGACTACGTCAACCTGATTTCTCCCATCCATTCCCTCAGTAATTATTTCAGTAGCTAATATCAAATTGGACGCCGTAGACCGTCCCTTGAGGAAACCATGTTGGTCATCAGAAAATGAACATTTAAGCGCGGCATATATTTGATTATATACCAATCTCTCAAGAATTTTTGCAAATAAACATAACTTAGAGATCGGTCTGTAGTTTTTCACATCAGATTTATCGCCCTTTTTGTGAATGGGTGTCACAAATGCCGACTTCCACATTGAGGGTACGATACCTTCAGTGACAGAGCGTTGAAATAATATGCAGAGGGGTACTGCGAGGTTTTCGGCACATCTAACAATGAAAATAGGTGGAATACCATCGGGACCAGCGGATTTATTTAGGTCAAGTGATTTCAATAGTTTAATTACTTCGTCAATACTAACTTGGATAGATGAGATATCACAAAAGGTGCTTGCTTCAGATAGAGGAACACTGTTATTTCCACCAACTGATTGGTGTGCAAATGTTGACTGAAAATAGTCTGAGAATAGCTCAGTTATTCCACATCCGGTATTAGCAGTTGTGTCATCGTACGTCATGACATTAGGAAGAGCTGATGAATTATTTTTACTTTTAATATAAGACCAAAATGCCCTAGGATTTACTTCAATAGAGGACTCAATTTTAGACATGTGGGATTCAAAGCATTGCTTTTCAACAGTCGATACTCTCCGACGGAGAATGGCAAAGGACTCATAATCACTTATATTTTTGTATTTTTTGTATTTACGATGGTATTTAAATTTTTCTTTAATAATTTTAATTAACGATGAGCTATACCAAGGGGGATAGCAGCTAGATGACACAATTTTTTGTGGTATAAATTTTTTTACTAGTTCGTTTAATTTACTATAAAAAATTTCAACAGCTTGATCCAACGTGCCCGATTCAAATGATGTGCACCAAGGTGTTTCCTTTAGTGCGGCATTTAATCCCTCGTAATCACCCCGATCAAACAAGAACTTTTTCCGCGGCTTATCCTTTAGCTTACATATCTTGGCAAAATCAGCAGTTATACAGAGAGATCTGTGATGACTGTCTTCTGGGAGCAGTGGTGACTCACAAGCTAGTACCTCAACTACATCATTTGACAAAACTAAGTCCAATATACGCCCATGGTGATTAAGTACACTATTAAATTGGTTAAGATTGCACATGTTTAAAGAATCTACAAAATAGATAATATTTTCTCCTCTGACATTAGTGGGCTCCAATTCGATCGAGCCGTCGATTTTAAACCATGTGATATAATCCTTTAGATTAAAATCGCCCAAAATAATAAATTTGTCAAGTGGATGAGTCATAATAATGTCACTTAATTTATTCACAAAATTTTGTAGTTGGTTGTTATAAGAATAACCCAGATTCTCTTGACATAAATACAAAGTACATATATGTATATTGCAACTCTCATCAGAATGATTTTGCCTAACAGTTAATGATAACCAGATATCCTCGGCTGAACTTCGCCATTCAGGCCTCTCGACAGCTACTATATCCCTTCTCACAGCAATGAGCACACCGCCTCCCAATGATTGACCCGTACTAGCGTAGTCTCGGTCCCGCCTGTGCACAATATAACGCGAGTCAAACAATTCTGAACTACTGATATTTTCGAGTAGCCATGTCTCCGTCATGGTAATAATATCGTATGAATTAAGATAAACATTCCTCAACAAATCACTGGTTTTTGTACGAAGTCCCCTTACATTTTGGTAATAAATATTAAGCGCAGACACTATCAACATGTATCATATTAGTATTATAGCGGAGAATATAAACAAATGGATAAATGTTTTTCGCTTGCAATGTAACATTAAAGTCAAAAGCAACGGTATAATATTGCAGTAACAAGTGCGTAATGAATAGATGCTTAAAAATAATACACATTACTAGTGTCGCCGCAGTACTCGTCAAACAACTGATAAGCGAATGCCACCCGACATCAAGCGAAAGTAGATCTTGCACCGTAACAGTTAAGTATAAATTAAGATTTGGAGTATTCCTTACCTGAACGTAAAGTGAGTACAGAGTATATTTTCCGTGTAGGTAATTGTATAATTTAATCTCGACCCGTTTCGCACAACTATAGAAAAAATAAATACGAAATGAATACCATATGGTTCTCAAACTTCGAGTATCAACAACAATGACTAGTGAGGTAAAACTAAATAACATTGGATAAAACTGGTTCAGAATCAATAAAAACGACGAACAATGCAGTAAAAAGTTCCATGAAATAATCATATTAATTTTGAAAGGTCTTTTTCCGTCTTCATGGTTAGTACAGGGGTAGAATCGTCCTTGCATACCAATATTTTTGCATGTTTCACCCAGACGTAACGAAACCCCCTTTCATTGGCTAATTTCTTAACCTTGGACAAAAACAGCTTGTTCTGAGTAGTCAGGTGATCGTTGACAAATATTCTTTGGCGGCCTTGAAGTTTTATATCTGATGACAGGATATGGGATTCTTTTGTCGCCAATCGAGCAGCAGCCACAAAGTCCTCCTTTACATATCTATTGGTAAATCCAACAATTATAGGTCTAACTTGGTCGGCTTCTCGGGATTGCACTCTAGTAATAAAATTGATTTGGCAATTATTAATAGGGTATTCCACTCTCTTACCAATTGCATGGAGAATGTCGAAGAGATTTTCACTCTTAGAGTAGGGTACACCTTTTAATTCGATATTGTTCGACCGTGACCACTGGTCTCTTTCGTTAGTATCAGCCATTATTTTGTCCAACTGTGCCTGGATGTCGACCTGCTCCTTCTTGATATCCTCAAGTTGTGAGATTCTACTCTCCACCTTGACCAGTCTAGTGGAGATCTCCTTGATGGAATTGTTAGTGGCGCTTACCGATGTCGATAGGACAGAGAATTCATGTCTTAGTGCTTTTACATCTGCCATGAGTGAATCGAATGGAGCTAGTTTATCTGCAAGTGCTCGTATCTCTCCAAGTAACGTGGCGTATTCCCCGGTCGGTGGAGTTATCGCGGGCTCTGTTTCTGCTGGTGACGGTGTTGGAGTAGTTGGTGTCGATATCGGCGTTGTTGTTTGCAATGGAAACCCCAACTGCTTACACTTTTGACAGCGCCACGCTGCCTTCCTCTTACCGAGCTTCCGATAGTCAACCTCTGTAACTCCACCACAATGAAAATGAAGATCTTGATTGCACGCGTTACAGTGAACACCCTTCGTTAATACATCGCTACAGCTGCTACACGACAAAGATGACGCGGACGGTGAGCTCATGGTAAAGTTTGAAAACCACTGTATAGCCAGGCGATGAGTAACACGTCCGTATAGCTTCGCTGCGCTAGCGCTGACTGTGAGAGATGGAGGGTCTTATCAACAGTATGGGCCTTAAAGTTAACAATATGGAGGGAAACCCCCACCCTTCCAGCGGTCCTAATGGCATCAGTAACATAGACATCACACTATCTGCAGGGGACATCGGTGTGCTGGGCTGGAGAGTTGACCCCGATGTGAGCAGCTCGGATCACCGCTTGATCACATTTTCTGCGGCTAGGGGACCGTCTGCGGAGGGGCATGAGCGTCTGCAGGCATTTGAGGAGCCGCCACGATTTCCGGATCGTAGGGTGCACTGGCCCAGCTTCGTAGCGCTACTACAGGTAAAAATGGGAAGTCTAAATGTTAATCAAATGGTTGGTGATCTATGTAAAGAGTTCATGAGTATAATTGAGCGGACGGCCGGATGGCTATGAATGGTGGAATGCGGACTTGGAACTGCTGCGTAAGCAGCAGCAAAGAGCCCGCAATGCATGGCAGCGAAGACGAAAGAAAGGCGGCAGATCTGAGGAGTTGGCGAGAATGGAGTTCCATGTGAAGCGTGCTAGATTTAGAAGGGCTATGGACCTCTCCATAGCCACACAGCTTGAGAATTTTCGACAGATGGCCGAATCTGGCAACAAAGATCCTTGGGGCCAGGCATATAGGGCTGCATGTGGGAGGATCAGACCTCCCGCTAATGTTATTAACGGCAAAATTTGCAGCTAGCCATTCGGGGTGCCTGGAGGACGCCATGGGTGGGTTACTGCATGGCCTGTTTCCGGATGACGATGAGTCCAAGGACACAGCCTATCACGCCCTGGTGCGGCTCGCGGCGACTTTCAGGCCTTCGGGCCAAGCCTCGTCCTCTCCGACACGGGAGGATCTGGGAGGTAAAATCATGGCCTTGCCTAACACTGCCGTGGGACTCGACGGCATCAGCTCAACGATCCTCAAGCACGTCTGGCAGGCCGTTCCTGCCGAGTTTCACTTAGTCATTACCCGATGCGTGACAGAGGGAGTCTTTCCGACCTGCTGTAAAGACGGACGGTTGCTGGTACTTCCCAAAGGTGTAAAAATGGTAGGCCTCTCAGTGACCCGAAGGCATACCGTCCGATCTCGCTCCTCCCCATCATGGGGAAAATCCTCGAACGAGTAATGCTCAAGTGCGCCCCGGGGATTTATGCAGGGATCTCAGAGCATCAGCACGGATTCTCTCCAGGTAAATCAACAGTCACGGCACTGGAAGAGATCCTGGGCACAGTGAAGCATTCTGTATGTTCAGTTAATCTTCTTGGACATCTCGGGTGCCTTCGACAATGCATGGTGGCCGATGGTAATGCTCAAGGCCAAGAGAGGAGGTTGCCCGCCCAACATATACAGTGTTGACGGACTATTTCTCTAGACGCCGGCTGGGCTTGTTCGTTGGCGACCGTGTGTTGTGGAAGGAATCCACCATGGGATGCCAGCAGGGCTCTGTGCTGGAGCCGACGCTGTGGAACGTCCTAATGGATGATCTGCTGTGTCTGCCCCTTCCTTGTGGAGTTAGGTTGGTTGCGTACGCTGACGATGTGACGGTTATCATTGAGGCCAATTCAAGAACGGTCATTAAAAAAACAGTTAGTGAGGTTCTAAGGCTTGTCGACGACTGGGGCACCCGTAACAGGTTAAACTTTTCTCCCACGAAGTCGTTAACTACGACCGTAAAGGGTAAGTTTCAGCGTCCCCCAGTAATAAAATTCGGCCACGTCTCTGTGAAATCCATCACATCAGCGATGATCCTCGGAGTAGAACTGGATACGATTAAAAATAAAAGGTATAAAGAGTTTCAACAATGTGAGTGTCACGTCGTAAACGTTTATTTATCGTGTTATCTTATTATATCGTGATAACTACACGATATACCGATTAGTACCACAACTCTGTCTATTAATATTACGAGTCCCTGCAGACTCGACGGATACCGGCTTGTGAGAGGACAGGACACACGCAAATGGCAGCTGCACCTATGTGTATGCAAATGTGTGGGAACTAGATACCTATTCACGTAAATTATGAAAATAAATTAGGTTACGTTTAGAACGTTAGGTATGTATATTGTGATTGTACTCTGGATTACAATAAGTTATAGAAGGATCGCGGGCGGGGCGGGGCGCGGCGGGGGCGACCCGGACCGGGCGCAGAACTGGTTCCACGGCCGCTCTCCAAACGAGCAGAGACACTGGCGGCCGCGAGCACTGCGCCGGGACGGCCGCCGCGCGCTCGCTTCCAGTTGACGTTACAAACTTCGCGTGCACCGGAGCAAACCGTTTGTATTGATACAACCGGTCGCCGGAGACGCATTCAACTCGGGAAACGAGCAACCGTGTGCACGGGCGGCTGTACTGTAGGAGGTCGTTGGCGCGGCTCCCGTCGGCGTCTCGTTTACAAACAGCCGGGGCCGCGCGCCGCAGGCCGCGAGCGGCGAGCGACGGGCACGGCTCATCGAGCCGCCGTCGCGGCGCCGCCGACGACGCGCACGCGCGGCTTGGCGCGGCGAAGGCGGCGGCGGCGGCAGTGCGCGACGCGAGATACCTCGCATCGGCCGCCGCGTGTGGACAACGGGCGCAGCACACGGCTCGCGGTGATGCGGTGGTCTGCGGCGGTGTGCGCCGCGGCGCTGCTGGCGGTGGCGACGGCGCAGCGACGATCCGAACAGGACTTCGAGTTCGACGACGAAGCTGTGAGTGCACACGAGCAGACGGCTCTCGAATGTCGTCGATGTGTCAGAGGGCGCCGCGCCGCGCTGCACCGCCCTGCGGCCGGCCCTGATTACACTCGCTGAGTACAGTGATGGTCGCCCACGTAACGATATCTTTCGAAGCTCACATAGATGCATCCCACGGAGGCCGCGGCCGCCGCAGCCTGCGGGCAGACGGCGAGGCGGGCGTTATCGACCGCGGGCGGCGCTTCGCGGTCACAGGCGCCTTACATTACAAACAACACCTCCGCTTGTCTTGTTGTGTTCACGCGCTGAGGTATCTCGTCGAAGCTGGTTTCGGTCCATTACCCTCTCTCTTATATCATGTCGAGTGTATACCTATACGTTGACAGACGAAGCTTTACACAACCGTTTAAAATTCACCTTTACTTCAACGACATAAGACGCATAGCAGTATAAATTGATGTGGCGTATATATATCTACGTACTGTAACGAACGATGAAATGTGCACAAAAATATTTTGATAATGTAAAACGCGCTGGGCGCGGACCCTCGCCTCGACAACGACTACGTTGTCGTCAAAGTTTCCAACATCGCATCGATAACGAAACGAGAGTCTGCTCAAGTGTCGTAGGCCGGCCAGGGATGTGAGTATCGGGGTGCAGCGCGCTGGCTCCTTACGCCCTACTCTGATATAAGGTACAAGGAACACCGCGCGCGGGGCCCGGCGGCCGAAGGACGTACGAACGAAGTCGTAGCAAATCTCCGAGTACTCAGTTGTAATTTCAAAAATGATAAGCTTCGATCGTTCGCTCCGTATTTGAATATTTGTTAATAAACGCGCGCGCTGCCATCGATGTATATGTCGGCGGCAGGCGCGAGCGGCCCGGCCCGGCCGCGCAGCCCGGTCTGTCCCGTTATTGAAGTGCGTGCGGTGTGTTGCAGGAGGCGGGCGGGCTCGTGCGGCGCCCGCGGCGGTACGTCTACGACCCGCGCAGTGAGTACTCTATTATTGTTATTTATTATTAAGGAAACAAACAGTCGCATACAAATAATTTTACATTGTTTTTTTTCCGAACAGACCTAAAGTTCTATTAATTAACACCTAAATATAACAAATAAAATTTACAGGATTACAATAAAACTAATTTACAATATAATTCTGCAATAAAGAGAAGAAGACAAATTGTTTTAACATTCTTAAGTTGGAAAAATGCATGCAATGCATTTACGAGTAGTTTCTTTTTATATTCCCCAATCGATGATGAAAATATGTCAACATGGTTTAAGAGCTTGTTATAAGTGTCACATGAGCGCCTTATGAAGGTATGTTTAGCATAGTTTGACGAACAAAGTGTAATATTAAATGTTTTACAAGAACGGGATGAGTATCGGGAAATATAGAACTGTATCTTGTCTAGAAGGAAAAGAAGTTAGAGTCAATATGACTATTTATAATTTTAATTAAAAATATGGAATCAAGATAAGTCCGTCTATTATTTAAAGACATCACATCATGATTTTTGCAGCGCTATCATAATCGTGAAAAAAGCCCGTGGATTTGTACTCTAATACTAATGACTTAAAACATTTATTTTGTGGCTTTTGTAATCTAGAGACGTGTAGGTACTGCGTAAGTCGGATTCCATATTACACTACCAAATTCGAATGTGCTGCGAACATATGAAAGGTACAAAGTTTTGAGTGTAAGAGTTTTTGAATGGTTTGGAAAGCCGTAAAATAAAACCTAGCCTTTTATAATCTTTACTATTATATTTTCTATGTGTGAGTTAAAATGTAACTTCGTATCCGAGAGGATTCCCAGGTCACGAAAAGACGAGATGCGTTCAACTGTCACCCCTGACAATTTATAAGGAAACTATAATCCTTATACATAGTTACAGTGGTATGTCAGCTGGCCACACGCTGACACCGGCAAACCAGTAAGTAGGCCAAAGTTTTCAATAAATCAAAATAATTTATTTGCATAAAATAGGACAGTAACAGTTGTACTTACGGTTGTATATTATAGTTAAAAGTCACAAGCCTATTTATCCTTATATATAGGTATAACAAGCCGGATTATAATTTCAAATTGTTCGGTGCTGAGTTGACACTCGCCCGATTACAAATAGGCGCGCAATTTACATTCGAAAATCGCGATCGTAGGTATTGCAGTCATTAACGTAATAAGTAATTAGACGAGCTCGGTGGCGCAGTGGTGGAACGCGCTGTTACGCTGCTTTGACACCAACGCTCGTGGGTTCGATTCCCACACAGTACAAACATTTGTGTGCATGAACATGTCTGTTTGTCTTGGTCTGGGTATTTTCTATGTATAATAAGTATGTATTTACAAAAAAAAAATATGTATTTACGTATGTTTATCAGTTGTCTAGTACCCATAATACAAGCTTTGCTTACTTTGGGGCTAGATGGCGCTGTGTAATTTGTCCGACAATATTTATTATTATTTATTTATATTAAACATTCATTAACTTTAAGCGAAAACAATATAATATACGTAATGTATAATATCTCCCTAGTGCTTCTTAAGAACAACATCACCGCATCCCTACCTTAGCCGCAACACAAAATATTACATACCTATGCTAAAAGTCGTTGATACAGATTACATAATAATTAATAATATATATAACTAAAAACATAAATAATAATGCATGTCAACAAAACATTTTATGAAACTTGTATTAAATATGTTCATATTTTACTAGTAAATAACAGCAAGCTGTGTAGGCAGAGCTGATATTTTTTAAATTTAAAAAATATTTAAATATTTTATTTTTAATTTTTTAAAAATATATGGAACCCTGTACGACATCTAGCGACGAGTGCTGTTACTTTTTCTGTTGATGGGAGTGCAGTGCAGACTCTGCACTGCAGAGTGGCCGGCCATACGTTTTCCCATATTTTTTTTTTTCTAATTGGAACGATTTTGGACCGTTCTTCCTCACCAACGAACATTTAAATTTCAAATTAAAGGATACAAAACTACAATATGTTAGCTATTAGTGTGTCGATTTTGGAGTTTCTCACTATTACCGTCTAAACGCTAGCTGGATGACATCAGTCTACCCCAAACGGCAATTTTGAGGGTAATGTGGCTCCGCTGGCTATCGCAGCTCTGCCAATGAAACAATAATTTAAATGTTAAATATTATTATTATTTTATTATTATATCACATCACAATCTTTATATTTTTAAATATAAATTATCGCAAAAAATACATTTAAAAATATAAAAAAATGGGCACTCGCCGGTAGCGGAGCGAAGACCCAAGCTACCGGTGGTTAGGGCTCCATAGTGAGGAACTTTCTCACAATGCGGGCCGTGTCCAAAAGAACCGCTTTCTGAATCTGGTTCTTGATCCAACTGTCAAGCGAGAGTCTCTCAAGATAACGGTCGAGGCTCTTCGCTATAAGTCCGTTTACTGACACGACTATCGGAACAATAATCGTTGAGTCCACACGCCACATGGCGGTAACCTCGTGAGCCAAGTCCAAGTATTTAGAAAGTTTTTCTTTCTCGGCTTTCACGAGGTTCTCATCATGGGGAATGGTGACATCAACGAGAATTGCACGGCTCGCCCCCCGATTTATCAACACAATGTCAGGCCTATTGGCGACAATAGTCCTGTCTGTGATGATAGATTGGTCCCAGTAGAGCGTGACATTGCCATTTTCGAGAACTGGCGCTGGTGCATACTTATAGTATGGTACCTCAGAGCTTACAAGGCCATATTTAAGTGCAAGTTGCCGGTGTATAATCCTCGCTACTTGATTGTGTCTATGTAAGTACTCGCCGTTAGCAAGATGAGAACAACCGGAGACTATATGCCTGAGTGACTCGCCGGGACGGCGCCGTGCTCGACAAATGTCGACCGTACCGTCCTTCAGGATATATTTCCGGTAGTTGTTCGTCTTGATAACTTCATCCATAATTGCACAGACAAAACCTTCGGTTTCCCCAAAGAGGTCACCGAAACTATTATTATTAAATATTATTACTGTAAGTCAAAAATTCGTTTACAGTATAAAAACGTTTATCCTGTGGCCATTTATTTAGTTTACATTTGAAAACGTCTCGCGGTAGATAATGAATTTACTTTGGTATAAACACTGTATATTCGTATATTTCATTTCTAGAATTAGTAATTAGGGCTAAGCAGTACTTCAGTGCGGGGCAAAGACTTATATTATATAAGTCTCAAGTCAGACCGCACTTGGAGTACTGCAGTCACCTTTGGGCGGGAGCACCTGAATACCAGCTTGGACCGTGTGATTCGATTCAGAAACGAGCTGTGAGAATTGTCGACAATCCTAAGCTTACACACGGTATTGAACCCTTAAGTTTAAGGAGAGACTTTGCCTCCCTTTGTGTGTTCTACCGATTGTAGTAAAACACTGTTATCTTTGTACTTAATATAATTTAATCCTTGTCTTCCTATAATTTCTCTGCACAATCGTTATACAATCTCCTATTTCCACGTCCGTACAGCCCAAGCGCTCAAGCTCGAATGCCCCCACTCGCCGCTTACCGTTATACTCTCAAGACCGATTTATTCGAATAATCGATAAATATCGATTACGTGATATTTTTGTACCGTAAAATTACGAACCTTACACTCGTCCATCCTGACCTCGTGTATGTCCTCATACACGGTGCTAGACGAGCACATCGTATTATTCTACACCTTACACTCGGCGAGAGAGGGCATTTACTTACATTAATATATGTGTACTTATAAACCAACATTCCTGTAAACCCATCCAATTCTTACAGGATCAATAATATGTTGTCTTTGCCACAAACCCATCCAATTCTTGCGGCTCAGATAACAGCAACCTGATTTGCGAACCCATCCAATTCTCGCAAAACAAGAGCAAAAGGACAAAAATAAATAAATAATAATCTCTGCTAACCCATCCAATTCTAGCAGAGATTCTCCGTAACTGATACAAGGACAATTTCTTCGTACTAACCCATCCAATTCTAGTACGATCATTAATATTCAAAACATAATCTCTGCTAACCCATCCAATTCTAGCAGAGATTCTCCGTAACTGATACAATGACAACTTTTTCGTACTAACATATCCAATTCTAGTACGATCATTAATATCCAAAACATATTAAGTAAATAACAATCATGTATTGACATTGTAGTACATCACCACAACACATAACATATTACACATATTACTATTTTACTAAATACCAAAAATAACCTATGTTACACAAGGATCAATATAACTAAATATAACGGACAATTCATATTTATTTCTAGGCGATCATAATTATTCCATCATTCCATGACAGTTTTAAGTCTGATTCATCATTGAATGAATTAAGTATGGTATTTACTGTAATTTACCATACCATTAGCTAAAAAAATACATTTTCCGAAATACTTAAATTTAATTATATACTATGTACATACAATCATTTGTCTCACTTAATTAATTTATTCTATATAAGTATCGTTCTTCAATATTTTACATTAGCATGTGATTAAATATAATTTAGAAATTATGCGACCCAATTCATTTCAGTATCTATAGTTCCTTAACATCATTATATTACTTTAGTCAGTAATTAAATTTGATTACACGTTTACGTTTACAAACTTATTCTAAATGTATTTATTATGGAAAACAGACACTTTATCTAATGTTTTACAATGATTTACTCATCAATTTCAGAAGCTGAATAGTTTATATTCTCATCGTTAGAGTCACTATTCACCTCAAGTGCAGCCAGGTGAACCCACGGTAACATCCGATCGGCAGCAACCGTCGTCTTACGTTTATTTTTAGTGCCAGCTAACCCCGGTATTGAAGCTAATCTATAGCGGTCATTTCCTAGTATTTTAACAACACGGTATGGCCCTATGTAAGAAGGCAGAAGTTTTGTACTCTTTCCCTCATTATTATAAGCCACTTTTGTGATTTTAACTAATTCACCTATATTATAAGCGCGTGCCGGTTTCCTATTTTTATCATAACTTTTCTTCTGTTTGATTTGCTCCTCCTGTATTCTATTTTTCACTTCCTCCCTTATTGTAATTACATCATTATTTTCACGAGTATTACGTCTAATTTCATTTAATTTGGGATCTAGCTCCGCATTCATTGATGTACCGAACAACACTTCTGCAGGAGTCCTACCTGTAGTCTTTTGCCTAGTATTGTTTAAGCCCCATTGAACTGCGCCAATCTTTTCATCCCATGCTTTTTCATCATTATTAAGATTTAGAGCGGTTAAAGAATCTAAAATTGAGCGGTTATAACGCTCAACCTGGCCATTAGAACGTGGGCTGGAAACCGCATTGAGAACATGCTTAATTCCTTTGTCTAGGCAGAACCGTCTAAATACGTGCGAGGTAAAACAGGATCCGCGATCACTAATAATTCTATCCGGGCATCTAAACGTATAAAATACGTCCTCTAATGCGCGTATAACATTCTGAGTATTTGTGTTTCGCACAACTTTTATAAATATGAATTTCGTGAATGCCTCTACAATAACTAAGAGGTGTGTATTGCCTCGTTTAGACTTTACAAACGGCCCTAGGTGATCAATGTGGACGGTGTGGAATGGAATCTCGATCTTTTCTATAGTATGTAAATGTCCCTCTTGTCTATGACAATTTTTCTTTGAGTAAGCACACTGAACACAAGCTTGAACGTACTTCTTTACAATTTTTGCCATTTTTGGAAACCAGTATGACTTCCTAATTCGTTCGAGAGTTTTTTCCACACCGAAATGCCCTATATCATTGTGATTCAGTTGACATAATTGCCACCTTGCCCCCTTCGGAACAACCCAACGTATGTTAGTGTCGTCGCCGTCAATGATTTTGAACAACTGATTGTCCCGAATTAAGTAATTGTCCTTAATATATTTTAGACCATCAGCATCGACATCGGAAGAAACTATGTCCCTGATTCGACGTAGTTCAGAATCTCCCAATTGTAGAGTCTGTAACCAATCATCGCTACTAATGGACATAACTACTGGATAGTGACTCAACGCATCACCAGTCTCGTTATCCGGAATGGGATTACGCGATAGTGCATCTACGTGGCTCATTCTTGAACCGGCTCTATATTCGATAGCACATTGAAACTCTTGTAATAACAACCACCACCGTGCCACTCTGGGTATTATATCACGTTTCAAAAATGTACTGCGCAACGCACTGCAATCCGTCACTATCCTAAAATCCTGTCCAAGAAGATAAACACGAAACTTCTTCAGGGAACAGATCACAGCCAGAGTTTCTAATTCGTAAGCATGAAAATGCTTTTCCTCAGGCGTGGTCTGTCTGCTGTAGAAAGCAACAGGTCGAAACGCGTCCCCATGTGCGGGCTTCTGCAACAGAATACCGCCAACTCCTATTTTACTGGCATCTGTGTGAAGCTCTGTTTCAGCCATTGGATCATATATAGCCAAAACTGGGCGGTTTGTTAGCCTATCCTTCAAATCTTTGAATGAGTTTTCCTGTTCATCCCTCCAGCACCACGGTGCATCCTTCTTTAACAACTTATTTAACGGATGAGCTAGTTGTGCAAAATTTCTTATAAACTTTCTGAAATATCCAACAAGGCCTAGAAACTGTCGCACTGCGTGCTGGTTGGATGGACGAGGAAAGTCTATAACACTCTTGATCTTTTTATCACCTGGTCTAATGCCAGCGGCGCTAATTTCATAGCCTAAATAGTCGACTTTTTCTGTCAGAAATTCGCACTTGGATAAGTTTAGCGTTAAATTGGCCTTATCCAGCAATTGAAGAATGTTTTCAAAGCGACCGAGACATTCTTCTTTGTCTTTTCCGTATACGAGTACGTCATCTATATAGGAGGTAGCCTCAGAATATCGTGCAGATCCCAGCACTTTGTGCATCATCCGCTGAAATATAGCAGGCGCGTTTGCAAGACCAAATGGCATACGATTGAATTCGTACTGGCCATCCGGTGTTACGAATGCGGTGACCGATTTTGATGCTTCAGATATTGGGACCTGGTAGTATCCAGATGCCAGATCGAGAGTTATGAAATACGCTTGTCCAGACAATCGAGCAATTTCATCCTCGATCACTGGCATCGGATACCGCTCTTTGACAGTTATGGAATTTAACAATCTGTAGTCGATGCACATCCTAAGCTTCCCGTCTTTCTTACGTACTAGTATTATCGGACTCGCGTATTCAGACACAGATTCCCTAATAATACCTGCATCTAGCATTTCATTCACCATATTACGAACTTGTTCACGTTCCTTGTGTGACAAACGATAGGGGCGATATACTACGGGCTGCTTACTATTTATCTGAATTGACATTTCTGCTACATTTGTACACCCTAGTTCTTTTAATGTATTTGCAAAACAGTGTTTATATTTACATAAAATATTAAATAATTTTTGCCTATCTGATTCATTAGCACCATCACCTATACGAACCATTCCGACATCAATCTCTCTAACGTCTGACACAGAATTTATTTTATCCGGTTTCACAATACGATTTACTATTTGAATTTTAGTAGCGCGACATAGTGTAGTGCCCACCAGCAATCGGAGCCCGTGGCTATTGGGAGCAACACTTATCTTTACCACACCGCTAGATACCCGATAAACGCCTCCATAAGTGGTGTACTGGTTATCTGGTCTACCTAGAACTTTACTGCTTATGATGATATTGCCGTCTATCCGTGGTTCCGTAACAGCCGTGATCGTTGCTGGGCCATATATATCGGTACAAGTGCTCGTTATGACTTTAAGATTTGGCCTATCTTCTAACCTAGCTTCGGAGTAGGGCATTTCATCTCCGAAATTAAAGAAGTTTAATTGTTCAGAACTCTTATACACAATCACATGCTTTTGTTCGGTGAACGTTTGCCCAATAAGAACTGGTACTTCTAAAAATTTGTCGTCTACGACAAGGAACACGACATCAGCTTTTACCCCGTCAATTTCAATATCAGCCCTAGTGCTACCAAGTGATTGAACAACTTCATTTCCAAATCCCTTTAATGGCAATAACCTGCGGTCACATTCCAGACCTAAGATATGTAATGTTGATTTTGTTAAAAGAGATACTTCGCTTCCAAAGTCAACAAAGGCCTGAAATTTCAACCCGTTTACGGACACTACTTTTATATATTTAGAGTTTGTTTTCAAAGCGGAAATGCACATAGTTTTGTGTATGGTTTCAATTTTACTGGTGCTCCCATTGCCAGGTTTAAAGTTGCAATTTTCAGACTTATGGCCAAACCTATTACAAGTTAGACATTTTATTAGCGGCTTGGGGCATTTCATAAATGGATGCCCACGCTCTTTGCAATTATAGCAAAACAAGCCAGGATTAGCTGTAGACGTATTAGGTATTTTACTGTCGGTATTACTATAATTAGAAAGCTTAGTATGTTGTGCTAACCTATTTCTAAAGTTTGATCGATCAAACTGTGGTGACATTAGTGCTGTATCTTTATTACTCATAAGAAACTTTAGAAGCTGATCGGGGTCGGAACAGCGCAACGCTATAGCACTAGTCTTCAACGTTTTATCACTTAAGCCATGTATAACGCAATCAACTGCTCGCTTACCGACGATGTCACACCGATTCAGCAAAGCAATCTTTTCATAAAAATATACTTCAATAGCTTCGTTGACTCTACTTTTACGTTTCAACATGTCTTCCAGGGACTGACCATAATTTTGTTCACAAGGAAAAGCAGCCGAAAGCTTTTCTTGCCACTCTGCCCAGCTAAATAGAATCGAATTCAAGCCCTCGTACCAAATTCTGGCCAAACCCTGGAGCTTCTGCATAGCAAAATGGACTATAGTTCTATCGTCCCACCCATAGACGGTAGCACACTCGTTTACTTTTCGTAACCATATGTCAATCCGTTGACTTTTGGATGACGGGTCGAACTCAGGCAATATATTTTTATGGTTTAAATTATTTGAACTATGTGCCATCGTCAATGGTTGTGACGGTTTAACTGACTTTAAAATATAAGCTATGTCCTTAGCAGAAAAAGCCGGACTCTGTGACGTTCTCGCAACACGACGAGCGGGTTTATTTTGGTCACGGTGTCGGTGTTGCCTGTCCAAGTCGTCTACCGGGGAAGGTCGCTTTCCCGTACTACGGGATGTCGCAGCTGGAATTCGGCTAACATTGCGTTGAGAGCGCCCACGCGTTCTTGAACGCGAGCGCACACGTGATCTTGAACAAGATCGCGACCGACTGCGCTGTTTTTCAAGTTCCGCTTCCAAGCGTTTGATTTTATCCCATTCCCGTTCTAACTCACGTTCTTTATCACGGATACTTCCACTGCGCCGGTGGTCCCGCGAAGAGCAGCGGCTTCGACAGCGAGTGCGACTCCTACTGCCCTGCACCACGCCACGTAGTCGGCTCCGGCTACGCCTACCTCCGCCTTCACCGGAAGCAGACGTGTTCCGCTCCGGAGTTTCCACGCGGCGGCTTTTTCGGCTCTCGTCTTGATCCATTGTCTAGAACTCAGACAAACAATTTGTTTAAATTCACCCGTACTGACTTTAGTCAAAATCATGAAAACGGTCATATCTCGTAAATGGCGCGTCCTAGCGCAAAACGGATGAAAATTTTGTACCCCTTTTGAAAACCCTACATTGGAACATTTGAATTTGATCACTAGATGACCTTGACCTCAAATTAACCCTAACCACTTAAACACGTGCTACACAGCTGCAACTAGCAAGACGACGTTTGTCGTAGACCGGCCCCTCACTGTACAGCCCTGTCTTTACAGATTGAATCAAATCACATCGACTCCATGCACTGTTGCCGCCAATTTTATCGTAACCATTTTATTCGTAGTATGACTTTCTATAGCAATAAAATTATCTCCTGCATAAAGTACTTGTTATATAAATAGGTAATTGATATGTAAGGAATAAGGCAAGAGGTAGTCACAAGCAAGTTCAGAACTTTATCTTTACGTAATTAAGAAGTTTTATAATGTGAGCATGTACTTACCACTTCTGATTTGTAGTAAAACACTGTTATCTTTGTACTTAATATAATTTAATCCTTGTCTTCCTATAATTTCTCTGCACAATCGTTATACAATCTCCTATTTCCACGTCCGTACAGCCCAAGCGCTCAAGCTCGAATGCCCCCACTCGCCGCTTACCGTTATACTCTCAAGACCGATTTATTCGAATAATCGATAAATATCGATTACGTGATATTTTTGTACCGTAAAATTACGAACCTTACACGATTGTACAACGGGTTGTGTTCTGAAGAGTTGTTCGAAATGATGCCGACGGCTACTTTTTATAACCGCACCGCTCGCCGACGGCGGGGAGTTCACCCTCACACGCTTGAACCGCTATGGTCGCGTACGGTGCGGTTCCAGAGAAGTTTTCTTCCGAGAACACTCAAGCTGTGGAATGAGCTCCCAGCCGAGGTTTTTCCAAGGAACTACAGCATGGAGTTCTTCAAGAAATGCGTGAAGAGGTTTTTAGAGGGTCGGCAACGCATGAGTGACGCCCCTGGTGTTGCAAATGTCCATAGGCTACGGTGACTGTTTAACATCAGGCAGGCCGTATGCTTGATTGCCACCTTAGTAGTATAAAAAAAAGTATCTAAATGTATAAAAAAGGAGGCCTGACCTGCTGTGTGTTCCTCCGGTCAATACCAACTACAGGCAAAACTCTTACTTAATAAAAGCTTTAAGATCTTTTAACACAATCGCGTGGGACTTGAACATAGACCTATTTAACACTCCCGTCCGCACGCTGAAGTGTAATATGGCTAATAATTTCTTTCAAGATATAACTTATAGTCATACTTCTACTACAACAACGCAGAGCTGTGTATAGCGTGTGTAATCGGTACCTAATATGATCTATTTTCTCGTACTTACTTCACAACCTATTCAAGCAGTGAAAACTTGTAAATGGCCTTGAATTCACTAATCTTTATGATACAACTGTATTAGCTGTAAGTTTTTCCATTATAATAAAATAATAAAATAAGCTTTACCTATTATACGAACACGAACTCCATAAAATAATAATATCTTTAAAAAACAGCAAAGCCAGTGGAAATGACAATATAGCTACAAAAATCATAAAATCATGCGTCACTCATCTGAGCCCCCCACTCTCACACTTAACTAATCTATCACTCCTCAAGGGAATCTTTCCAAAAGAACTTAAGCAGTCAATTTCAAGACCAGTATTTAAAAAGGGTGACAAAACAGATCCAAGTAATTACAGATCCATAACCAACGTTTCTATTTTATCTAAAATCTTAGAAAGGGTAGTGTACACTTGGTTAAACATTTTTCTCACTGAGCAAATCTATTGAATCCAAATTAGAATGGGTTTCGGCAGGGACGCTCTACTGCATTGGCTTGCTTTAACTTAATGCGCATAGAGATGTATGGTTTAAACAATAAACTCCCAGTTATGGGCGTATTCATGGATATGAGTACAGCATTCGACTATGTTGAACACTCGAAATTGTTACACAAGCTGGAGAACTATGGAATTCGGGGCAAAGCATGTGATTGGTTACAGTTTTTTTATCAGATAGACAGCAAAGCACTGAAATATTAAAAATCTGTAAAATAAACAATATATATACCAAGGAAACATATCAGTCCGAATTATTGATAAATAAAACTGGCGTTCCCCAAGGAAGCGTTTTGGGCTCGTTATTGTTTATGTTGTATATGAATGATCTTCCCAGAGCTACAACGCATTTTATACCATTTGCAGATGATACCACACTCATAGCTGGGGATAAAGATTTGACTACATTAGAACAAACTGTAAATAAGGCTATAAACGATGTTATCATATGGATGAAACAGAATAACCTACAAATAAACATTAATATAACTAGATTAATGCGATTTCTGCCATACAATTCTAGACAAAGACTTTTAGACATATTTTATAATAATGAACGCGTAGACGATGTACATTTTTTAGGTTTAAATATAGATAAACACTTAAATTGGAAAAAGTACATTGCACAAACGTGTAAGTTTATGCCTTGAGGAGAGTCAGAACTGTATCTCTTGTAGCCGCTTTAACGACATTTTACGGCTGTGTGAGCTCTGTACTAAATTACGGGCTTCTATTATGAGGTAACTCTGTGGATATAGACAGAGCTTGCAAATTGCAAAAAAAATGTATATGGGCGATTGACAAACGTGGGTTCTCGACAGCTGTATACCATTATTTAAAAAGTATAAGGTGCTGCCTCTGCCTTGTATGTACGAGTACATTAAGACCGTATGTACGAGTATATTTGTAAAAACACACTTAACCTATTTTGAAAAGCGTGACGACAAAACTTACAATAAACAAAGAGCACAGTACACGAACTTATTATATCGACCTCTCTGTCCCACTGATATTGGTTGCAGAAATTATTGTATCAATTTATAATGTATTACTGAATGAGATAAAAGCACAAAATGTGAATTCAATTCATGGTTACTGCAAAACTGTTTTTATAGCGGAAACTATTATATGAACCATACGAAGAAAAATTGTGTCAATTAGCTTATTCTATAAAAATAGATTTAACTAACGGATCCTATAATAATATGTACCTATTCCATATTATATCTGGTAATATTTGCACATCTGCATGCGCGTTGAATCCTGTTACTTAACAATTATCTACTTAACATCATGTAAAACGAATTCTGGCAAATAAATATCTTTGTCTTTGTCTATATCCTCCAATTTATGTTAAATTGTAAAGGCCTGGCGGGAGAGCGGGTTGCACGGTAAAAGCACATGAGTAAAGAAACGGAACAGAGACAAAGCTTCTAAGGTGCGTCCATAATTTATACCTATTCTGGTAGGGTTGGCACTGAAGAATAAAATGAAATAAACGAAAAGCCAAAAAAAGAAAACAAAAATAACAAATGTTGATATCATCTAAAATTACATAAGTATGTACCTACTCTTAATTCATTAACAGAAGTGTCATCCCTTAGTCGCCTTTTAAAAGATTCGCAGGAAGAAATGGGGTGGTAGGTATTGTATAGACTCTGATTCTTGTCCTAATAAGACAAATTATCGGCCCATATTTAACATAAAAGGCGTAGTACATATACAAACAAACATTGGAAGTTAAATGTTGTACCTTTACTTAATTAAAAATAATAAATTAATTGACTTTTCATTCGCTACTAATTGTAAGTCACATGTATTTAGAATAAAGTTTCAACTTACCTAGTGGTGTCCTTTGGATAGATAAAATATGATATATTTCTGTTTTTTTCTACCATTGTTCATAGATACATACAGTACAATTATTCAAAAGAGAGCCATAAGAGCTATCTACAAACTTGGTCCCCGGGAGAGCCTTAGAGAAAAATTCAAAGAAATAAATATTTTAACAGTCGCATCGCAATATATCTATGAAAATCTTTTGTATGTCCATAAAAACATAGACTCATTTTGTAAAAAGAGTGATACTCATAGCATAAATACTAGATATAAGCATAATCTTGTGTTACATGCAAGCCGTCTCCACAAAATAAGTAATTCTTTTATGGGGCAATGTATACGGTTCTATAACAAACTTCCCAGCAATATAAGAGAATTGTCAATAAACAAATTTAAAACTACTATTAAAGCCAAATTGTGTAGCAGGGCATATTATAAAGTATCTGACTATATTAATGATAAAAATGCCTGGGAGTGAGTCGATCCAATTATAATGTAATTAATAAAATATGTAAATTTGTTTGGACACCAAAAGAGGGATGCCTGAGTTTTTTGGCAGTATTTTTATCAGTGCTCACCTAGTCATAAACTGCACGGTAGGGAAAAAATTGTGACGATTCCAAACAAATGTAGCCATTTTTACGGAATAAAAAGATTTTGACTTTGACTTTGACTTACAATTATTCATCATATTTACACTTTTTCTTCTATTAAAACCAATCAAAATTAATAAATTAACTATCTTACACAATAAAATTAAATAAAAACAACTAGAAAACAAAATACAAAGTCCGTTTTACACCCTGACGTTTGTCCTGAAAACACCGGATCAGACAGGTTTGCCGCTCGTAGGTGCCGAGCGCTTTGAGGTCACGCACACACGCGCCTCACGCTTGCAGTGGTGTACCTATCGCAGCGCCGTTGTATGAAGCTTCGTCTCTGTTCCGTTTCTTTACTCATGTGCAAAAGGCAATATGATCTAAACAAATTTGTGGCTTTCTCTACCAATTCCATAATCGTTTTGCGTTATGTATTTCGTGGCGATACAAAAATGTTTGATAGTAAATTGTCGCATTACAGGCGCTCTGTGCCAGTCGCTGGTGTGCAAGAAGCGAGAGGTGTGCGTGCTGCGAGACTCGCAGACCGCACTCTGCGCCGACAAGAACGAGATCCTCCGCAAGGGGTGAGCACTGCTCCGCTCTGACCGCAACTAGTGCCAACGACCACACTGCCGCAGCACCGAGGACGCGTGGCGTCGACACGCTTCGTGTCCTCGCCACGCGTCTGTGCGGGGAACTTGACGGAATTGAACAGCCGTCCAGCGTGCATCTTGTTTTGACACTGAAGTACGCCGGAGGGCGTAGTCGGTGATACACTCGTGTCTTGAACGTCTTTGACTACGGCGACCGATTTCCGTTGCACAGAATTAACGCTGCACAGAATGTCCTTTAGTGCTGCAGTAAATGAAACCTGATCCGAGTTTCCTAAGACCAACATCCAATCTGAGAAAAAATAGGGGAAATCTGCCGAAGGTACGGACGGTGTTGGTGTGGCTCGAATTGGGGACATCACATAAATGGTCTTCTCGGAGATCTGAAATCTGACGATATTAAACGATAAGGCGTCACTACGAGATCTAAATTGAAATGTAACGTAGTGTAGGTCGATGCAGTGTTCTCACGGCGAGTGCTGTTTGCTCCTCAGCGACGTGGTGGTGCCGGCGGCGGATGCCCGCGGCGGCGACGACGACGACGACGACGTGTTCTACGACGGCGGCGCGCGCCTCGACGCCGAGCCCGAGCCCGACGACAAGCCAGAACGGTACCTAAGTATACTTACTTTAAATGGTGAAGCGGGTATGTCTTGTCTGATGTAAGAACACGTGAACAAGGCTTACTCGTCTCGAGATCCTCGGAGGGTATGTCGTGTGCCGGCCACTATCTTCGTCAGATGCCAGCCGTCGAGCTCGCTCCAGTCGCCCGCCCGGCTACTAACTCACAGAGAACCGCAGTCAAGTAGTAACTCCTCGGAGAACTGTTATGATCCTGCGAGTGAGTATGATTTAAGGTCGTCGCAATCGTATGTTAGCAGCGGATTTGACAACGAATGAGTGATGATAATTCTGGTACTGCAAGCGTGCATGGATTTACATCGCGCGGGCCGTGTGTTTGTATGGCTCCTAGCGTTGTATATAAAAATAACAGGAGAACATATATTTTGTCAAAAATGTTAGTGGGAGTATTGACAGTGGCCCGCTCTCTCGGCAGCTGCGTGGGCTGCCCGGCGCGGGCGCGCGCCCGCTTCCTGTGCGGCTCGGACAACCGCACGTACTCGTCCTACTGCCGGCTGGACCTCCACAACTGCGTGCGGCGCGGCGCGCGGCGCGTGCGCCCCGCCTGCCGCGGCTTCTGCCCGTGCGCACCCAAACACGTGAGTGTCCGCGCGTCGCTCGCGAGCCACGTCACCGACTCCCCGACAGCCCTGGTAACGATGCCCGCCGTTGTTGCAGGAGTGGCGACGGCGCAAGTACGACCCGGCACACAACGAAGTATTGTCGGAGCGCTCGTCGCGGCGGCGGCCAGGTGAGGCGCGGCGCCGCGATCTGAGCAGGCGAAGGGTTTTAAAACGTCTAACTGTTTCACCGTAGCTCCCGAACGAACTGATTTTAATTTCGTTTGTTGTTTACACCTTCTTTCTTTTTCTTTTTTGTTCGAACCTTAGTAGAGTACGCGCCACAAAAGAAGTCCCGTAGACGCAACGCTGCAGTCGCAATTCAAAATGTTGCCAGCACTGTATTTTTATTTTACTTCTTTGTATTTCTGTAGTAAATTTCTCCTCGCTAGTAATCTATACTATAATAAAATTGTAACTGGACGATGTCTGTACATTGGAAATATTTAAAAAAAGTTTATGTGGGGGGTATGAGTAAATAAAAAAATAAAAGCCAAAATCAGAAATTAAAACTCCTTGTTCTTCGTCACTTTGCTAACATTTTTTCACATGATATGTGGGGTGAACATATGTTTCATCTAAAAACACAACAGGCCGCTTATCAACTAATCTGTTTTTTCTCATCCTCTCTATGTACCTGGCACGCCAAGCTGTTATATCATAGCGTTCCAGTAAAACTTTCCATTTTGATTGACATCGTTTAAACTGAAATCCAATTGTTTTCAATATTCTTCGTAGTGTTGTGTTACTCGTACTTCCTTTAAAATTTATATCTTGTTTTAAGTCAAGTCTCAATTTATTGACAGTAGGCAATTCCTTTGTCACTAAATAGAAGAAATGTATTTTTTGACGTATGACTGAAATGTCAAAATCGTCTCAATCAATTCTTTTAGGATGTGGCCTACTTTTTCCCGGTGTCACAAGTTTTGGGTTTTGATTGCTCGTTGTCGCAATTTTACCTTCACTAGTAATTTTAGTAACAGTGTTTTCTGAAACACCTGTTACCAAAAGTTATAAAATGTATATACTGACTAATAGGAGTCATATCGTTCTAAGTATATAGTATTCAACTAGTTAGGCTAGGTATACTCCAATCAAAATGAAAAACAAATAAATAACACCAAAATTTAGGGAAACTTTATCATTTGGCAACCCCAAATATTATCTGTCATGGCAGCGACGCGAGCTCGAATGTTTTATATATAATTAGAACGTCATTATTCTTCCTTTCTTCTTCACAAAACTCATTCACCTTGTGAATCATTTCTCTGCCTTCACTTTTTATCACTTTTGGCATCGTAAAAACTGGAACTGACCAAAAAAATACTCTAGAAAACACTGACCCAAACGAGACGAACAGTTTCCCACAACAGTATTTGTAATTTGGAGTCTACTGTAATTCCAAGAAACACAGTGTTATTAACAAATTCTTATTTATTATTTTCAATGAGAACTTCTGTATTGGCAGAACTCACATTTGGAAGACTAAATTTGATGCATTTTGTTTTAGCTGAGTTTAGCAACAGATTATTACATGTGAACCAGTTTAAAATAGGAGACACAACACCATTTACCTTGTCAATATTTTCACAATGGCGTGCCACATTAAAAATTAGAGAGGTATCATCAGCAAATAGTACTATATCTGCCATTTTCTGCACCATGTAGGTCAGATCATTCGCATATACTAAAAATAAAAATGGACCCAACATAGAACCCTGGGGCACCCCGATATTAACAATATTGCCTTTAGATTTAACCCCATTTATGTCAACTGTCTGCACTCTGTTATTTAAATAAGCTGCAATCATGTTCTGGGTTTTACCACTAACTCTATAATAGTTTAGTTTGAGTAACAATATCTGATGATCTACACAATTAAAAAGCTTTAGAGAGATCACAGAAAACCCCAATAGCATCCTGTGATCTCTCCCATGCGTTAAGGACATGCCCAACTAATGCCACTCCTGCATTCGTAGTAGATTTACCAGCTGTAAATCCGTATTGTACATCATGAAAAATTTCATTTGTCTTAAAAAAGAGTTGCAATTGATCAAGCATTATCCTTTCGAATATTTTACTCAAAACTGGTAGTATAGATATGGGTCTGTAATTCCCCAGCTCGCTCTTTTCCCCTGACTTGAATAAAGGTTATTCCTTTATTCAAGTCAGTCAAGTTTACTGAATTTCATCAAGTCTGGGAACACACCCGTATCTATACATATATTAAAAATATGTGACAAGTGTGGAGCTATTGCCTCTATAATACAATAAAAAACTTTAATGGACATTCCCCAGTGATCCTCTGAGATTTTAATGTTCAACTGTTTAAAAGTTTTAATAATTTTAGTGGGTTCAATATGTGTAAACCGAAAACGTTCCACACTAGGTTGTACATTTTCTTTTAATAACTCAGCAGCACCATCTGGAGATGAATTAAAGGAGTTAGTGGTAAGTTAAGGGATATTGATGAAGTAGTCTTGAAATAGATCTGCTATTTGTTTAACGTCTGTAAAATTTCGATTGTCATATTTTATAGAACACTCATTACCCTGTGGCGTATATTTATCTGTTTCTTGACTAACAATATCCCATACAGCCTTAATTTTATTTGATGATTGCTTAATTTTGTATATGTAAAAAAATGTAAATATACATAGACTTTGCTTCTCTGCAAACATTTTTAAATATTTTGGAATAGTTCTTGACATAATAGACAAAGTCTGGGTCAAATCTGTAACACTTTTCTGCTCACAAATCAAACATTTTGTTTCTACTTCGCAGAATACCTGTAGTTGCCCAATCATTAAGCTCAAATTTCTGTGTAATATATTTTTTTTACGTTGATATTCACTGAATATAGCATGAAACAGATTGGTATAAAGAAAATCTGGATCATCTACAGTGTAATCCAACAATTGCAACCTGTCCTCCAATACATTATTGTGGCTAATAAGTCTGTTTCTGATCATTGGTCTGTAATCAAATCACCGGGAATAAAAGCATCCTCTGCTTCACGAATCAAACTATTCAAACATACTCGGAATTGAGTTGAAATGTCAAAGCTAATTTTGTGGGTGACGCTATGACGCCATGTTTCTTGATTGAAACCTTGATTCACTGTATTCAATCCCAAGGGTTGTAACCCCATACCAACTTATTAGTTCAAAAGCCATATTGGTTGGCCAAATCCATTACAACTCACAGAAATTAATTTCACATGTTTCACCAATCGACAAAGGGCTCAGAAAAAAACGTGGCCTCCCGCCAAGCCGGAATCTATCTGTCCAACCAAATCTATTAGTTGACGGCTACGTGTTGTCATTATGATGAATTAATCTTCTTCTTAACAGATGACGCTGGTGGTACCGACATTTGCAAATAACATGGAAGTGTAGTTTTACACCGGAACAATCTTACATATTTACAGTAGTAGTGAAGTGTGTCCGTAGGCACGGGTGGCTACACGCACGCGACGACCGCGCCGTGTCGTCGTTCTTTTATGATCTGATAAAACGGCGATCGACGAACACTTATCATGACATTGTTCTGTTTGTTCGGAGGGCGCTGCCCGCTGCTGTGTATCTACTTCACAAAATTATTTATTTACTAGCGGCCCGCCCCGGCTTCGCACGGGTGGACGTTTATTTTTTAAACATTTTGGGATAAACGAAAAGTATCTTTAGAGAGTTTTTTAAATAGTTTTTCTTAAGTAGCTTTTTATTTCAGACAAATTACTTTAAGTGGTACGTACTTAGTGGTATTTAATTTTTTATTAGTTTTTATCCATAACCCTAATTACAATCGGAAAGTTTGTTTTTTATTTATTTATATTGTTTTTAGTTTTATTTTACACTTCTTTTTTACATTTATTTTAATATATATAACATTTATTTCGAGACTTTATATTAATTTAATTTAATAGGTTTTACTTTTTTAGTTTCCAATATGTCTACCTTAAGGCTGTAAACTATATTGGCTGTGGTATTCGTAGATGGCAACAAAATATATTGATTTTTAGGAATCCTACTCGAGAAAGTGCAACATATAATTGGCTATTAGAAAAGCATTCTTCTCTTAGGTCGATGCCAAAGATCGAGAAAGTTTGTCCCTGGGATTTATTTATTATAAGGGCAAACGATACCTTTACAGGAAACTGTAACCTTTTAAAAGACATGGGCAAATCTGTTGGTATCATCGGGATCCGCGGAATGTGAGCTAGCTGTCCGGCCGTGGGACCGGTGATGATTGTTGCTATAATCAGATTGTCTCGTAATTCCTTTATCAAAAGCCTTGTGCCATTACACATATTGGGAGGACTTAAATTTCTCAACAGCATAATGGAAGTACCTACTTTTAAATTCAGTTCGTGTGGTGGCAAGCCGGCGGGATAGAGAGAATTTAAAAATTCTTGTAGATAGTGCACTGTAGCTTCGGTGTTGCACACGTTATCAATAGATTTGTAACATTTAAAACCACCTGGTACTTTTTCAATGATCATTTTGTTTATTTCATTTACTGAGCTGTTTTTCGGTGAGACGATCGCCCTCGAATAGAGCCAATCGAAATTTCTTTCTGTAAGATGTTCGATGTCGGGATAGATTGTCTCTATAAGGATTTCTAGACTGTGAACAGTTTGAGCCAATTCATTATCAAATAATACTTGGAGGCTATGTGCAATTGGAGATGGTAATTTTCCGCTTCCAAGTTTAAGTAATTTTTGTGAGAAATTGTCGTTGCCGTCATTACTTAAACGTGATCTCATATTCGTGCGCAAATTGAGAGTTTCAATTGATTGCCACAAAAGTGATGATTTGAGGCACGCTTTTCTGAAAAGAACTTTTTAACTGGAACAGAAAAAATGTGGTATGAAAAAGTCAAAACATTCAATGTCGGTAGCGCGCGAATGAGCCGCGCGAGTACCTATCTCATAGATGTGCGCCGCGCCGCCCGCTGCCACGCGCCGTGGCCGGTGTCGCAAGCAAGGGATTGAAACACAGAATAAAATCCGTAATATCTTTGGAATGGAATGTCCGATTTCGTTAATTCAAAGAGTAACCTACAGGCATTGAAACAGTCTTGAATACGAAATGATTTATTTGGATAAGGATTAATACCAAGGTACGAATAATGTGGCCTAGTTTGTACCGGCGTTACTATAGCATATTTTAACATGAAAAAGTAGTTATTGTGACGTAACTCTAATAGTTAGACATATGGTATCGGGAACTTTTTTGTAAATATTGATGTCCTCTATAAAACTGTAGTACATTACTTTGCTCTATTGTCAATAGTTTCAGCAGCGTACGCGGTATAAGGATTTTTTGGTATCTTTTTCACACATTATCGAAATTTTCATACGGATCCCTATTTTCAAAATATTTTATAACCTATGTTAAGCATTTCTATTGTAGCATTCTAATGGTGAAAGAATTTTTGAAATCGGCCCAGTAGTTTTTAGGGTTCCGTACCCAACGTGTAAAACGGAACACTATTACTGAGGCTCCGCTGTCCGTCCGTCCGTCCGTCCGTCTGTCACCAGGCTGTATCTCATGAACCGTGATAGTTAGACAGTTGAATTTTTTACAGATGATGTATTTCTATTGCCGCTATAACAACAAATACTAAAATATAGAATAAAATAAATATTTAAGGGGGCTCCCATACAACAAACGTGATTTTTTTTGCTCGTTTTTGCTCGATATTGATAATGGCAACAGATAGACGCTTGAAATATTTACAGAATATTTAGTTATATATTTACTTTAAAAATAAATAATTAAATTAAAAGAAAATAAATATTTAAGGGGGACTCCCATACAACGAACGTGATTTTTTTTTTGCCGTTTTTATAGATAATGGTACGGAACCCTTCGTGCGCGAGTCCGACTCGCACTTGGCCGATTTTTTTGAGTTTATTCATAACATGCATACAAATCTTTCCTCTTTATAATAATAGTATAGATTTTATTTTATTTTATTTTTATTTTATTTAGATTATGATGTACTCAGACGTTACTCCGTTCGTGTTAATTATGCAGATCGCGGCCCGCTGCCCGGACGACCACACGCCAACATAAATGTAACGTGTACGAGCCGACACTTATATTAGAGTGTGGTGTCCGCAGGGTCCGAGGGCTGTGCTCTAGACAAGATGGCGAACCGCTTGCTGGACTGGTTCTCCGTGCTGATGGAGGAGGCGGGCGCGAGCGCGGCGCCCGACGACGGTGAGTACGCTTCGGTTAAAGTCCCCCTTACGAGAAACACTGTTAAAAACTTAAACAATGTCAGTATCAATTGTAGATGTAAACTTTACTTACATGAGCGACGTCGAATTGCTGATTTGGTGTTCTTATTAAACATTGCATTTATATACCCCGTCTCGGGAAAAAAGGAGGCCTGGCCTTCTGTGTGTTCCTCTAGTCAATACCAACTACAGGCAAAACTAAGAGCTTTAAGATCTTTTAACACAATCGCGTGGGACTTGAACATAAACCTTTTTAACACTCGCGTCCGCACGCTGAAGTGTAATATGACTAATAAATTCTTTCAAGATATAACTTAGATATAACGAAGTCATTCTTCTACTACACCAACGCAAAGTTGTGTATAGTGTGTGTAATCCATAGATAACAGAAACAACGGGAGATGTGACGAGGGGGCGTGGTTGGTGTCGCCGCAATATGCTCAAAACGAGAACATTGCCAAGAACAGGTAGTTAGTTGCAATCAAGTTCGATTGAGATACGTTGCTCCTTGTTTTAGCAAAATGCCAAGTTGTGCTGTTGCCTTTTTGCAAAAATAGAAGTGCAGTGGTTAACTTTAAATCAAATTGAATCACTTATCACCTATAAGTACAAATAATATTACGTTTTATAAGCATAAATACATAATTAATTTCAAAAATTCTCTGACGCCATTTCTACCAGGGCCTTACCACGATACAAATTATAAATATCAAATTTCTCATTCTTAATCATACATTGCTTTTCTACCATTACGCAGTCGCCACCGCTCGTTTACCAACACGCAATGTAAAGCGAGTAATTCGTTCACTGTGTGTACAGTTTCGAGATACGGCCGCTTGTTTCTGCCGCTTTATAAATGTAGTAGTGCGTGCTTACTTGGGTGTTGTTTAAATAAACATCCAATGACAGCGTCTTAACAAATGTGTGTCGTTGTACTTGTGTGCGTAGAATGATATTTTTTATTTATTTAAGTGTGTGAGTGTTTTATGGTGGGGTGAAACTCGGCGACAACCGTCCCGGTGTAAACTCGCGTGGTTTGTCACATCTCCCATTGTTTCTGTTATCTATGGTGTAATTGGTACATAATATGATCTCTTCCCGGACTTCCTTCACCCTCTGTTCAAGTGTACAGTGAACTTGTAAATGGCCTTAAATTCACTAGTCTCTATGATACAACTGTATTCGCCGTAAGTTTTTTCTATATAATAATAAAATAAATTAAAATCAGACAAATACATTGCCGGCCACCTGAAAGGCATCAGTCACCGCAGCCTATGACCGCTTGCAGGAGCCACTGTTCGGAAGAATCATGCTCTAATGTTAACAATTCAATTTACGTATTTATTGATGGGTGGGCGCGCGCTCTGCCGCAGGGTTCCCCGCCGACTGCAAGCCGGAGGTGCGGTGGATGTTCGCGCACCTCGACACCGACGGCGACGGCCTGCTCTCCAACAACAACCTCTACGCACTCAGTGAGACATCTCTCTTCTATGATTCCCGCGGCGAGTAGAACGAACTCGAGTAACGTGTGTGTGTGTGTGTGTGCAGGACACGACGACCGCGAGCGCTGCCTGCGGCCCTTCCTGTCGGGTTGCAGCGACGCGGCGGGCGGCGGCGTATCGCGCGCGGCCTGGTGCGGCTGCTTGCGGCGCGCCGCGCGGCCTTGCACCGCGTTGGCCCGCGCGCACCCCGCGCCCCACGCAGGTACCGTCCCGCCCGACGCCCGGCCGACTCGCGCCCGCCCCGCGCCCGCCGGCACCGCCTCACGCGTATCTGTTCCAGGCTCGTACGTGCCGGCGTGCGACGCGCGAGGCTACTACCGGCCGCGGCAGTGCCACGCGGCGCTCGGCGTGTGCTGGTGCGTGGACGCGCACGGCGTCGAGCTGCCCGGCTCCAGGACCAAGGGAGCGCCCTCTTGTCCAGGTGAGTTAACTTTACTATGGTTATTACTATAACTATTGTTATTTTAGCTGCAGTTTGGTTTTAGCTGCAGGTGTAGGTACTTAACTTGATGGGCTGCTTTGATGCATTTTCTTCTTCTTCTTTTTAGCCCTTATCTACCAGTAATCTGGTGTAGGCCTCCTTCAGACTCTTCCATTTTTCTCTGTCCTGTGCAACTTGCATCCAGTTGGACTCTGCTATTTTCGTAATATCATCCTTCCATCGCATTTGTGGTCTTCCTCTAGGCCGCTTTTCTTCCCAAGGCCTCCACTCCAGGGCCATTTTACACAATGAATTGTATTTTCGGGCTATGTGACCCGCCCACTGCCACTTCAGATTCGCCATTCGCTCTACGGCATCTGCGACTCCACTCCGCCCCCTAAGCCATGTATTTGTTTTGTGGTCCATCAGTGTAACCTCACGAGCTTTCTCTCTAATTTCCTCTGGGCGACCTGTATCTTGTTAATGTTATCTTTGGTCAGGACCCAGGTTTCCGCTCCGTAAGTTAAAACTGGCAGGATACACTGATTGAACAACCTAGCTTTCTGTTCTGCTGTTATGTTCATTTTGAAGGCAAAGTCCAGTTTTGAATAGGCGGCCCACATAAGACGGATACGTCTGTCAATTTCGCCAACCTGGTTGTCCTTGCCCATCCTTACTTCCTGACCCAGATAGACATATTTCTCTACATTTTCGATGACAGTTTGGTTGACTTTTATTTTAACATGTGTTCTGGTTTCGTTTGTCATGATCTTAGTTTTGTTGATGTTCATTTCCAAGCCAACTTGTAGAGAAGCTTCGTTCAATTTCTGAATCATGAGTTGTAAGTCGTCAGGATTGTCACTGAGAAGAACGATATCATCCGCGAATCTAAGGTTGCTCAGTCTGGCACCTGGTATCTTGAGACCAAAATCTTCCCATGAAAGCTTCTTGAAAACATCTTCTAAAACAAGAGTAAATAGTTTTGGCGAAAGAGTGTCTCCCTGTCTTACACCTCTTAGGATCTTAATCTGCTGTGTTTGCTCCGTCAAGGTTACAACTAAAGAGTTTTCGAAAGAAATCTCTGAACTGCACCATATGTAACCCTGGCCGTTCCGGTATGTAACGATAAAAATATTCCAGTATAAAGATAAAATAAAACCTTTGAGGCGAACTAAAAGGAGAATGACATTGTATTGAACAAGACTTGGGACAATTGATGGGATGAGCTGCTAGAAGGTGCTGGAATGACTATCTGAGTCGCTATTCCAGAAGGTGGGGAGTGTATAACCAGAGACATGTGGGCGTAGAGTTAAATAACTTATCGAGAGCGAAGAATTGCCTACGTCACGAATATAGCTTTAGACCAGCAAGTGCCGCGTGCATCTCCCGTGCTGCGGCCCACACGGGCGGCGAGGTCGACGAAGCCATGGGACGGTGGAGAGCGCTCCCGCTGGCACGAGGACTCCTCGGTGAGCTGGCTACCTTACTCGTGCACGCAGGGGCACAATCCTCCCGGCGTTGTTATTTAGCTGCAGTCTTATGTGAGATGGAAGTGCTTCCACAGACGGATATGTGTGCATGAACATATCTGTTTGTCTTGGTCTGGATTTTTTAAGACAGGTAAAATGCATCTAAATGGAACTAACTCTCTACTGAAGTTTTTTACCCAGCAGTAGGTCGCGCTGTGTTACGCCCGCTCCGATTTTTTATGTAGTGATGAGGCATAGCAGGATGTCTAAATATCCGTCTGTGGAAGCACTTCCATCTCACATAAGACTGCAGCTAAATAACAACGCCGGGAGGATTGTGCCCCTGCGTGCACGAGTAAGGTAGCCAGCTCACCGAGGAGTCCTCGTGCCAGCGGGAGCGCTCTCCACCGTCCCATGGCTTCGTCGACCTCGCCGCCCGTGTGGGCCGCAGCACGGGAGATGCACGCGGCACTTGCTGGTCTAAAGCTATATTCGTGACGTAGGCAATTCTTCGCTCTCGATAAGTTATTTAACTCTACGCCCACATGTCTCTGGTTATACACTCCCCTTCTGGAATAGCGACTCAGATAGTCATTCCAGCACCTTCTAGCAGCTCATCCCATCAATTGTCCCAAGTCTTGTTCAATACAATGTCATTCTCCTTTTAGTTCGCCTCAAAGGTTTTATTTTATCTTTATACTGGAATATTTTCATCGTTACATACCGGAACGGCCAGGGTTACATATGGTGCAGTTCAGAGATTTCTTTCGAAAACTCTTTAGTTGTGAAACTCCCGGGCGAAGTTTACCCAAGGGTCTACAACATGATGTTCTTCAAAAAAGGTTCTCACCTTTTTTGAAGGTGAGAGGTTTTTACAGTGTCGTCAACGCACGAGCGACGACGCGTCTGATGTTGCCAAAATTCGTTGGCTACTGTAACTGCTTACCATTACGCAGATGGTACGCTTGTTTGACGCTAGAAAATCTCTTGGTGTATATTGATCGCACCAAGAGGCAGAGCGCTAAATAGCGCCGCTGCCCTCGGCAGCTGTGCGACGTGACTGGCGGACGTGGTGTATCCGGTATGTAAGACATACGTTGATGTGTGCTATGTTGTACGCAGGCGAGGCGCCGTCGTCGCCGGCGGGCGGAGAGGGCGGCGCGGGCGCGCCGGCCGACGACGAGGATGAGGAGCTCGGCAGCGGCGACAACGAGCTGCGGTACTAACGCGGCGCTGAGCGGCGGCGGCGCCCTCGTGCGACGAGACCGCGCGCGGATGTTGACCAGTTGTTACTTTGTTACGACGACCGCGACCAACACGCTGCCGGTTTAATTTCATTGGTAAATATTCAATAAAGATTGGAAATACAAGCACGTAGGTAACTATCACCTCACAAGGCTAACTGACGGAAATGCTAACAAGATATTTTTCGCCCGCGAGATTCCCAAATACTTTCTCACTAGGGGTGCCTATCCACGACGAAATAAATTAAAATAACATTCTGTCAATACAATTGTATGAGTATAACGTGTGAGGAGAAGAAGCGTGCCCGTGAGCTCCTCAAAGCGGTTCTACGTAGATGGCTGCACGATTCTTCCGACTGAATACATCTTTGGTTGTCGACTTCGACTCTTCTTAACTGAGCAGACACTGTTTCGTGGCGCGCGCCGCCGGCCCCGCGCTGCCGGCCCCGCGCTACCGCCGTGGCGGGTGGTCTGGCTCCGCAGTCCTAATTTCATGACGTATAAAATAATTATGTGAATCTTAGTCGAAGCGAAACGGACAAGTAGTACATACCTAGGCTAAGTTATCTCATAACACAAAAGCGAACACCAACGAGCGATCCATACGTCACGGCTATTACTCATAAAAACCTTGCTGTCCCTGCCACCTCCTACCGTCCCCGCGGAGTCTGTAGGCCGATTCTAATAAAAAACTGCAACTGCACTGTGCGCGCGCGCGGCGTGTGTAAAAATGCGACGAGTGGCATATGATTGTTTTTCATTTCATGCCGGTAATCAAATTCCATGTTTACTTCCGGCCGGGAATTGAATAGTCGATCGCTTACTTTTTAAATTAATGCTAAAATTTCCGAGCATGTCAAAGAAAATGTTTATAAGTCAAACATTTTTGGTAGTTTCGCCTAAAAAAATGTTAAAAAGTGCCGTGAAAATGCCATGTTGTTCATATGAAAACTCTCTGTTTGTCGAATAATATTTTTATTCACGAGCTTTTTTTTTAATGGTTCTCGCGCTCGCGTCGCCTCGCTCGCTCACGTCGCCTCACTCGCTCGCTCACTCTCGAACGTAAAGAAGTTTACTCCGCGCGGACTCGTATAAAAAACATGCAAAAAAAATACGCTGTATGTGTAATATACATAAATAAATCGTAATCGTCTTTCTCTCTATCGAACGTAGCAATAATTCTACGTCAGTTGGTCTTTCTAGGTAAGATACGAACGCCGGTGTTTCTAGCGCAAGTCTCCGGGCTTTCGTACTCGGCCGCCCGGAGCCCGGAGCCCGGAGCCCGCGCTGCGGGCGAGTACTTAAATACAAAATGCCTTAGTGTGAATTTAGTTTTCGCTCGATATTTGAAGGGAGGCAGATTTGCGCAGATTTAACTAGGTACTTGCTTATACTTTCTAGAATTGGAAGCACGACTGTAAATTTTCTTGTAGTAAGTAATAAGTGTGTTTATCCATGGTCATAATAACTCGGGCTGTGCACACCAACTAGAGGGCTAAACCCTCTACGTGCGGCGTGTTCGTCGTCCGTGTCGTGAGAGGCAGCGCGGCGCGCGCCGGCCGCGGACCGGGGCCGCGGGGAGCACGCTGTCCTCGCTGTGTGTACAGTGTAATCCTATATTAAATTCGAATGTAAACTAAGCTTATGAATGTTTGATATGACTAGTTTTATTGTATTCACGTAGCCGTGATAGTGTCTTATTGTTACTAGAGCATAGCGCGCGCCCGGCGCTACTCGCGCACTCTCGCACGCCGGCCCACTGTGGGGGCCCCGGTGCCGCCGGCGGAGGCGGCGTCGACTACAGACCTGAACTGCATATTCTTACGATTCCTTCCAATCGGTTATACACAGTCACGGCGACACGACTAGGGCGCTCGATTTCGGATATGTAACGTTTTATTTCGATCCGTTTAGTAGCTCCTACATCGCCGGGAACGGCTCGAGCTTACTGTGGTGCGGCGCCCTCATACCGCATATGGCAGCGTGATATAACGGGCAAATATATCGACTCGTCTAGAATAAACCCCGCGAACTAGAATTCGATAGTTCGAGTTATACAACGAATTTGGTTTTAAAAGCGATAGGTAGGGATCGCGTGGCCTACGAGCTGGCCTCTGCAGTAAACCCCAGCGAAGGTAAACGACGGCTTCCAGCGGCGGACTACGTATTGTGTTACTCTCGAAACGTGTCACATTTGTTCGCCGACCGTAGATGTACCTCGTACATCGGTGACGTCACGTACGGCGTACACTGCGACAGTACGCCTGTCGGGCGCCTACGTCACACTGTTAGGTAATTATTTGCACTTTTTTAATCTCAGACACTGTAGATTCTGTAATAAATAAAGACTTTATGTAAAATTATATTGTTTATATTTCTTCGAGGTCTCCTTATGTTCCATCCATTAACATCTGGCTGGGTCGCCACCTTGCCTAAACATTTGGCGAAGATACAAATTTTTACACAGAGCGACCGTCGCAAGATCCTCACGATCCAGAGAGGAGAGCAGACCTTCCTTAGGTTAGCTCACTTCTTCAATATCTTACAATCAAACTGTAACGGAACGGAATGTGTACATTGATTACTTTCTGAAACATCTTATTATGAAAGTCATTAGGTGTTATGAATATAGAGGTCAAATATACTTTTTCAAATTTTTCGTCTGTCTGTCTGTTACGCGTCACGAGAAAAAAATTGGACGGACTTTTATACTACTACTATAACTTCACGCCAAATCCCTTACGGGGTAGGCAGAGAGAACCGAGCGCCACGCGACTCGATCCTTACATACCTCACTCGCTTCTTTCACATTCATTGCTCTTTCCATGCACGCTCGCCGGTTTCTAGGGCTCCTGACATCACCTTCTGATAGAACACGACCAATTTGATCATGATAGGTAAGTCTTGGCCTTCCTCGGCTCCTACATCCTTCCACTTTTGCATTGTATATCTGCTTCGTCATTCTTTAGGCGGATACGGCCTGCAAGCGTTACACCACAGATTTTGCGCAACGCTCGCATTTCAACCGCGTTTATCCTACTTTCATGCTCTCTCTGCCATACCCAGCTCTCGCTTCCATAAGTAAGCGTTGGGACCAGCACTGCATTGTGTATAGCCAGCTGCGCCTTCTGGCTCAGGTTTTTACTGTCAAGAAGTTTTCCCAACGCTCCATTCACACTATTCCCAGCACTCACTCGCCTTTCCACATCTGCGGTGTACCTTCCACGCCTGCTGAAAGCGCATCCAAGATATACAAACTCATCCACTTGTTCCAACACTTCATCATCTACCGTAATTCTTACATTGGTTCTGGTTTCTTCTCTTTCAAATACCATAATCTTTGTTTTTTTTCGCATTCAATAGTAAGCCTTCCTTCATACATTCGTTTTTCATCATTGTGACTAGTGTTTGCAGCTCAGATGGTGTTTCTGCTAACAGGACGGCATCGTCTGCATACAGCAGACAGTTCACCACTAGGTCACCCATGCGTAATCCTACATTCGTCGATCTTATTCTCTGTAGACAACTATCGAGATACAGAATAAACAGCCTAGCAGACAACATGCAACCCTGTTTGACACCAATTTTGACATCAAACCAGGGTGACATGTTGCCATCTATTCGCACACATGCTGAGCAATCCTTGTAGGTGGACTGCACAGCACGCAGCAGTGAGCCGTCAATCCCATATCTCGGCAATATGCACCACAGTTCCTTTCGCACAACCCTATCAAATGCCTTCTCAAGATCCACAAAACCGCAGAAACCCTTCTGGTCTGTGGCCAGATGCTTCTCTACGATATTGCGGAGCGAGAAAACTTGATCCGTACATCCCCTTCCATTTCGGAATCCTCCTTGTGCCTCCCACAGCATTTCGTCAGATTTCACCCTCATTCTCCTTTCAATTATCTTTCCATATACTTTTGCTGCTAAGCTGATCAAACTGATGGCCCTATAGTTGGCGCAGTCCATGCGTGATCCCTTGCCTTTATACAAGGGTACGATGACTGCGCGTCCCCAGTCCATTGGGACCCTTCCAGTTCTCCAGCATAGGTTGCATAAGTACCAGAAGGCGTCCCGGACACGTAAGTGCCACCTAGTTTGATCATCTCAGCTGTAATCATATCAATTCCCGCAGACTTTCCATTTTTAGGGTTCCGTACCCAAAGGGTAAAACGGAACCCTATTACTGAGACTCCGCTGTCCGTCCGTCCGTCCGTCCGTCCGTCCGTCCGTCTGTCACCAGGCTGTATCTCATGAACCGTGATAGTTAGACAGTTGAAATTTTCACAGATGATGTATTTCTGTTGCCGCTATAACAACAAATACTAAAAAATAGAATGAAGTAAATATTTAAGGGGCTCCCATACAACAAACGTGATTTTTTTGCTCGTTTTTACTCGATATTAATAACGGCAACAGGTAGATGCTTGAAATATTCACAGAATATTTAGTTATATATTTACTTTAAAAATAAATAATGAAATTAAAATAAAACATATATTTAAGGGGGGCTCCCATACAACAAACGTGATTTTTTTGCCGTTTTTATAGATAATGGCACGGAACCCTTCGTGCGCGAGTCCGACTCGCACTTGGCCGATTTTTCAAACTTCGTATCGACCATTCTATCTCATCCATAGTTATACCTTCATCGGACGCCGTCAACGTGGAGTGAGCATCAGACTCACTCTCATTGTCAGCGTCCGAGGCATATTCGTACATTTCTTCAAAATATTCACTCCGTTCTAACACTTCCTGAGTGTTTGCAAGAATGATATCAGCTTTAGACTTAATCTTGTTCGTACTGGATGCCGACGAACTACCCCGAGACTTCTTTACCTCTCTCCAAAAGAGTTTGGTATTTGCCTCGAAGTTTCTCGTCAGCCTCTCTTCCTCATTCATAATTTGTCTTTCACGCTTGTCTTTCACTAAAGCCTTGGTTTCATTCTTGCAATGTACCGTACATTTCTTTCTTCTTCTCTCTCATACTTTCATTTAAGGGCAAAGATGATACATAATCCAGCCACGCTTTCCTCTTTCTTGCTACGGAGGATTCAACCTCCGCATCCCACCAGACATCCCCTTTCAATGTTTTATGCCTCTTTGCGCATCCACATGCTTCTTTTGCACTATCCACCATACTTTCTTTCAGAACTTTCCAGCAATCATCCACATCTGTGCATTTGCAAGTCTTTCGCTTACCAGATGTACATACATTCTCCTTACACTTTCATCTTGCAATTTTTCACTCCTTATCATTTCATGATCTCCGAAAGGAATACGCACTCGCCAATGCCTCCACTTCTTGAAAAGTCCCACAAACCAGCTTACCACCAGGTAGTGATCCGTTTCAAGAGTGGGACGTCTAAAGGCTCTTGTATCCATTATAGTATTTCGGAGACGTCTATCAATTATAATCAAATCAATCACACTTTTTTGGTCATTCCGTCTCCATGTGTACGTGTGAATATCCTTGTGACGAAATAAAGTATTCGACACGAGGAGGTTTCGTTCCATACATAAATCTAGGGGGTCATGTGCCAGAGGGGGTCATGTGCCAGAAGCGTGCTCGTTCGCGACCCCTGCCAATCGAGTAGATTGCAATTCTGGACCGAAAACGCACCGATGTGCGGATTAGGGCGTCCCCCGGAGGCGACGCGCACCGATCCGCCCCCGTCGGTGCGAACATAGGTGCATGCGGCGGTGGGGGCCGCCACCCACCACGCAGCGCCAATTCCGGCGGGTCGAAGAGAGCCGAGTGCTGCATAGGCACGTGGAATGTGAGAGGTGGACTGAGTGATAAGATGAATGAGCTGATGGACGTAACTTTTCAAGAAGTGGAGGCATTGGCGAGTGCGTATCCCTTTCGGAGATCATGAAAGGATAAGGAGTGAAAAATTGCAAGATGAAAGTGTAAGGAGAATGTATGTACATCTGGTAAGCGAAAGACTTGCAAATGCAAGTCTTTCCGGCACAGACGTGGATGATTGCTGGAAAGTTCTGAAAGAAAGTATGGTGGATAGTGCAAAAGAAGCATGTGGATGCGCAAAGAGGCATAAAACATTGAAAGGGGATGCCTGGTGGGATGCGGAGGTTGAATCCTCCGTAGCAAGAAAGAGGAAAGCGTGGCTGGATTATGTATCATCTTTGCCCTTAAATGAAAGTATGAGAGAGAAGAAGAAAGAAATGTACCGTCAATGCAAGAATGAAACCAAGGCTTTAGTGAAAGAGAAGCGTGAAAGACAAATTATGAATGAGGAAGAGAGGCTGACGAGAAATTTCGAGGCAAATACCAAACTCTTTTGGAGAGAGGTAAAGAAGTCTCGGGGTGGTTCGTCGGCATCCAGTATGAACAAGATTAAGTCTAAAGCTGGTATCATTCTTGCAAACACTCAGGAAGTGTTAGAACGGTGGAGTGAATATTTTGAAGAAATGTACGAATATGCCTCGGACGCTGACAATGAGAGTGAGTCTGATGCTCACTCCGCGTTGACGGCGTCCGATGAAGGTATAACTACGGATGAGATAGAATGGTCGATACGAAGTTTGAAAAATGGAAAGTCTGCGGGAATTGATATGATTACAGCTGAGATGATCAAACTAGGTGGCACTTACGTCCGGGACGCCTTCTGGTACTTATGCAACCTTTGCTGGAGAACTGGAAGGGTCCCAATGGACTGGGGACGCGCAGTCATCGTACCCTTGTATAAAGGCAAGGGATCACGCATGGACTGCGCCAACTATAGGGCCATCAGTTTGATCAGCTTAGCAGCAAAAGTATATGGAAAGATAATTGAAAGGAGAATGAGGGTGAAATCTGACGAAATGCTGTGGGAGGCACAAGGAGGATTCCGAAATGGAAGGGGATGTACGGATCAAGTTTTCTCGCTCCGCAATATCGTAGAGAAGCATCTGGCCACAGACCAGAAGGTTTTCTGCGGTTTTGTGGATCTTGAGAAGGCATTTGATAGGGTTGTGCGAAAGGAACTGTGGTGCATATTGCCGAGATATGGGATTGACGGCTCACTGCTGCGTGCTGTGCAGTCCACCTACAAGGATTGCTCAGCATGTGTGCGAATAGATGGCAACATGTCACCCTGGTTTGATGTCAAAATTGGTGTCAAACAGGGTTGCATGTTGTCTGCTAGGCTGTTTATTCTGTATCTCGATAGTTGTCTACAGAGAATAAGATCGACGAATGTAGGATTACGCATGGGTGACCTAGTGGTGAACTGTCTGCTGTATGCAGATGATGCTGTCCTGTTAGCAGAAACACCATCTGAGCTGCAAACACTAGTCACAATGATGAAAGACGAATGTATGAAGGAAGGCTTACTATTGAATGCGAAGAAAACAAAGATTATGGTATTTGAAAGAGAAGAAACCAGAACCAATGTAAGAATTACGGTAGATGATGAAGTGTTGGAACAAGTGAATGAGTTTGTATATCTTGGATGCGCTTTCAGTAGGGATGGAAGGTACACCGCAGATGTGGAAAGGCGAGTGAGTGCTGGGAATAGTGTGAATGGAGCGTTGGGAAAACTTCTTGACAGTAAAAACCTGAGCCAGAAGGCGCAGCTGGCTATACACAATGCAGTGCTGGTCCCAACGCTTACTTATGGAAGCGAGAGCTGGGTATGGCAGAGAGAGCATGAAAGTAGGATAAACGCGGTTGAAATGCGAGCGTTGCGCAAAATCTGTGGTGTAACGCTTGCAGACCGTATCCGCAATGATGAGGTTAGAAGCAGAGTTGGTCTGAAAGAGAGCGTCGGTGTTAAAATAAGAAGTGGCATGCTCCGTTGGTTCGGACATGTAGAAAGAATGCAGGATGAAAGAATGACGAAGCAGATATACAATGCAAAAGTGGAAGGATGTAGGAGCCGAGGAAGGCCAAGACTTACCTATCATGATCAGATTGGTCGTGTTCTATCAGAAGGTGATGTCAGGAGCCCTAGAAACCGGCGAGCGTGCATGAAAAGAGCAATGAATGTGAAAGAGCGAGTGAGGTATGTAAGGATCGAGTCGCGTGGCGCTCGGTTCTCTCTGCCTACCCCGTAAGGGATTTGGCGTGAAGTTATAGATAGACATAAATCTAGAATCGACTTACCTGCTTTGTTCACTCTCTTATCTCCATAGGGACCAAGAGCAACTTCATAGCCGTCTCGTTTGGTCCCAACCCATCCATTCAAATCTCCACACATAATCACTCTTTCATTCCCTTCAGTTAAATCTAGAACATCCCTCACAGACTCCCAAAATTTCTCTAGTTCTTGGGCACACGCTGAGCTTACGGGAGCGTATGCTGCAACCAGAAATGCTCGCGTGATGCCCAGTTTTATACGAACCCAGAGAAGTCTAGGCCCTACCAAACCGTAATCTTTCACACAAGGGGCTAAGGGAGAGGAGAGTATGACACCTACGCCAGCACTGGCATGATCGTCCCGGTATACACCAGACCTAGGGCCATCATCCCATCGGGCAGATCATCGGTGTCGCTCCCCTTGCGCTTAGTCTCTGTCACACACAAAGCATCTAAGTGTCTTTCATTCATTAGGTCCATCAGCTCATTCATCTTATCACTCAATCCACCTCTCACATTCCACGTGCCTATGCCGAGCCGAGTGCTGGCTCTCCTCGACCCGCCGGAATTGGCGCTGCGTGGTGGGTGGCGCCCCCCACCGCCGCATGCACCTATTTTCGCACCGACGGGGGCGGATCGGCGCGCGTCGCCTCCGGGGGACGCCCTAATCCGCACATCGGTGCGTTTTCGGGCCAGAATTGCAATCTAATCGATTGGCAGGGGTCGCGAACGAGCACGCTTCTGGCACATGACCCCCAAACACGGACTTTTATAAAAGTTGGTATGGTGATAACCGATTATAGTGGCGAACATATACTAGACAGGTACTCTTTATTGTGAAAAAATGTGCCATTCCTGCGGGAAAATGCATGACGTGGAGGCGGGCCGAGAGACACATCGTGGACGAGACGGGGCAGGGTGACCGGGGTCTGAACATGTTGCGGCTAGCTGGGAACAGATTGAGACGGGGCGGGAAGACCGGGGTCTGAACATGTTGCGGCTAGTTGGGAACAGATTAAAACGGGGCGGGGAGACCGGGGTCTGAACATGGTGCGGCTAGTTGGGAACAGATTGAGACGGGGCGGGGAGACCGGGGTCTGAACATGGTGCGGCTAGTTGGGAACAGATTGAGACGGGGCGGGGTGACCGGGGTCTGAACATGGTGCGGCTAGTTGGGAACAGATTGTGATTGGCGCAATTTTCGATATTATTGCAATTATTACACGGCTACTTTGACACCGCCGCTCGTGGATTCGATTCCCACACAAGACAAACTTTTGTGTGCACGAACATGTCTTTTGTCTTGGTCTGGCTAGTGTTTTTAAGAGAGGTAGTGTGCATCAATGCAGCCCCTGTATGGGAAGTACCTCCACCCCGCAGGAATCCGCAACCAAATAAATCGCTGGAGGATTGTTGTGTCCCTGCGTGTGAGGTCACCAGCAAGCTCCTAGCAAGTTGCTGTAACAGCAGTGATGGCATCGCGCGAGTGATACTTAAATCCTCTTTTCAGGAGCTACTCAAGTACTGCGGCTGTATATGTGTCTCATAAAAACGATTACAATTAATCACTTAGGTACATGACGTAATAAAATAGTCAGACGGAATCTCGCTGAGAAACAACTGAAGCACCACAATGGCGGCATGTAACTATGTGTGAGTGTCAAGTGGGTTGCCATATGGAAGAAAATTTCCCATTTCTTTAACTAGTTTTTTATAGCACTAAGTTGGCAAAATACGGCCTGCCTGATGGTAAACAGTCACCGTAGTCTATGGGCATTTGCAACACCAGGGGTGTCACTCATGCGTTGCCGACCCTCTAAAAATCTTCACGCATTTCCTGAGAAACTTCATGTTGTAGTTGGAAAATGCCCTTGGAGAAACCTCGGCTGGGAGCTCATTCCACAGCTTGAGAGAAACTAACTAAAAAGAAATAAAAAAAATATATGATTCGTTACTGTCTTTGGAACTCGAATTTTATGGATCGTTGATTTGTAACTTGTATTGTTTAAAATAGGTATTGATGAAAATAAATTAAACATTACATATTCCTTTTATTATGTAGGACAAATGCATACCTACTTATTTGAAATAAATAATGCCCAAACAAATACACCAATTTTAATGACCAGACGAGGCTCTGGCGAAAGAGAGGTAGGGCACGACGTTAGCCTGACTGGGGAAGTGCCTCCATCTCACAGAAGACGGCAGCCACTCCTCGAAATGTATATTACATATTACACTGGATTTAGATGGAATCCAGCCGCTTTCTTTTCTGGACTCTCTTATGATTTGTATCCAATCATTCTTCCATTCATACATGATGTTGATACGGCTAGAATAGTTTATTTCAGCTACTTTCATAGTATTATGTCATATGGAATTCTTCTTTGGGGTAGCTCCGCCGACATTAACACCATCTTTTTATTGCAAAAGAGAGCCATAAGAGCTATCTACAAACTTGGTCCCCGTGAGAGCCTTAGAGAAAAATTCAAAGAAATAAATATTTTAACAGTCGCATCGCAATATGTCTATGAAAATATTTTGTATGTCCAAAAAAACATAGACTCATTTTGTAAAAAGAGTGATACTCATAGCATAAATACTAGATATAAGCATAATCTTGTGTTACATGCAAGCCGTCTCCACAAAATAAGTAATTTTTTTATGGGGCAATGTATACGGTTCTACAAGTATAACAAACTTCCCAGCAATATAAGAGAATTGTCAATAAACAAATTTAAAACTATTATTAAAGCCAAATTGTGTAGCAGGGCATATTATAAAGTGTTTGACTATATTAATGATAAAAATGCCGTCAGTCGGTCGATCCAATTATAATGTAATTAATAAATTATGTAAATTTGTTTGGATACCAAAAGAGGGATGCCTGAGTTTTTTGGCAGTATTTGAAGAAAAGAAAAATGATCTCCCACATTTACGCTAATTTGGAAATGTCAGTTACGGTAACACCGGTCGTTTTATTGTTTTGAAAAATTTATTTAAGTCAAAACGATTATTCAGAAAAATTACTTGCTTACCTATGAAAAGTAATCCCTTGGCTTTTTTTAATTGCAGTGTTGCCAAATTAACGGATTTTCCGTCATTTCTAACCGAAAACGACCGAAAAAAACGGGGAAATGCTGACGGCTAACGGGATTTTTTAACGGGCACTTTTATATAATGTTAAGTCGAATATTTTTTTATTTTAATTTAGGAGACAGTATAAATCTATTACAGAATATGTACTTTTTTTTCACAAAGCAACACTAAACATGTGATTTGTTTGTCGGGCAACGGGCACGAATCCCTTACAAGAGTCATGCGATTTTGCTTTTCCCGCATTCGAATGGCGAGGTGGAAAGGGTGTTCAGTGTCATGAATGTGATAAAGGCAAAACTGAGAAACAAAATGAAGGAAAACATGGTGGACGCTATATTAACTATACGGTCAGACTTAAAACGAAAAGAAAAGACTTGCTATTCGTACCATTTGCCAGATGAAGTATTAAATATGATTGGGACAATGCAGACCTATGATCAGCCTTCCACTTCTACAGCGTCTACAACGGTCGTCACCTCGCACTCTGACTGTACTGAAAGTGATGATGATTTCGATTTTGAAATATAGTATTTTTGTTTGTAATTATTTAATAATAAAACCATTGCCTCTATAATTATACTTTGACGGATTTGTTTGACGGGAATAATATTAAGTTGGCGGATTTTCGACGGAAATTTATGACGAACATAACGGAATTTAGAAATAATTGTTGGCAACACTGTTTTATTGTACCACTGTGGTTCCGACAGCTCTTCCTACGCACGACGGTATTATTTTTTTTTTTCGACAAGGTTATCACGTCGCGAGGTGTCGGTGCGTAATGGCGGGTTGGCGGGCGGTAGACTTACTATGGTGTGAATGTGTGCGTGTCGGCGCGTAGGTATAGCAACTGACTTACTTTGGCGGTGCTTCAGTGTAGACGTAATAAAAAAAGCAGACACCGTCTCCCGAACTACGGGAGACGGTGTCTGCTTTTTTTATTACGTCAATGCCTATATAATAAAAAAATAAAATAAAATAATAAAAAAAGCAAACACCGTCTCCCGTAGTAGTAGTCCCCTTTTTTTATTACGTCTATGCTTCTACATAGATGTGGTCGTACAAAGCAAAAGGGACCTTATGACGGAATTTAGTTTCCCAGATAATTTGAGTTTTGTAAAATGACTCAGAAAATCACATTTTTATTTACTCGGAAAGATTATTATTTTTACTATCTATTCCTGCGAACCGCTGTTTGATACGTCCATTAATATTAATGTTTAAAGCCCCTTTAAAGTTTAGTAGAAATGAAACCTTATGGCGGCATCACTTAAAAACTTTTTAATTTCGAGTTAGAGTCCTTACCCGAGCGCCTGCCGGCGGCGGCGCACCGAGGACAATATTTAACTATTCCCTCAGAATACAGAATAAACCAGAAACCGCGAACACGCCCTAAACTGAAGCCATACAAACTACTCTCAAAGAGAGTAGTTTGACATTTGGATGACTAGTATATATTTGGCCACCGTGTCTCTTACGCATAAAAAACTCTTCTCGACAGTTTTTATTAAATAATGTCGTCTTGTGCGGTTCCCACCTGCAAGAATGCAGTTAGAAGCATAAAAAAACAAGATGGGATTACATTTCATGTGTAAGTAGCGCATTTACATCTCATTTTATTTAAATAATGAATTTTTTACTCGTTGTACTGGTTTCTTTTCCCTACTTTTTTTATAAAGTTGACATTGAAGAAATAAATAATAAATGCATGTTAAATAATTAAAAAATAGTTTGATTAATATAAAATATGTAAATACATTTATTTCATTTTAAGGTATTTATGATATGAGCCTATGTTTACATTTACATTATTTGAGATCTTTTAATATAAATATTGCCTGAAATAAATAATAATTATTGACTTAATAATAATGATTGAAATATTATTAACTAATGTTTTTGGTATATAGTCTGCGTATGTGAAATTGTGTAAATAGTAGTTTTTTTTACAAAAATGTTTTGTGTAAAACTATTCTAATTATTATATGTGGAATTTCAGGTCCCCACTGATGAAATTATAAAAGCAAAGAGCAAAACTTCTTCATTTGTCGAAACGTAAAAATGTATTGATTACCTCAGAATCAAAACGGCAATATTATAAAAAAATAGTACAACAAAATGTACCTAAGTAAAGAAATATTTTTTTGTAAATTACTTGTATTTTATTTTACTAAAGCATTTTTTTGTGCATAACATTATATTAATATAACACCTTTAATATTAATATAACACTTTTAATTTACCCTAAAAGAGGCGAACTCTCATTAAGCTAGCAACACGGTACGGGTGGGAAGTATGAGGAGTGCGGGGCATTGCGAATTGTTTCTGGACACAGCGGACGGCATGTATTATCGGCTGTAGGCTCCTTCTTGTTTATTCTGTATTCTGAGACTATTCCTTACTTTAAAAGCTAATGTATTGAGTGATACGGAAAAAACGCTGTATGGTCACTTTTAGCACAGGCCGCTATAAGGGCCCTTTTATTACCTAAGTATTTTCTTGTTATGAATGTTTGTATATCTTCATCTATAATACAACTTAAACTTAATTAATTACTTATATGTTTGTGCAACAATGTTACTGTCGTGTTAAATACACATTAAAATCAGCGACGTATCAAAAGGTAGACACGTTATACACCAACATTCTAAGATGTTTTTATAGTCATAGATACGTTGTACACGCTCTAGAATGGCAATACGAAAGTAGGGTAATTACCCACCTCGCATTCAGTTGGGCACGCTCTCGCGTCACGTCTATACGTACTTCGCCACAAAGCGTAAATAAGTTATTTCTGGCAAAAATGCCTTCCTGTGTTTTTAGATGGTCCACAAATTACACGGCAACTGTTAAAGACAAGGAAACCGTGTCATTTCATTTGTAAGTACAGTTTTTTTTATTAAAAACTTAGTAAATGTATTTAGTTTTTAGCAATATTAAAGCGGGTCTAGTGGCAGCCGTTGCTAGGGGAAGTTGAGGAAAATTTTACTATCACGTTATGAACACAGAATTGTGAATTAAATTTATTCCTAACTTTGTTTTATATTAAGTAATACGCCTACCTACCTTATTTTCAATTATTAGATACTAGTAATACTAGACGTTCTAGAAAAGAATGAAGCGAATAGAATATTACTTATCATTTATTTCTTTCCATTTTAGATTATCTAGATGGTTTGGTGAAAAAAAATGGTTAAATATTTTTTTTATTCTACGTCGGGAGGCATATAAGCATACGGTCCACCTGATGTGAAGCGGGTACCGTAGCCTATTAACGCTTGCGATATATTAATTATCACTCGCGCCTCTGCTGCTTACACAACAACTCCTTGGGAGCTTACTGGTGACCAAACTCACACGTAGGAACACAGCAACCCTCTAGGGAGTTGTTATTTGGCTGCGGTTTTCTGTGAGGTGGAGGTACTTCCCCAGATGGGCTGCTTTCATGCGCCCTACCTTTCTTAAAACATCCAGACCAAGACAAACTGACATGTTCATGCACACAAATGTTTGCCTTGTGTGGGAATCGAACAACACGAGCGTTGGTATCAAAGTCGCGTCATTCACGACTGAGCCACCGAGCTCGTCAAATTTCGAGTCGTCATTTAAAGTGTTTCCTATATCGCAATGATGTATTTTCCTCTTTAAATTGTCATTTCCTAGAGCAATATCCGACTTATAATCACAGCCTTCACTTAATACGCGCTATTATAGAGAAGTTAAAATATATTTCGCGCATTAAAATAGTCTAGATTAGAAAACTGATTAAAAAAGACAAAAAAGGAATAAGTTAAGTTTATTTGAGGGAATAATATTTTATCAACGTACGTATTTTTTTTATTCACTCACAAACTGACTCGATATTATTTTATAATTTCATTGTTCACAATTCATATTACGAAAATAGATGTTTTGTACATAATTGGTTTTATTATTTTAAACACTAATTAAATCCAGAGCTTTTTCCCCAGTCTCCTCCATATCGGTAAATCAGTGCTCGCGCCAATGAGCGCTCAGCAGCAATCAATACGTAACTAAAGATGTATATTCATCTCTTTCTAACGACAGGTATTCCCTATCATTTGTCTTTTTAGAGCAAAGTGTGATAATAAATAACTGTACGTAGATATAGTAGTACTTGCGCCATTTTAAAATACAAAAATGTTCGTGTATAACGTGTCTACCTTTGATACGTCGCTGCCAACATTACTGTATTTTAAAATGGCGCAACTAGTAGGTACTATATCTACGTACAGTTATTTATTATGACACTTTGCTCTAACAAAGAGACAAACGATAGGGCATATCTGTCGTTAGAAAGATATGTATATAAGGGTCATTTGAAAAGTTCTTAGCCTAACATACTTAATGAAACCACACGATTTTGAGTTTATTTTTATTTTTCAACATACTCTCCTCCGAGCTCAAAACACTTTTTCCATCGACCCGGTAAGGCTTCGATACCCGGTTTAAAAAAATCTTCGTCTAACTCCTCAAAATAAGCGTCCACGGCTGCTATGACCTCTTCATTTGTAAAAAAATGTTTACCACCTAAAATTTTTTTCAGCTTTGGGAACAGATAAAAGTCGGACGGTGCTAATTCCGGTGAATATGGGGGATGAGGTAACAATTCGAAGCCACATTGATGGATTTCTGCCATGGATTGCACTGAAGTATGAACGCGCGTATTGTCCTAATGAAACAAGACTTTTCTTCTCAACAAAACGTTTTTCTTTGATTTCTTCTCTCAAACGACGCAACAGGTTGCAATAGTAATCGGAGTTTATTGTTTCACCCTTTTTTAAATAATCCACGAGAATTATACCCTTTGCATCCCAAAAAACGGATGCCATGACTTTGCCCGCCGATAAAACCACCTTTGCCTTCTTTGGGGTGGGCGATCCTGCTCTTTTCCATTGTTTCGACTGTTCTTTTGTCTCGGGTGTATTGTGGTGAACCCAGGTTTCATCCATGGTTATAAATCTTTCAACAAATTCTATTGGGTCAGCTTCATATAACTCTAAACAGTCAACAACAACGAGTAGTTGTGAGTCGGTTGCGTTTTTGTTCCACTGAAAGCAGTCGCGGTACCCACCGCGCAGACACCTTAGAGAATCCAAGTTCAGTAGTAATTATATGATGTGTTCGCTCAGATGAGATGCCTACAGTCTTAGCTATCTCCTCGACAGTCAATCTTCGTTCAGATAAAATTAAATCACACATTTTTTCTTTGTTTTGATCAGTGGAAGCAGTCGAAGGCCGGCCACTACGGGGCTCATCTTGAATGGTCTCACGACCACGTTTAAACTCTGCCACCCAGTTTTTAACAGTCGCATACGAAGGAGCGGACTCACCCAAAGTAGCAGACATGTCTTCATGTATAGCTTTTGGAGTTAAACCTTTGAAATTCAGGTATATTATAACTGCACGATGTTCAACTTTATCCATTTTCAAAAATAGCTCTGACTTGACTTACGGTATCACGTGTAAACGAACAATGAGTTACTGTGAATAAACTAAACTGTGCATACTTGTTGCTAAATAATGTAACTACAAAATGAGGGTAGTTATAAAAAAACCAATGACTTTAACCATGTTAGGCTAAGAACTTTTCAAATGATCCTCGTATATCTTAAGACATTTATGCTTTGTGGCGAAGTACGTACAGACGCGACGCGAGAGCGTGCCCAACAGAATGTGAGTTGGGCAATTACCTTACTTTCGTATCGCCATTCTAGAGCGTGTACGACGTATGTATAACTATAAAAACATCTTAGATTAAAATAATTGAATATTGTGTTAATATATTGATTATGCTTGTTAAAAATATATAGTTACGTTTAGTCCACGGAAATTTGAAAGGTATGGATAAAATGTTTTGATTTATATGTAACTCCAAATGATTAAACATGATAAATTTACAACCAAAAAAAATTTTTGTTAAGTTATTAGTTTTGTTAATGGTTCTTTAAATTAAAACCTTATAATGAGTAGGTACGTGTTGAAATCTTATCATAGAACCTTTAATATAATTAAATATCAACTTTAATTCATTAATTTTTTTTTTATTGAGAATTGCTTTCATTTACGTCTAAGCTCTTCGACAAAGGAAAAATAAAAGAGAAATAAATATTTATGTACGGGCCCCTTCGATACGACCCGTACACTTTCGTGAATGAATATAAAAATATAAATAAATAAAATAATATAAATGAATGTAGGCACTGGCGGGCTTCGTTCTTCGACCTCCGGTTGTAAGTCGCAGGTCTGTGGGTTGGTGCAGAATGAAACGCCTGTTGCTGTCTTCAGAAGTATGGAGCCGTAGGTACTTGCTGCTAGGTCTGGACTGGCTTGGTTTCGGAGTGACTTGGCTGGCTATTTCACTGTAGTGTGAGCGCTGAGTGTAGCGGACGACTGGTACCGATCCACGATGTATGGCCCATATTTATACCCCCGCTGTGCGAGCGAGAGGCACATGTGTGGGAAAGAGATAGGTTCTCGGGCGTACAGTAGTTAGCTGTGAACGGGTCTCGAGCATTTGTTGCTCTTTACCCGGGCATACTCTGAGGGCAAATTGCCCTCAGGTGAAGTGACCCGCTATACGCGGGGTTGGGAAATTATTGGTTGATGTTAGCGAGAACCAGTGCCACGGTGTTAGAGCTGACGAGGTACACCTAAGTGTCTAGCCCCTTACACACATCACCATTACCCTGTGCAAAAGCTATTTGCGAACTGCTACGAAGCAGCGCAGACGACATTACAATCCCAACATTCTGGTAAGTTTGAAACTATACCCTTGGGTTTGCTCCTGGGATTATGTGGCGTATAGATTCGCCATTATTGGAGGCCCTCTCTAATTAGGTCGCGCGGTACACACCGGGCGACGCAGTCCGGTGGTCGCGCGTGCAGAGGGGCAAGGGATCGTAGGTGTGCATGCGCAGAGTGGTCAGCGCATCTGAACATTCGCCGTGCCATTGTTGAAGCGAACTCTGTTACCGTCTGCACGCGCGTGTCGCGGGCTATCACGTCATTCTTGACGTATCGCCCGGCTCCAACGATGGTGCGCAGTGTTAGGTTCTGCTGTACCTGCAGGCGCCGCTTCTGTGCTTCAGAGCACAGTGCGAGCCACGCGGGGGCCGCATACGTCAGCCTACTGCGGACGTATGTTTTGTATATTCCAATTTTCGTCCGCATAGGCAGACGAGAACGAAGGACCGGCCACAGCATGGCGCGAGCCGCTTTTGCCTGATTGGTAGCGTGGTTGACCTGCGCTACCATGCGTAGTGACCGGTCAATATGGACCCCCAGATAACGCACCGTGCTCTCCCAGTTAATGGGTTTGCTGCGGAGTGTTAGCCGTGGCGGCGCCTTCCGTTTTGGTCCGACTTGTAGGGCGACGGTCTTCCCAACATTGACCGCCATCCTCCACTTGTCGAACCAGTCCGGGAGCAGGTCCAGCAGGCGTTGTAGCCGCCTTGCGGCTATTAATGGTTCACGTGATGACGCAAAGTAGGCGCTATCGTCCGCGTACAGGGCCAATTCTACTCCCCTTTCTCCCTCGAGCCGGTGCTCCTCGGACAGGGTGGGTATGTCGTTCGTATAGACCGCGTAGAGTGCCGGAGACAAACAGCTGCCCTGCGGCACTCCAGCTGCTATATGGCGAGGTTGTGAGCTCGATCCTTCCACCGTAACCGTGAAGGACCTGTCTGATAGGAATGACGCCACCAAGCGCACGAGCTGCGGCGGCGTGCTCGTTTCCTCGAGGAGTTTGTAAAGTAGGCCCCTGTGCCATACACGGTCGAAGGCCTTTTCTATGTCTAGAAAGACTCCGACCGTAGTGCGGCCCAGGTTCCACTCCTCGGCCAGGTGATGGAGCACGCGCGTTAGTTGGAGCGTCGTTGAATGCTCCGCCCTAAAGCCATATTGTTCCTCCCTTGGGGGGAGGAGTGGGCCGAGTCTGCGCAGTACAAGACGCTCAAACAACTTCGAGCCGTGCGCTAGCAGCGTGATGGGTCTGTAACTGCTCGGGTGGCGTCGGTCCTTTCCCGGCTTCGGGAGGACAATGATCTGCCCAGGCTTCCATATGGATGGGAAATGGGCGGTACGTAGTATGCCATTTGTGAGTCGTGTCAGTGCTACTACGGCTCTACGTGGCAGCTGTTGAATCATTTCATTTGTGATTCCATCGTGGCCCGGCGCTTTCTTTTTCGGAAGGCGGCGTATAACCCTCCATACTTCCGATGGCGAGAAAAATATATCACCCTCAAGTGGGGGCGCCGGAGCCGCGAGGAAATCCCTTACGCGGTCTTCTACTTTTTGGTGGTGTACGCGGATATCATCGCTCGCGCTAGTGTCGACTGGATTCGGTCTGAACACTCCCTCCAAGTATTCAGCCAGTATCTCGGCTCGGTCGGCGGCTTCGTATTTGCGTGTGCCTGTTTGATCGTAGAGTGGGCACACCGGAGCCGGTCTCCTAGATAGCTGTCGGTTGAGCTGGTATAGGCTAGAGCGTTCCTCGTTTGCCTGGTCTATCCTGGCTTCCCAAGAGGACCCACGCCATTCCCAGACTCTGTCAGACAGCTTCTTTGCGATGTTATTTAACTCCCGTTTGACTCGGGGGCAGCGGGTTCGAGACCACAATTTTCTGAGGGCGCGCTTTTTACAAAGCATCGCCCTGATATCCCTTGGCAGCTCCGTGCGACGGTGTGTAGATCGCACCGTGCTGGTCGCCGCTTTCCTAGCATCGGTCATTGCATCCGCAAGATGTTTCGTTGCTGTCTCTACCTCCTGCGGAGTTTGGATTGGTCCGCCGAACGTATAATGGGCCATTGCTGTTCTATAGGCGCGCCAGTCTATTTTGTTACGTTGTGGCCGTTTTACAGAACATGGTGCTCCCAAGTCAACCGTGATCTGGATTGGGAGGTGCTGTGTGTCGGTTGTGTATAGCACCTCCATGGATACCGGGTGTTCCACCGATCGGGCTAGTACTATATCCAGAACATCCGGGCTACTCCTTGCGTGTGTTGGTATGTGTGTGGGTGAAGAGGGTCCTAGCACGACATAACCATTCCGCTCGGAGTCCAGCTTGAGCTTGCGTCCCGCAGGGTTGGTGGTACGGGATCCCCACACTGGGTCTTTAGCATTGAGATCCCCCACCACCAATGTAGGACCAGGCTCGTCGAAAATGGCCCGGACATCCGAGTCATGAAATTGAGGCCCCGGGGGGCGGTAACATGCGAAAATTCGCATCTCTAAATCCCCCACCTTAAGACGCGTCCCAATACTGGCCAGGGTGCGGAAAGGCGGGAGATCCAACTCCTCGTGTACACAGTCCCGTCGCACTATGATGGCCGTGCCTCTGTAGGCAGTTCCTCGCGGCGAGATTTGGTCTCTACGGTACACGAAGTAGTTGGGGATGCGAAAATCGGTCTTCGGATTGAGCTTCGTCTCGCCCAACAATAAAACATGAGGGTTGTATTCCTGGGCGAGCAGTCGCACTTCCGCGGCTTTCTCGTTCACGCCCCCGGGGTTCCAATATATAACACGCAGTTGTTCACTGTCCATATTGAGTGAGCAGCTGTGTGAGGGCACTAGTTGCTGCTGTCCAAATGTCGACCCCAGCAGCAATATTCTTAAACATGTCGACCAATATCCCCACTATATGGGCGATGGGGTCGTTAGTCGACTGGACGTAGGTTTGGACGGATTCCCTATTAACGACTGGTGGTACCAGCTGTGGTCTAATATTTCTTGCCTGCACGCCGGAGGAGGGACCGGGAGCGGTGACTATGGTATATTTTTCAGTGGTGCTCGTCGGCACACTGGGCTGCTTATTTTGGTCTGCTTTGAAGTGTGCAGATGCTGCTGCACGGGGCAATTTATTCGTCTTTGGTTGTACTGGCATTGCCGCACGGGGTTGTGGCTCAGTAGTTGCAGGAGGCCTGGTACCAAGAGAGGAGCTGGGTAATTGTCCATCAGTCTGTACCTGTGCCTTCCGCTTCTTGTTCCTTCTGCCCCGTCGTTGTCTGACTCTTTGCTTGCCCGGATTTGCAGGTGGTGCAAGCGTTGTTGGTAATTGGTTTGACGTTACTTCCTGGGTGGTCTGCGTGGGTTGCTGAGGGGCTGGTTGTGTGGTTTGTTGGCGTCCTCTGCGTTCCCGTGCTACCTGCCATCCATCCGCTATCTCTTCCGCTGTCAGCTGCGGGGGCGGGGCAGGTGCATGCTGGTTATATTGGTACGTAGGGGGGGCGCCTGGGAGTTGAATACCCCTGCGGCGCGCCTCTCTTCTGAATACTGTACACCGCTTATCATTCGCGGTGTGTGCTTTTTGGCAGTTTGCGCAGTTTAGGGTTTCAGCCTTGCAGTTGGCTGTTGTGTGGTCTCCCGCGCACCTGACACATTTCTGGGGGCGGTAACAATTTGCTGACGCGTGTCCAAATGCTTGGCATCTATGGCATTGTGCCAGTCTTTTGCCGCTGCGCCATGCTTCAATGGAGATACCTGGCATGTACATTAGCTCGCTCACTCCATATAGGTTTGCGAGTTCATTGGCCGAAAGGTGCTCGAGCTGCACATGATAGACGCAGCCAGCTTTGCCTGACGCTAGGGCGCGCACTATTTTAACTGCGTACCCCAGGGCCTCAAAGGCTGCGGCTACGTCATCTTCCTTCGTACCATACGGTAGGCCGCGTACCGCTATTTTGGTCGGTAGCTCTTCTGCTACCGAATAGCAGTACCATGATAGGTCTTTTTCCCGTTCTCCCAGCAGGCGCAAGTAGGATTGCACTGTTCTATATTCTTCGGGCGTTTTTGGTATAAAACGCACACCCTGACGGTATGGTCGCGCGTTAAGTGGGTGACCCAACTGGTTTGTCAGTTCCGCAAAGTGCTGCGGCCAGTTAGGCAGGGTTTCCACTACAATTGGTGGATAAGTTTTACCCTTAGTTGTTGCCTGAGCTGTGGGTGTAGGGGCTCTAGTTGCTGACGGTGACTTACTAGGCTCCTGAGCTGCCATACTTGCGTACGACCGTACTGGTAGTTTATCCTCTATGCGAACATACGAGGTTTGGTCTTGTTGCTCCTCGGAATATTCAAACTCGAGGGCGGCATGCGGTTCCTGGGATTCGCGTGATTCTGGTGTAGTGAGTAGTGGTGCTATGCACATATCCTCCTCCTCATCCAGTTGAGGGGATTGTATAGGCGGGATATTCCTCCTCCTGGGGGTACTTTGCCGTTGCGGTAAAGGGTCAATTAATGGGAGTTGGTAGGATAGTATCTCCCGTGATTGCTCAGGAGAAGGTGAGGCAATTGTTTCAGTACCCACTTTCGTCCGCTTATCATCGTGGGTCTGGCTCTCATCCGAGGAGGGTGAGTATTGCAGTACTCTTTTTGCTGTGGCAATAGGTTGTTCGGCCAAGACTGTGGGTGGTATTTGCTCGGTAGAGATACGAGAGGTGGAGGGGGCCGGTCCTCTGAGTCCTATTTCGGACGCTGCTATTACCGAGATTTCCCCGGTGTAAATATTACGTACGGCAATGGTCCTTTCGGTCAGTTTTTGTTTGCCCCTTGGGGCAGGTTTAGGTGCAACATTTCTTGCTGTTCTCTCTTCCGGAGAGGGTGATTGCGGGGTAGGATGTGACCCCCCTGGAGGATCGGACATAATGTCCTTATTACTCGGGCCTAGGCCCGTCTAGTGACCCAAACACTATAATGTACACCGGATTTATCTAAGACAACCGGTAGACATCCGTAAGTCTCGAGACGTACCTATATATAGATTTTGCGCAGACTACATTTGCATAATACAGGTGCACTCCGCGCCCAACCCATAACTCCCTCCCCTAAGGGGAGGAGGGTCTGTACACTAACAACAATAATAACCCGGTTCGGTTGAAATGAACCTGGGGGATAAAGATACTCGTATAATGCGAGTATGGACGATACAGAGACGATAAATAAACAAACAAAAGGCGTGGGGTGCACAACCCTACGGGGACGGCAATATAACAAATAGACAAATATGCGGACTTAGCCGATTGTTTTTACTTATAAAAACACAGGCTAGTTCCGTCCACACCTGTGGTGTGCAACACAAATGTGAACTATGTTGTTTATGTTTCAGTGACGTAACACGTTCGACCGGCCAGGACAGCCCGGACTCACCCGAAATGCACTGACCACAGACCGCGCCCCGAGCGCAGCCGACTGATGGTTGTTTCGCGTTGGGCCCAGTTCACCTGAGCCAGGCACGAAGAAACCCGCCGGCCGCAAGCGACGCGCCGCCGGGAGCCGATGCGTCGAAAAAGACCGTTGATTGCCGCGGCCCGTCGAACGCAGTCACTATCACTCGAATCACACACAACCAATGCGGTTTCCGACGACTCGAAAAATCCTAAGACTCCCGAGTCAGTACGAAAAACAAAACGCGGGAACGTTGGCCCACTGATCGGGCACGCACGTGCAACAATCGCAAGCGTGGCGCAGGTGTTTTTCTCGACTTCGGAGCTATGACTCAACGAAGGAGGCCGTAGAAACACGAACGCGGCACGAGCGGACGAACGAACACGGTGTCTCGCAGTCGCTGGGACAATACGAGACGACCGGCGCGGACGACGACTGGCAAGCGAATGGAAAGAGATAGCAATAGCCAAAATCGCCCAGACCTAGAGGCAATACCTGATCGTGCTCGCTTTATTTGTGTCTAAAATGTTTGTAAGTTGTACTATTATTTCATACATTTGACCCTTTTTCATATAAAACCATAAAAACTTTTGCTAAAGTTATTGTCAAAACTTATGGGTCAGTGAAGTTTTACATAAAAATGTTTTCATTATAAACTTAAAATTACGTTAATAGGTACATCTATGCACTTATTGAGCTGTTGCAGCCACTAATCAGACGTTTATAACTTTATTATATAGTCTGGCTTGCAACAGCTCGTACCTATATACTAAAAACATGTAAAACTTATCTCTAACAAAGTATGTATGAAAACTGTGTAAACCTATTCTAATTCTTACATAAACAACTAGTACAAACTATACATAAACAACTATAAACTATATAAAAATGTGCATCACTTATAACTACGCGCGACGGTTATCTATTTATGTACATAGTTGTCGCGAACATATACTCCCGCCGCAGCTATCTCAGCTGGAGATATTCTTCGTGTTCGCGCCGTCGACCGTCGCTGTAGGCAGGATCACCAGCTTCTTGGTGGGCCTTCGCAGCACGCCCTTGTTGGTCCGCACGTCCACCGCTCGTGTCTCTCCGTCCGGTCCGGGGTAGGTAGCGACGACTACACCTCGTGGCCACAAGTTACGAGGTAGAGTGCCATCTGCTATCAAGACGAGGTCATTGACCCGGATAGCGCCGTGTGAAGCGCGTGGGTCCCGCCGGTGTTGGAGTTCTGGCAGGTACTCCTTCACCCAGCGACTCCAGAAATGGTTGGCGAGCTGTTGACTCGCACGCCACTCCCGTCGCCCTGTTGCGTCGGCGTCGGTGAATGACCCCGGCAGTGGCACTCGTGATGGCCCTCCCATCAAAAAATGGTTAGGTGTGAGTGCGTCGTCGTCGTCGGCCTCCGTTGACACGTGAGTGAGTGGTCGGCTGTTGAGTGTATGTTCGACCTCGATGAGCAGAGTGGTGAGAACTTCTTCCTTCGGGGCTCGTTCATGCAGCGTGGCAGCCAGTGCGGTCTTCACGCTCCGTACAAGGCGCTCCCAAGCGCCGCCCATGAATGGAGCGCTCGGCGGGATGTAACGCCATTGTATGAAGCGCACCGAAGATTCCTCCTTCATGGCTTCCTCCGCGGCTCTGCGCAGCTCCACGTCTGCGCCCTTCAGGTTGGTACCCTGGTCTGACCACAGCTCAGTTGGACATCCACGACGGCCGATGAAGCGTCGCAATGCCATCACTGCTGAGTCGGTGCTGAGAGTGCCGGCGACTTCTAAGTGTACTGCTCGCGTTGTTAGACACGTAAACAGTACGCCGTATCTCTTCTGATGAGCACGTCCAACAGTGACTGTCATCGGGCCGAAGTAGTCGAGGCCGGTGTAGGTGACAGGGCGCTGATGATGCGCCAGTCTGCTCCGTGGATGGTCACCCGTAGACGGTTGAGCGGGCACGGCCCGCCTGATGCGACACTGTTGACATCTTTTCAACACACTTCTAACTGTATTGCGCAGTCGTAGTACCCATAAGTGTTGTCGAACTTCGTTGGTCGTGGTCTCGAAGCCCCCGTGATGGAGTCTTCGATGTACCCATGAGATGTACAGTTGCACATATGTATGTTTGCCATCCATAATCGGCGGAGCTTTTTGTTCGTCCGTGATGTCGACAGCGGCTGCTATTCGTGACCGTAGCCGTATGACGTCATCGCTGTCTATAATGACGGACAGCTGACTTAGTCGGCTATTAGCAGGCAACTGTTTTTTGCACTTTAAAGCTGCGACATCTTCACTGAACGCATCATCTTGCACTGAGCGTATCCACAGCTGTTGGGCACGATGTAAGTGATGTGTTTCAAGTTGAATGAAACAGCTGTTTTCACTTTCACACGTAGCACTGATTTTCTTGTTTTTCCCCTTCGCTGCTTTCTTTATTTTCGTCCAAGTAGCGTCGTCAACTTCGTTTTTCTTATTGCGTTTGTAGGCCGCGTTGCACAGTTGTTTCTTGATGCGCAGAAGTTCGATGAATTGTAGTACACGCGCCGTAGTACGCACTAACTTTAACCAACTTGAAAAACGAGTTGCGTCGGGCAGTGCTTCCTTTAGTGATGTAGTGTTTCGAACAAAGTTGACTCTTTCCTCGCCGGTCAGACCCATATGGTCGGGTTCATTGACCTCTCGCGGCCAGTTTGCTTCCGACTCGCGTAGAAACGCGGGCCCGTGGAACCACCGGTGTTGTGAGTTGAAGTCGTGTGGAGTGTCGCGCGTTGCGTCGTCTGCAACATTTTCCTTGGTAGGCACCCATCTCCACTCGCTGGTCTTCGTTTCCTCGGCGATCTCCGCGATCCGGTGGGCCACAAACGGCTTGTACGCTCGCGGGCCAGTGCGTAGCCACGAGAGTACCGTGCGTGAATCCGACCAATACACTCGGCGGGTCGGCTTTATGTCGTGTTCGTCTATGGCTGTGCGCGCAAGACGACACCCAAGTACAGCTGACTGGAGTTCGAGTCTCGGTATTGACGTCACTTTGTTCAACGGTGCAACTTTGCCTTTTGCAGCTATCAATGACACATGTATATTCCCGCATGCATCCTGTGCCCTCCAATACACAGCGCAGGCGTATTGCGACGAACTTGCATCGACGAAAGTATGTATCTCGTTCGTATGTGCGGTCGATACGCCGGGATAGCACCTTGGTATAGCTAGGCTCGGTAGTCTTCTCACGTGAGAGAGCCAGTATGACCAACTTTCGGCTTCACTGTCTTGCAACTTGACATCCCAGTCGATTCCAGTACGCCAAGTATCTTGTAAAATCTTCTTCGCTTGTATTGTAACAGGTGTAACTAAGCCCAGCGGGTCGAACAAAGACATCACTGTACGTAGGGCTTCTCGCTTCGTCGGTGTTTTCGTGCCTTCCAATATTGAAGGCGGAAGCTTGTGTTGATTGATGTTGAAGCCCAGATTGTCTTCATTCGGGTCCCACACCATGCCCAATATCTTCTCTGCATCGAGTTGCACTAAATTCCCCTTAGGTGTAGTGGAGAATTCGGCGCGCACCTTGTTTGAGTTCGATGCCCAGCGTTGAAGATGATAATTCGCTCGTTTGTGTATATTAGCGACTTGTGTTGATACTTGTATGGCGACCTCCTCCGTGTCAAAGCTGGCAAGATAGTCGTCGACGTAGTGGTTTGCTATCACTGCCTGCGCTGCCTCGGGAAACTGTTCTTTGAATTCCTCGGCGTTTTTGTTTTTGATGTATATCGCCGTGCATGGTGACGACGTGGCGCCGAAGATCACGCTTCTCATGCGGTACTCTGTGGGTGGACCTATTCTTCTGTCTTCTCTCCACAGGAACCTCTGCATGTCTCGGTCTTCCTCCCGTATGTTGATGCGCAGGAACATGTCCTTGATATCGGCTGCGACCGCTACTGGGCGTTGACGGAACCTCATCAGCACTCCGGGTAGAGACTGTATGAGGTCGGGCCCAGACAGCAGCATGTCGTTGAGGCTGATACCACGGGTCCTGGCTGCCGCGTCGTGCACGATGCGTAGTTTCTCGGGCTTTTGCGGGTTGATAACTGCAAAATGTGGCAGATACCAAGTTCTGTCGCTTTTCACTGCTGGAGCCTTCTCTGCATAGCCGCTCTGTATCAGAGTGTTCATTTGTGTCTCGTAGCGCCGCTTCAATTCAACATTTTTGTCGAGTTTCTTCTCGACTAACTCGAGGCGACGCATCGCTGTGTTGTAGTTATCCGGCGGTACAAAATCGCTTTGTTTGAATAGCAATCCTGTTTCAAACCCTCCCGCCGGTAATCGACGCGTCTTCTCCTCGAGTGTGCGCAGCGCGTTGAGCTCGTCGTTGGTGTGTGAATGTTTGGGCTGAACACCCAGAGACTCGAGGGCGAAGTGCTCCTTCATGAGGTCATCCATTGTCTGTTCCTCCGTTAGTGTTACTGTAGTCAGATGGCTAACTCGATGGACTTGCTGCTTCTTCTTATTTCCCGTCGCGCCGTGCAATACCCATCCCAAGTCGGTTAATGAAGCGACTGGTTGGGCTGTGGTCCCTCTTCGCACGTCGTGTGTGAGCAGCAACGACCAATTATCTTGACCCAGCAACACGGTTGGATGGCCTTCCTCATAAATCAGCTGATCTTCTATGTCTTCCAAATGACGACAGTGTTTCACGACACTACGTGGCACACCTTGAGTCGTCAGCATCAGCTTGTCCATTGTACGCGCCGACACATCGTGCTTCACTGAGTTTCTTCCTTGTATGGTGAAGTGTACACGTTCCGATGTATCGGCCGTAATACGTGCGCCGGCCACACCCTCTATGTAAAAGGGCGCGGGCGGCCCGTGTACGCCGATCTTGTTTGCTACTGCCGACTCGATGAGTGTGCACGTAGAGCCGTCGTCCAAAAGGGCGTAAGTATCGTATGTACCCTTCGGACCGGTCACTTGTACAGGCAGAATCTTGAGATAGGCAGCAGTGAAATTTTCCCTTGTCGACGTAACTATGGCTGTTGAATTTTCAACTTCATTTTCTTTCCTTTTTGTGTCGTGTAGAAGAGGGTGATGCGTGTACTTGCATTCGTCGACTTCACACTGCTTTGGCTTGCAGTTATGCCGAAATTTGCGGACTCGCAAACAACGGAAGCATAGCCTGTGAGTTCTGGCTAGCTCCCATCTCGCAAATTGGTCGGCTTTCTTGAACACGTTGCAGTCGTACGGATGGTGACCCTCTTTCTTGCAAACTTGACACTTTAGTTGCACCGCAGTAGACTTCTGATCTTGAGTGTGGTAAGCACGTAGTCCTTTTCGTACGGCAGGCTCCCGCCGGTCTTCAACCGCAGTGAGCTCGGCCGGTGCGTAGCTTCCACATCGATCGGCGGTGACTTCCAGAAACTTGGACAGCGTGAGAAGGTCTGGATGATCTTCCGGCTGTTCGGCGGCGAAGTCGTAATACCTGTAGCGCAGCGCTGGCGGCAGTTTTTCAATGACGCTGCGTACCACTTCGGCGTTGTGTAGATAGTGATGCTTCTTCAGTGCTTTAACTGTGGCTGTGACGTTAAGCACCTTTGAAGCGAAGATGCAGATGTCTCTTGGGTTCTCGGCCAGTCGTGGTAGCGCACGGAGCTTGTTCAGTTCGGTCATTGCCAGTGCATCTGGACGACCGAACCTCGCGGCTAACATCTTCATAACTTCTTCTGAAGTCGTTGACCCGACGAAGAGACATAGTGTTGCATCTCTGGCGGCTCCCTTCAGGCTGTGACGTAACTTGGACAGCCTTTCTTGTTCGGAGAGGTGACTTGCAGCTTCATCATAGGCGGCCTTGAATGGCAGCCACTCGTTCGATGACCCGTGAAAAGACGGTAACTCGACGGTCCTCGGTGCAATGGCGGGTTGAACGGCTCTCGCTGCAAGTGTGATGGCAGTTGCTAGCTGATTGTAGTCAAACTCCCGTTGCGGTCGTCTCTCTTCACAATAGCGTGCTGGCTCTATATCTTCTCTCACTGGAACCGGTATTTGTTGCTCGGCGTGCCGCGTGACCTCGCTGTGGCCCCGATGAACGTCTGCTATAACCTCCTCTTCATCGGTCCTGCGATGGTCCGGGCCTGGGACGTCGGGCTTCGGTACGTAGGGCTCCATGGTGAGTGCCAGCGTGCTTCTGTTGACCCAGTCGGTTGTTCGCTCGTTCCTAGTTGCCAAGTCCTCGTCTGCTTCGATCTCGTCTTCAGAGTCCGCCTCCAACGCGGCGACACGTGCGGCTGCCAGCTCCACTTCCTTCTGTAGAAGGAATTCTCGCGCCTTGGCCAGCGCTCTCCGCTTGATTGTCGACGTAGTGCGGGGCGCGCTGGGCGGGCGGCGAGAGGCCTCCTTCTGTGGGCTGGCTGTCCGGTGTGTGGCTGCAGTCTTGCCGGTTGTCGTCTCGCCAGTTGCCGTCGTCTCACCGGTCGTTGTAGTGGCCGTAGTGTTCGTCGTCGTCGATGTTTCGGCTGTAGACGTCTCTGGCGTCGCTACGGCGGGTGCGGCGGCGGTGGCGGCGGCGGCGGGCGTCACTGTGGCGGCGGCGGCGGCTCCGTCGACTTGAGCAGGCGTTGTCCTCCTTTCCGACTCCATACTTCTTGTGACAGGCATTTTTCTTCGTCGTCTGAAGAACTATTCCCAGTATCCGGCTGCTGAAGGACCAAAATGTACGGGCCCCTTCGATACGACCCGTACACTTTCGTGAATGAATATAAAAATAATAGAATGTAGGCACTGGCGGGCTTCGTTCTTCGACCTCCGGTTGTAAGTCGCAGGTCTGTGGGTTGGTGCAGAATGAAACGCCTGTTGCTGTCTTCAGAAGTATGGAGCCGCAGGTACTTGCTGCTAGGTCTGGACTGGCTTGGTTTCGGAGTGACTTGGCTGGCTATTTCACTGTAGTGTGAGCGCTGAGTGTAGCGGACGACTGGTACCGATCCACGTTTTTTTTTTTTTTTTTTTTTTGACCTGACTAAGTAGTTAGCCCCGGTTGGGCTGTCACTACGTCACCGGACTAGAGGGCGGGCGTGAGGCGCCACAGCCTGAAAAAACAAAGTTAAGCGACAGCCTAAGGGCCCCCGAGAGGGGTCGGACCTCGGCTCAGGACGTCGCTGGCGAAACAAGTCGAACACGCGGGTTCGTGCCTTAAGGGCCTGTCGGAGAGAGAGGCGCCCAGGTACCGTGGGCTACCGGTACCTGGTGTATCGCGCAGAAGTCCTTACTCTTCGCGCCCGGAGCCGCCGAGCGCGGTGTGTGTCTGGAGTGTTGGGGTTGGAGGGGGAGAGGTAGGGGGCGTTCGCAACAGTAATGCGATCATCGGGATCAAAGAGTGAATTCCGCGGTCTGCGCCGGAACCCCCGGGCGTCGATCCGCGGGGTGTAATTGACAGCCCGGGCTATCAATGGGTTGGGGTGTTGAGAGGCAGTTTCGAAGTAGCGTCTAGACGCTTTCTTCATGAAACTAATGATGGAAGGGAGTTCAAGGTCGAGATGGAGATCTGCGACCCTGAGATAGTGAGGGGCAGCGGTTGCATTACGGGCAAACCGGTTTTGGATAATCTGGAGCTTAGCCAGATGGGAGCGCGCAGCGTGTGCGAACACTACGCTGGCGTATGTGAGAACGGGGCGGATGCAGGCTTTGTAGAGTGTACACTTATTTCTAAGTGACATTCTACGATTCCTGAATATCGGACCGAGCCGGCCTAGATAGAACGCGGCTTTGTTCCTAACAGCGGTGATGTGAGGTCCAAACGTCATTCTGGAGTCTAGGATGACACCTAGGTATTTGGCCTTCTCGACCCATGGGATGGGTCGGCCGAACAATGAGATGGGGCGCACGGTCCTATGTTGGGAATCTGGTCTCGTAAGACCTCGTGGATCCCGAGAAAAGAACACAGCGGCACTTTTCTCCGGATTCACTTCGATTCGCCAACGTCGGAACCATTCGCCTAGAGCGTTAGCCGCTCTCTGGAGCCTATCCGATATGTTGGATTTGGCTCGTTCGGAAGTGTAAAGTGCCGTATCATCGGCAAAGAGGGCTAGCTCGACGAAGGGAGTCTTGGGAACATCGTTGGTATACAACGTGTATAGGATAGGACCGAGCACGGAGCCCTGAGGGACCCCGGCTCGGATAGGGTGCGGCCTCGAGAGAGTGCCGTGGACTCTGACGCGGAGGGAGCGATTCGACAAGTAGTCTCGTAAGATGTGCACGAGACTGTCTGGCACTTCCATTTGGTGTAGCTTATATATTAAGCCATTGTGCCAGACTTTGTCGAATGCTTTCGCGACGTCGAAAAACAGGGCACCGGTATGGCGCCCTGTTTGAAAATTGGAGAGGACGTGCTCCGTGATGCGGTGCACTTGGTGGACTGCCGAGTGTTTGGGACGGAACCCAAACTGCTCGTCTATGAGAAGGCCTCTAAGTTCAACGAACTTTTTGAGGCGAATGGCTATGATGCGTTCATAGATTTTCCCCAGGCATTTGAGGAGACTAATGGGCCTGTAAGATCCACGATGTATGGCCCATATTTATACCCCCGCTGTGCGAGCGAGAGGCACATGTGTGGGAAAGAGATAGCAATAGCCAAAATCGCCCAGACCTAGAGGCAAAACCTGATCGTGCTCGCTTTATTTGTGTCTAAAATGTTTGTAAGTTGTACTATTATTTCATACATTTGACCCTTTTTCATATAAAACCATAAAAACTTTTGCTAAAGTTATTGTCAAAACTTATGGGTCAGTGAAGTTTTACATAAAAATGTTTTCATTATAAACTTAAAATTACGTTAATAGGTACATCTATGCACTTATTGAGCTGTTGCAGCCACTAATCAGACGTTTATAACTTTATTATATAGTCTGGCTTGCAACAGCTCGTACCTATATACTAAAAACATGTAAAACTTATCTCTAACAAAGTATGTATGAAAACTGTGTAAACCTATTCTAATTCTTACATAAACAACTAGTACAAACTATACATAAACAACTATAAACTATATAAAAATGTGCATCACTTATAACTACGCGCGACGGTTATCTATTTATGTACATAGTTGTCGCGAACAATTTAGGTGTATTGTTAGCAAAGAATGGATAATTTGCACCTCGTGGTGTTTGGGCGCCAGTACCTTCTAAAGTAAGAGAGCCCACGTACGGCTGGAGTAGTGAGATTTTCCTTTAGTTTTCACCTAATTCAGTCATAATATACCATCAGCTACATAACCTAGCACTAAAATAGCTTTTTAGGACTGTAAACTTAAATTGTAATTTTTTAAAATCTGAAGATAGGCATTGATTGGGTTTTTTAAAAATTGATAACAAAATAACACTAAAAGTTAAGAGATTCTTGAATTTATGTTAAGATACCAATATCTTTGTAGATGTCAGCCGTGTAGATAACTTGTTTCCGCCTGAAGGTCCCTTTTGATTCGGAAGACCGTGTAATGTGTTATAATAATTACAGTGTCAAGTACTCATGTTGAAATAACATACAAATAATAAAATGTGTACATTTTATAGTCACTGGTGTTGTACTATTATACAAGCTGTCTGTCCTCTGCGGCAGGATTCAGTGTCTGCATTGTAGAAATCAGTCTCTTAAAAAAATTGATTTATGTTCTGTCGCTCAACTGGGAAAACTAATTATAAATATTTATATGTAGAGATACTAAAACATATTACTTGTGGCTGGAATTCTCAGTAGCAAAACCAGTGGTCCCACCTCCTTAACACCAAACTAGTGTATCTAGCTTCGTTGATTTTCCTTCTAATGTTGAAAGTAGAAATTTTTTACTAAAGGTATTCAACAGTCAATTTTTTTTTAAACCTAATCACTTATTATTAATAAAACATTTAGAAATCACAATAACCGCCATATTTCTAATACTGTGCAGGTAATAATTTATATTCATCAGCACGCTCTTTATAATATTGACATGGACAGCAAGCGAAGCAGTCGGTGGCTACGCCCGACATTATACATTCATGGACTCATTGCGGTCCTCCAGTCAGGGGCAATGTTCACAAACTATTGATACTTGTGCTTAAGAATCATTAAAACTATGAGTGACACCACAGCCATAGTTGTTGCACTCATCCCACAGGATCTATACACACAACTTTTGCTAGCGACCCATAAATTTGTACATTGTTCAGACACATGGACAGCTCGAGGTGACTGTATTCAAAACAATTATTAGTCAACAAGTGTTCCGTATTGTGGCTATTGTTTACAAATCTGATTGGACACTGCTGGATATTACATACTGCTGGTTAACCAGTAACTGTCTAGCAACTAATATCTGGGCATGGCGTCTGATACAGAGACTAGGTACACATTAGTATTTACACGGCCTGCAAGTTTTTGCCTTGACTCACTACAGCTCTGTGCTGCCTCGGGGACCTCATTGCCACTGTGGCGTTCTTGTGAGTACGTATTCAATGCATACATCAACATCATTTAGTAATAATGTAGTATAACAGAGCATAATGAAGAAATGAACCTTTCTTAGTAGTAAGCGAGGTTTGTGACGAGGGAAAGAAAAATACAACTGAAAATAACAATTATACATTTATTATAAAATAAGATGAAATTAATTGTCCTTCCTGTAAAGTTCCAACATTATGGTAACACAAACATTAACATAAAGCTAACTTTACTACTTTTGATAAAAATAAATTCGATTTTTGAAATTTAAAGCAAGATTTTAAGACAAATATGCAATTCTTGTATAAAACTATTCCGAACAGGTGTAAAGCTCACGACAGCAGATTGCTTAACATAAACTACATTAGATATGCTGCATCACTAAGACAGCTAACGCCATGGCTTATAACGTAAGCGTGAAAGGACAACACAATGATGATCAGGGTTACACGCAAGTTACCTATTATCTATGTTACATACATTTGCAATAAATTAATCGTCACGTACTGGCGTTCATTTATTTTCTTCTTCTGGTGCGGGCAGGTCTTTGAACTTGCCGTTGTAGTAGGGGATGTTGCCGACCACCACCCTCCAGTCCGTGAAGTAGAACAACGTGACGGCCGCCGCTCCGCCGAACACCATGCCCGACGACAAGAACGACACCGCCACCTCTAATTGCTTCTTGCCAAGTCGACTAAACATATTGCTTGCTTGGTCTGGAACTGAAGATGGGAGATAAGTAGGTGAATCGATTTGATTTGAAAAACATAAAATACCTATTACGTAAATCTACTAAAAATTATGACAAGGAATTCGATAAAAGAACTGACATTGACAGCAAACTTTTCTTCTTTTTTATTTTTGGCAATAAAGCTCAAGATTCTGCTTGTCATTATCAAAGGAAAACTAGCCAATTCCCATTCTAGGTTAAACCTGACTTGAACTGATCGCCTCTACAAACAAATCATTACACTACGTACCTAACTTTCAAGAGTGTAGCCGGTAAATTATATCGATGCGTTCAAAACTAACATTACAATTAATTCTTTAGAAAACATATTGATTTATTTTTTATACAACCTCTAAAGGCATAAATGCATACGGTCCACCTGATTTAAAGCAGTTACCGTAGCCTATTAACGCTTGTAATATATTAAGTATCTCTCTCTTAAAACATCCAGACCAAACAGACATTATCATACTCATAAATGTTTGTCTTGTGTGGGAATCCAACCCACGTTGGTTTCAAAGTCGCGTCATCATTGGACAGGACCATGGTGTGTGATCCCTGTCCTCCTTGCTCTCTCCACACTCACACAAACTACTATCATGTCATCCCAATGCATTCAGTATCTTTCTGAATATGCCGTGTCCGCCGAGGATCTGTGAATTCTGATAACCCACAACGAATTATCAAAATTATACCTCACCAGTTATCCTTCGCCCGGGGATATGATCACTACTTTGCTTGGTGTTCTAGTTGAACGCTCGAAATTGTTTTTTTACTGGTACCTGTTTTCATTATTACTGTTTCGTTCTGTTACTGCTTTGTTTGCTGTAACGATATGGCTGATCGAAATTACCCACCTCAACATGTGGCCGACATACACTTTATGTATGGATTCTATACTGGAAACCCTGCCGCTGCAGTTGATTATCATCGCAGGAGATTTACTCGAAGACCTGCTCCTACGGCTCGAATCTTTACGGTAATCCATGTGCGATTTAGTGAGCGTGGTATTCAAAGGTCACCTAATGAGCGATTCTGTTTGATTGCCAAGATCTTATTTGGCAGTGTAGAAAGTCCTCAAAAGTCAAGGATATATACCCTTATTATTTTAGAAAAGTACAAGACCTCACTGAGCCTGATTACACTACGTGCTCTGTGTTTAGTGCGTGGATCATTCGGAAAGCTGTAGAGCTTTAGCATTAGGCGAGTGTTGTGAACTTACGCAGCCAAATTTGCTCGAGCTAGTATTATAAACCACAGAAATAATCATCTATGGTTAGAAGAAAATTCACGTTTCAGCATGAGTTTTTCACGAATGTGTGGGCAGGAATGATCGATGGCATACTAATAGGTCCTACCAAAGACAATGAATGCTCAAAGGTTTCTTGAGTTTTTACAAGGACAATTTCACGAAATATTGCATGACATACAGAAGGTTGTGTGATTGACGCCTCCATTTAACAACTAAAATTAAGATAAGGATTAATAATTAGGATATAGATTTATAGGTTACATTATAGGGCATCTAAAAAAGTAATAATAATTTGACCCTAGATTCATAAACATCAGTTTCACAGACCGCTCGAAATGTAAAAACGCTTCTAGAGTGTAAGTGATAGAAAGCTGACTTTTCTCGCTCCGCAATATAGTGGAGAAGCATCTGGCCATAGACCAGAAGCTTTTCTGCGGTTCTGTGGATCTTGATAAAGCATTTTCGATAGGGTTGTGCGAAAGGAACTGTGGTGCATATTGCCGAGATATAGGTTTGACGGTTCACTGCTCCGTGCTGTGCAGTCCACCTACAAGTATTGCTCAGCATATGTGCGAATAGATGGCAACATATCACCCTAGTTTGATGTTAAAATTGGTTGCATTGCATGTTGTCTGCTAGGCTGTTTATTCTGTATCTCGATTGTTGTCTACAGATAAGATCGACGAATGTAGGATCACACATGGGTGACCTAGTGGTGAACTGTCTGCTGTATGCAGACGATGCCGTCCTATTAGCAGAAACACCATCTGAACTGCAAACACTGGTCACAACGATGAAAGACGAATGTATGGAGAAAGGCTTACTACTGAATGCGAAGAAAACAAATATAATGGTATTTGAAAGAGAAGAATCCAGAACTAATGTAAGGATTACGGTTGATGATGAAGTGTTGGAACAAGTAGATGAGATTGTATATCTTGGATGCGCTTTCAGCAGGGATGGTAGGTACACCGCAGATGTGGAAAGACGAGGGAGTGCTGGGAATAGCGTGAATGGAGCGTTGGGAAAACTTCTTAGCAGTAAAAACCTTAGTCAGACAGAAGGCATAACTCGCTATACACAATGCAGTGCTGGTTCCAACGCTAACTTATGGAAGCGAGAGCTGGGTATGGCAGAAAGAGCATGAAAGTAAAATAAACGCCGTCGAATTGCGATCGCTGCTCAAAATTTGTGGCGTAAGGCTTGTAACGAGAGCGTCGGTGTTAAAATAAAAAGAGGCATGCTCCGTTGGTTCGGACATGTGGAAAGAATGCGAGACGAAAGAATGACGAAACAGATATATAATGCAAAATTGGAAGGATCTAGGAGCCGAGGAAGGCCAAGACTTACCTACCATGACCAAATTGGTCGTGTTCTATCAGGAGGTGATGTTAGGAGCCCTGGAAACCGGCGAGCGTGTATTAGAAGAGCAATGAATGTTAAAGAAGCGAGTGAGTTATGTAAGGATCGAGTCATGTGGCGCTCGGTTCTGTCTGCCTACCCCGCAAGGGATTTGGCGTGAAGTTATAGATTAATACCTTCAACAGAATCGTCTGGTCTAAGGGACCAATGTTTGTGAAATATGTGATTTTAGCATTTGTTTATGAATCTAGGTTTAAGGTCAACGTTCTTGTGTCAGAGTTAAACTTAGAAAACTAAAACAAAATGAAATAATTATACTTTTTTGTAGTGTTTCTGTGTTTTTTTTTCTAAGTTTCGAATCAATAATTAGATAATTGATAACAGAAGCTGCATAATCTTAAGGGCAACAAATTAAAATAATTTTTATCGTGATATCTTGTTTTAATCTGAAGTAGTCAAATTTAAAAGGAAATCGAAACATGAAATTTTAAAATGGCTTTTATTTCAAGAGATTGGGGTTGCGACCTCCACTTGGGGGTTTATTTTCGATAAAATAGACTAAATAACAAGTCGGATGCCTAACACATTGTATAGTGCTGTTTAATCCGTGATAAAAAAATGTTGGTCACGTCCAAAAAGTATCAAGTAGAAACTTACAATTCAGTGTTGGGCACAATAATTTTCTGTTGTATGCATTTTGGTAATGACTAGTAGACCGTTTAATAGAGAGAACCAAGCAATACTTAACTGCATTAAGAAGAAGTCCACATTTAGACAATAAAGTTGGACTTCTTCCCGCGCTTTTGACGAGTGACATTGTTGTTTTACTTGAAATTTTTACAATTCAGTATAAAATTAGTTTTGTGCGATAATTTCGATAGTCTTTTGTAACATAAGTGCTAGTGAAATTATACAGTAATGAAAAAACTCAAATATAACACGTTTATGCACTTTTTGGAAGACGTGAATAAGTTCATCAAGAAGACCTTGTAAAAATCACTATCGTTTTACGGGTGGTATTTAAATTGGGTTGATTGGGTCTGGGTACCCTTCCCAAGTATTTTTTCAGCACAGTTCCTGAAGCTGGAGCATAGAATTAAGATTTTCAAATGGTTCTAAACTGATGACTTGGCTGTATGGGCTAGATCCCTTTGCCTTTCCCCTCGGGGATAAAAAGAACCAAAAAAAAAAAGCAGTAAAGTTGACAGATGTCTATTAAATCGTTTAGAATTTTATAATAGTTTTGTTTTGTTTATTTTTATGCACGATAGCTATCATCATTATTAAGAATTGGGCGATTCACGCCTTTGATCGAACGATTGGTATATAGTATTTGATTCATTAGCGTGCGGCTGTGGGTTTGTTACGTACAAGTGCCGGAGTACCGGCAGGCTCGCCGCTATGTGGGACTCGTCGACGTTCTTGGGCGCGCTGACGCCCAAGTTCTACGTGGCTCTGACGGGCACGTCGTCTCTGATATCCGGGCTGATCCTGATCTTCGAGTGGTGGTACTTCCGCAAGTACGGCACGTCGTTCATCGAGCGCGTGTCGCTGGCACATCTCGGGCCGTGGCTGGGCGGCGGCGCGGCCGAGGCCGAGGCCGAGTGCAAGGTGTGGCGCAACCCCATGGCCCTGCTGCGCGGCGCCGAGTACGGCCGCCTGTGGAGCGCCGCGCGCCGCAAGCCGCTCACCTACTACGACATGAATCTGTCGGCGCAGGACCATCAGGCCTGGTTCGCGTGCGGCGCTGAGGTCTGCAGCTCACTTGTTATTTGTACCACCCAGTAGTGCAGACCACTGTTTCCGTGACCTGTAAATGCTTGCAACACAAGAACCGGCTGGGAAGCTTTACAATATTAGCTACCGGATTATTCAGCTGGTCGATTGTACACGCGGTGACACTTCGTGCACACAAGAGGAGGGAGACTGGTGCCACTGTCGCTGTTTGTACAGTAAATAGGTTTACGGCAAATTAAAACAACACACACTGTAGTTTTAATGGTGTACACCTGCAGGTGGTAGTTAGCGCGGAGCCTCGATTCATAAACCTTGAAGGAAATCTTAATTAGAGGTGTAACATGTTCAACATCTGACTTAAAATGTGAGTAGTTATTTTCAAGCACTTGTCGAACTCAGTTCTCAGTACTTACTACTTCTGCCTCCGTAGTAGTGAGAACTCACTCTCATCCATGTCCACACTGCAAGCTTGTGGCTCATGTCTATAAATCATATTCAAACTAGTTTTTTATGAATAAAACTATTACAATAACAGTCTATGCATGATAGGTACAGGTTAGGAGGGCTGTTCCGAGTGAAGGGTGTTCCTGGCAGGAGTTGCAACACACAAGCAATACTTCCTATATTGCGAGCATTCATAGGCTATGCTGACCACTTTACAGTAGGTGGGTCTATAACCTTGTATGTCATTTGATGTTGTATGAAAAAGTTTTATAAAATGGAGGCAAGTATAAGACTAAGAAATAAGTAATATGACTAAGTGACCGAGAGACTATCTCGGACGGGATGGGGCGAATCTCCACTTCATCCTGGTGTTTTTGAGATGTATCAGAATGTGACTGCATGCGTGGAAAGACATGCAATACTCTATAATATGTTAGTGCCTGCAATATGAGTGTAGCAAGTGTCTTCCCTCACATATTTTTTTTTTATACAACATCGGGAGGCTTACAAGCATACGGCCCACCTGATGTAAAGCAGTTACTGTAGCCTATTAACGCATGTAACATATATCACTCGCGAGATGCCTCCTCTGCTACTTACGCAGCAACTCCTTAGGAGCTTACTCGTGACCTCACTCACATGCAGGAACACAACAACCCTCTAGGTAGATGTTATTGTACTGTACATATACAGTCAAAACCGGATGCAACAACATCGCATTGAGCAAGGGTTCAGTTATTGCGACTAAATGGCAAGGTCCCGGCCGAATCCCCGTATAAAGACATATATTTACATATCGCCTGTTACGACACTGGATAAAGAGACATATTGTTTTAAAGCAATGGTTAATTTCTTGCTTTCATTTTCAATGCTTCATCGATGAAAGACCGAAAATGAAATGTCTAAATTGATATTCATCGGAATGTGCATTTGCTAGGAAAGCTTACCTACGGGCTTCCGATTGTTTTCACTTGCAGCGGTCATGCATCTGTCATCATTCATCGGCAATGAACAACAAGTGAAACCTTTGTGCAGTGACAGTTCATTCACAGTTCATTTCTTTCACTGTCACTGCCATGTACATTGTGTTATTTATTAATTCGCAGGTGATTTGTATACGATTCAGAATCTTTTGCTAATTCAATCAGCGACGTATCAAAGGTAGACACGTTATACACGAACATTATTGTATTTTAAAATGGCGCAAGTACTACTATATCTACGTACAGTTATTTATTATCACACTTTGCTCTAAAAAGAGACAAGTGGGTCCCTTCAATGTCATTATATCCGGTTTTGACTCGAACGTGTGTAGTACTCTCCTCATACTGGTCATCACCGTCGGCCTGTTCCCGCGCTCCATATTTTCCACATTTTTCCACAATATTTACTTTGCAATAAAGATTATATGCCAATGTGATTTGAAATGTTTACAATAGCTTATAAATGTGTGAGACACAAGGAGCACTGCACGGCCACCCCCGCTGCTAATAAAGTAACTCTTTGGTAACTGGAGGGTAACCATGCTCACACAAACACAACAACCCTTCCCTGGGTTGTTATTTGACTGCACTCTTTACTTGTCCGTGGACAGACATAACTCATGATAAATCTTTGCAGTGTTACTCAGTATATGAGTGTTACTCAGACTATCTCCCAGCGCGTGGTCTCAATGGCAGTGTCAAAATGTGAGGGATAGTTGTATTTTATTATGCAGGTTGATTGAGGACGTATGTCCACCTCGCAGAATACTGCAACAACACATTTACTTCAGCATTTCTTCATTATTGGTCATTTCTAAAATACCGGTAGATTACGAAAGAAAAATTAAAACAATGAGAAAAGAGTTAGATTTTCAAATCATGCCAATAAAGAATTTACTGCGCTACGTGTTCTTGTGTGCCACCTCCCCGTGTCCACCTCACGTTTCGTGGTCAGCACCGTCTTCTGCGCGCGGCACTCCCCAGGCGTCGGGCGATGGCGAGCGTCCGCTTGACCGGCCCCATGAGCGGGCAAGCAAATGTTAAAAAGTCTCAATTTCTATATTTTTCCTGTAATTGGGAAGTAAACGCACGTGTATGCGTGTTACAGGGCCCGGCGGAGGAGGCCATGTCGCTGGCGTGGCGCGAGCGGTCGCCGGGAGCCCGCGTGGCGGCCGCGCGGGCCGCGCTCGCCGCCCGCCCCGAGTGCGCGGCCGCCCTGCTGCTTCTGGCAGAGGAAGACGCGCCCACCGTCGCCGAAGCCGATCGCGTGCTGCGCCGGGCGTGGCGAGCGGCCGAGGCGGCTTCGCGCGCCTCGAGCGCGGCGGCCGCGCAGGGCGCTCCGGGTGCGGCCGCCGAAGCACGTCGTGACGCCGCGCTGTTGGCGCACGTAAAGCGACGGGCGGCAATGTGCGCGCGGCGCCTCGGTCGCCTGAGGGACGCCGCTCGGCTGTTCCGCGAATTGGCGCGCGACGCGCCGCCGGCGCTGCATGCACTTCACACGCACGAGAACCTGCTGGAGGTGCTGCTGGAGCAGCGCGCCTACCCGGACGTGCAGGCGGTGCTGGCGCGCCACACCGACCAGGGCCTGCCGCGCTCCGCCGCCGTGTGCTACACGGCCGCTCTGCTGCGCGCGCGCGCCGCCGTCTCCGCCGCCGCCTCGCCCTCCACCTCCGCCGCCGCGCGCCAGCAGACGGACCTCGCCGCCCTCGAGGTGGGTGTGCGACGCCACACCATCCATCTCACACCGCACGTCGCCGTCCATTGCCGTCTCCCTTGTCTCGCCCGGCGGTGTGCACGGTCTGCGGCCTGCGTTGGTGTCCCTCCCGCGCTCGCCTAGACACCACCACAGCGACGCGCGCGCGACACATAATTACTTACATTTTTTACATAATAAGTTGCACTCACCAGTTCACGATCGATCACCGACCGTATCGCGTGTGCTCAACACGATGTTCGTCTACCATACCATATACCGACCATTTTTAATAAACTTTATATTATTAATCTCAATTGAATTTTACAATATCTACCATGTTAGTGTACAAACCGACGTGTACACTCGCCGTGTTCTCGATGGTTGTTCCAGCTGCGCACACCGAGCCAGGAAGGTGAGCACGCCGAGGTTCCTGGGATTTAGATACAAACCTCCGCGTACACTGTACTAGCAAGTTTTGTCATGTCATTATGATGACAATCGAGTGTACAGTACACTCGATTGTTCCGACAGTGTCGTCAAACATAAATAACATCGCGAATTGAACACGATCCTCTACACGTCGGCGGCAGTAAGATGTGTGTGTGTGCAGGCGATCCGGGCCGCCATCGAGTTCAACCCGTTCGTGCCGGAGTACCTGCTGGAGCTGCGGCCACTGACCCTGCCACCGGAGCACGTGCTGCGACGCGGGGACAGCGAGGCCGTCGCGTACGCCTTCTTCCACCTGCGGCACTGGCGCGGCGCCGAGGGCGCGCTGCGCCTGCTGGCGGGTGCGTGGCGCGCATCCGGCCGGCGCGCGGCCGCCGCCGCCACGGCCGCCGGCTGCGCCGCGTGTGCCGACCGTGAGCTGCTACCGCCGCACCATGCAGCCGCGGGAGCCGCGCGCCGCCGCGCGCCCGCGCTTCTACCGTTGGCTGCTGCGCTTTGCGCCGTGGCTGCGCTTCTGGCGCTGCTGGCGCACCGCTGGCCGGCGCACGCGCACGCCGCCGCGCGCGCTGCCGCCGCCGGCCTCGACCCGCGGCGGCTGACCGCCCTGCTCGCTGCCGTCTAGAGCACCTGTAGGGTCGCCCGTCGCTAGGCTCCTATATTGCCCGACGACATGTTCTTTTAAGCGGCTCGAGATGGTGGAGACAGTTCATTTTAAGGTGTACTCCTAAGGGAGCCGTTGTAGTTTGTGTGGCCTTTTTTACGTGTGGTGATGACCAGAAACACTGCCGTCGCGGTGCCACGTGTCAACCCGGATATTTAGTGGCTTCCACCACCTCGAGTGCAAACAAGTGAAAATAAAGCAGCGATGGGGGAAAACAATAAAGAAGGGAAAATACAGTCGTAAAATGTGGACAGTGCAGTAGAAACACCGTGACGTAGACGAGAGGAGAAGGAGGTGACGAAGGTGTGGGTGTCTCGAATACGAAACGAGCAGTGACCTCTAGATGGCGAGAGGGGGAGGGCGGCCGAGGGAAGGAATCGGAGGGAACATTAAGTAGCTCGCTAGTGACTTTATGGCTTATGTAAATATTATTACCTTTATTTGTTTGTTTATACAATATGCACACTGCGAGGCTTTTTCAAATGATTGAACAAAAAGTTAATAATACTGAAACAGAGGTTCCAAAACGACTGGATCCAAGGCGTCGGCTCGTTAAGGTCGCGATCCCGCTGATCTCGTCGTCGGTTCCACCAGTGGTACGGTCTGTCGCGGAGTGGGTCCGCGAGCGGTGTGACTAGATCGCGGGTCGACTTGTGTAACGGGTTGCGTTGTGAGGTGTTTGACGTGATGTCAACGGCCTCGTTTTACAGTCGCACAGGTCGCCGACGGCTGGGAGTTCATCCTCATACACTGGAACCGCAATGGTCGCGTACTGTGCGCTTCCTGAGAAATTTTCTTCGGAGAACTATTAAGTTATGGAATGAGCTCGCTGCTTTTTATTCTTCCAGTGGCGAATTGGACTAAATCATATGTTGTTTAGTATGGGTGCAGGTGAATCATAACATTACATGTTATGTTCGTGGCCGTCGAGCCACCGTTGTCGCATATTTCAACTTCATAATATTTAATCATTATTAGGGATCACTACTCAGTACGGTCGTTGTGAGTGTACCTAGTATAGATACTGCTTGTTATATTTATTTCATCGACGTGACAAATAAATTGACATAAGACTAAAATAAAACTTGTCTTATTTCGGCACAAGTCCACGGAGTGCAGTGCAGCGCGTGCGATCCTTGAAGTCTTCTCGACGTGAAACATTCTGAGTGAAATACCAAAAGTCAAAATGTTTTTGGTATTTTATTGTTTCTGAAACGTTGGTGTCCCTCCCTGATGTCTGTTCGACAGAAGTCTCGAGAAAATTACGTAAGATAAAATGTAAGCCGTAACCTTCGATTTTTAGTCGTAGCGAGCCGCAGCTTTCTCTTTTATACGGGCGGCATGTTGCACGCACAGCAGGTTCGAGTCGATTTTGCCGACGTGACACCCCTCACAGAGTCCTGGCCGAATTTGATTGCCGGGGCCCCTGGAACTTCCCCTTCTATAACTGTGAAGTATGATAGTTACGAAAAGTGTGATCCAGCGAGGCGAATACGCACGCTTGACTTGGAGAGTAAGCTGGTGAATGCGTGATGAGAGCGTGTCACATCTCTAGCGGATGGATGAGAAACAAAACTAATATATATATATAGTAAAAGTATTTATTATGACAAAATATTGTAGAGGGTGTGGGTACTTGAAGTTATCGCAGACCGAATAGTACAACAGACAAACAATAATACCACTGCCCTGTTTGGTCCTCGTTAATGATCGCCGGCAGGTAGGGGAGTCCTTGTAGAACCTTGCTTCGGAGTGGTTCGCTTGTGGCAGTGTGCGAGCAGGATGACGTTCCTGGATATGGTGTTATAGTAGCGCATAGGATAATTGTTGCAGAGGAGAGGTGAACCCTGGAACGGACATCCGGACATTTTACAAATTGTCTGATTCGGTCTCTTGACTGCCACATCCGATAGTCACATCCCAAGAAGCAACGTGAGACAAAGAGGTGCAGATGGTAATGATTTGCATAAAATAGTAATCAATGGTGAGGCAGTCAAGAGAATCTAACATAGCATAAACTATTTGTGGGCACTATAATTTGATAATTTATCATATCGCTGAGGGTAGCCTACAAGCCTTGCAAAACACATACAGCAAATGTAGCAAATTTAATAAATAGGATACATTGTTACACAGCGTCATGTATTTAATTAGACACGTTAAATTTTTAGAACATAATATAATAGTGATAAATTAGGAAACAATTAACAAAATATATTGTTTTATTTTTCCAGCAATACATAAAGTTCATGTATAGAGAGATTGAACCATTCACACTTTAGGCACAGAACCAATAATAATTAATTACATAGTAGAAAATACATTACGGTTGATAGTATTCATAATGAAATTATTTTAGTGTAACTTACAGTAATTACATGACGCTGCACTTTGATGATTTCAACTAGCTTAGCACTACACCTAGGCACATAAAGAAACTTACGACACTTACCCAGTTTTGGGGCTAAACACAATTTGAAATAATATATTTCGTTTATAGTTACAGCAGTAGTAGGTAGCACTGTTTTTATTTAAAACTTGAGCACAACGTCCGACCTTAACGGCGGTTAGCAGGGAATGTTATATCGTTTTCGCACTGTACAGCTCATTCGAAAATCGTTCGTTCTTCTACTCATAGTCACGCGTAAGTTTTGTGATTTAGAAACAAGTGATTTTACGCAGCTTTGCTTTAGAGTTAATATATAGTTTTGTAAATATTATTTTTTTATATTATATTTTTAGATTATTTAATGTTTTGCCAGTTAAATATAAGTGTAGATAGTTTTGTGTTGGCTATTATTATTTAATATAACGTAAGCGTTACAAGCGTTACGAAAACTGTGATCGGGCGAGGCGAAAAAGTACGACGAATAACGGAGTATATGCTGCCATTCTATTTTTATTATATTATCTCGCCTTTAGTTTCAGCAACAACATTGGCCACCAAGCATTATCGAAGCCATCTGAAATGTCTAAGAAAATACCCACAACGTATTTACTAACCGAGAGTTCCACAATTTTACGCACCGCGACTGCCGCATCAACAGTAGACTTGCCGATGCAGTGAAAACTATTAGACGGCTCACTGATGTTGATACGGCTAGAATAGTTTATTTCAGCTACTTTCATAGTATTATGTCATACGGAATTCTTCTTTGGGGTAACTCCGCGGACATTAACACCATCTTTTTATTGCAAAAGAGAGCCATAAGAGCTATCTACAAACTTGGTCCCCGGGAGAGCCTTAGAGAAAAATTCAAAGAAATAAATATTCTAACAGTCGCATCGCAATATATCTATGAAAATCTTTTGTATGCCCATAAAAACATAGACTCATTTTGTAAAAAAGAGTGATACTCATAACATAAATACTAGATATAAGCATAATCTTGTGTTACATGCAAGCCCCACAAAATAAGTAATTATTTTATGGGGCAATGTATACGGTTCTATAACAAACTTCCCAGCAATATAAGAGAATTGTCAATACACAGATTTAAAACTACTATTAAAGCCAAATTGTGTAGCAGAGCATATTATAAAGTATTTGACTATATTAATGATAAAAATGCCTGGGAGTGAGTCGATCCAATTATAATGTAATTAATAAATTATGTAAATTTGTTTGGATACCAAAAGAGGGGTGTCGGAGTTTGGCAGTGTTTTTATCAGTGCTCACCTAGTCATAAACTGCAGTAAGGTAGGGAAAAATTGTAACGATTCCAAACAAATGTAGCCATTTTTACGGAATAAAAAGATTTTGACTTTGACTTTGACTGACTTGCCGATGGCAAAACAGTATTGATTTATATCAAATTGAGGGCCACCGGGCAACAAACGTGGCACAATTAAACGTCAAGTAGTTCAAGTAGGAGGGCGATAAGACTTCGGATCGTCGGGTTGTTTATCAACGCTTTTTGATATTATCTTTGTAACACCACTGTGCAAAACTCCATGAAAGTTACCTCTACAATACCCGGTGTATTGTTTCAATACATTTAAAATAGGTTCAGTAGCTACTATACAAGCTTCTTTGATCATTTCGTTCGAGATTTTATCATCATCAGAAGCTTTATTTGTTGGTAATGTTTTAACAACATGTAGAAATTCGTCCATTGACACCACAGTTGACATTGGCGTGGCAGGGCACAGATCTACCGCGGCCTTCAGCTCAAAATGGTAGTTACTCTCATTATCAGGACGGTCATCCGGATTGAAAGCATGCCGATGTGCACAGCTTTCTTATTATATATACATATTCTTCTCTAAACCGAGGGTGTGGGAATTATCAAGTTTAATGTTAGATACAAAGGCCTGATCAATGCGCCTATTTGCCTTAAATTCATGATACAGGGGAGACCACGGTCCCTCACAATTTAATCTTTCTACTATTCGTTTTAGCAAATTACCTTTAGATTTTTCGACGGCGGCGCGATAGTGAGATCTAACAATACGGAAGGTACTCAGAGCTGTTTGTCTTAATTTAGAAGCCTTGCTTTGGGCGCGGAGACTCCTACGCAGCTTGTCAAGCTTATCATTCCACCAGTCACAGCGTCTTTTATTTACTTTTTTTATTTTTATTTTTTATATTAGCAAATAAGGTAATTTACTATAGTTTTTCGGCCCAATATAACGTCAGCGCAATATACGAATGTATCAGACATAATTTGAACACTTTGTTTGACGGTCAGTTCAGCACGAGTGAAATCCCCGGTGCGAGAAGTGAAAAGGGAAGCAAAGGCTGCCCAATCAACATTTTTAGTTTTATATTACAAGCCAGTATACTGTTGCGGGTGTAAGTTGTCAACCACTGGGGTGAAGCCACAAACGATCAAAGTGATCACTGCGAAAAGCCTCAGTTAAAACGCGCCAGTTTCGTATTCGGAAGTCTACTCTAGAAAGTATAACGTCAATAGAAGACTCGCGTATTGTGAATGAGAAGAATTATTTCAGCAATGAACTCTTCGACAGCAGAGCGTCTGTCACGTCGGTTGCTCTCGGCTTACCGTACCATGATGGCGAGGATGCATTTACGTCTGCTCCTATTACTAGTTTATGACCAGAAAGCGCATGTAAACCTCTACGCAGATGGTGTAAAGGAGGACCTACCGTACCTATCTAAATATTGATAATAACAACTCACTACGAACACTCTTAGATAGACACTGCTGCTAACACAGCATCTCCTTGAGAGCTTACTCACACGCACCAACACAACAACCCTCTAGGTTCGAAACGTCAGGTTCAACAAAATAAATAAAACGCGATACTTCCGTTAAAAAATTGTTTAATTCAAACCCTGTAGGGAGTTGTTATTTGAGTGCGGTTTCCAGACGGGCTGCTTTGATGCGCCTTACCTCTCTTAAAACATCCAGACCAAGACAAACAGACATGTTCATGCACACAAATGTTTACCTTATGTGGGAAACGAACCCACGAGCGTTAGTGTCGAAGTCACGCGACTTCGACACTAACGCTCGTGGGTTCGATTCGAGGCTGAGCCACCGAGCTCGCCAAAAAAAAAATGTACCTATACCGGCCCCATACTAGGGACACTAAGAGGACTCGGCTCTTTGAGTACACGAGTCAGGCGGCAGATGAAGCGCAGGAGCGGTATCCTACTGCAGAGATGGTGTGTTTGGGGGACGTTAACTCTCGCCACGGCTCTCCTGGTTAGGATCCTACATAACTAACAATGCAGGAAGGACCGCCCACGCGTTCGTGCTTTCGCACGACGAGACCTACGCAATTGGTGGACAAACCTATCAGAATACCAGACATCGCCGTCAGGCGATCTCTACTAGACTCTCTCTAATAGACTGCTGACCACCCACCCACCACCACCACCACCAGGTTGAGATCAGGGCGCCCCTAGGCACATCTGACCACTGCCTGGTGTCCAGCACAGTGCCAAGCGCAGTTGCACCACAATCCACTGCGGTTAAGCGTCGTGTCTGGCACTGCTCGTCAGCAGATTAGGACGGCATGCGTCATCACTTTGCTTGCGTCCCATGGAGGCAGCATTGCTTCAGTGAGATTCTTCTCACGGCGAGTGCTGCGGTCATTGTTAACGAGATTGGCGTTGGCTGGGAATACTACATTCCTCACTCCGACGTCGTCATCAAAAGCCGGAGACGCCCTTGGTTTAATCGCGAGTGCGCTGAAGCTGTTAGTAACAAACGGACGCCCAGCAAATTACACGAGTCGGCGCGGAACTAGTGGCGCACCCTACTGGGTCGCATAACTACTGGTGACTAGCCAAAGCTGTGCAGGCCAACTTCTGCCAACCCTCGCTGTCTCCTCTGAGATGCCCCGGTGGCTTACGTGTTCCTGCGTGTAAGTGAGGTCACCAGTAAGCTACTAAGAGGTTGCTGTGCAAGCAGCAGAGGAGGCATCGCGCGAGTGATACTTAATATATTACAATAATTAATAGGCTACTGTAACTGCTTTACATCAGGTACCGTATGCTTTTATGTTTCCCGACGTTGTATAAAAAAAAAATCAACCAGCGATGTGCGCTTTGAACAGTCATTCGATGTCCGAAATGTCAGTGGTCCTGATCGGTCTGTGTCTAATGTCGGTATCCCAGCGATTGTTCTGAAAATATGTGCAGCGGAGATGACCCCGGTGTTGACGCGCCTGTTTCGTCTCTCGTACTCGATCGGTTGTATTCCGGAGGCATGGAGAGAGGCTAATGTGCAACCGGTCCTCAAAAAGAAGATCCTCTTCAACTTCGTAGGGACATACTACTGCGGGCCGTATGGGGAAGCTCAAGGCATAGTAAAAACAAACAAGTAGGCCAACTCGAGCCCCGAGCGAACGATAATAGCCTCAACACATAGGGACGTCGCTTATGGTTTATACAATCGTCAAAAATGCATAGTCTATCTATATACATCATCAGGGGTCTATACTACAAAGTTTTTTTAATTGATTTTTGTACATAGACCAGGAGCTGACTACAATTTTTTCATTAGGTACCTACGTCATGTTACCTGTTTAGTGACTAGAAAAATTACGGTCGAAATAGGATTAATTCAAACGTGGTTTTACTGAATCATGTATTTATTCAAATAAAATTAAATGATTATGAAATTGTATTGAAGTTATAATTCTTAAGGCACGTTATGAAAAAATGATGAGTAAAATTTTAAAATACTGTAACACAAAAGTAACATGTTGAAGCTGCCCGCTAAACCGCTCATTAAGTCACGAAAAATATGCTCAAAACTGCAGCCACTGCTGCGGTATGAGGTAGTAGCGTCACTCACTCGCATGAACACAACATCCCTCCAAGGGACTTGTTATTTAATGATGCCAGAGAAGTATAACTTCTCATGCGCGTACATAAGTACAGAATTAATTAGATTTTTTTTTTAATTATATTAGAAACAATAGTAATTACCACAAACGAGGAGCATAAAAGGTCCACGGACAGTCGAAATCCCATAAAAACGTAGTTTCGTTTTCATTTTTAAACGGTAGGTACATCCAAACCTAACCAAACTTTGTACACATAATCGAATGCACCACATCTATGCTTATAATTAGATTTTGTTACAAAATATCACTATCATAATAAAGAGTTTCGTCATCTGATGCATCCTCTACATAAACATCTTCATCGTCCGAAGTTAAACGATCATCCAAGAAACTGTCTCTGTACAATAAATTCCAATTATATAGGTACCAGAAATGAAATTTTACGCTATAAGGTTATCTTGCGGTTTGTAGAGTTACGTAGGTATGCACAACTACCATTTTTTACGTGTTTTCAGAGAGATCTTTGTGATTGACGAGAGTGATGACGATTTGACTCAATGTGAGCCCACCAGCATCAAAAAAATAAACCCTAAAGAAAAAGTCAAAGAAAGTATACAGTTCGCAGGCTCGCACAGTGCTCAAAATATGATGAATAAAGATTTACAGTGGTCGGAACAAGTTAACTTATCAAACGAAGAACTAACTCAAGCGAACATCGTAATGGTTTATGCCGGCATACAAACAGACAAGGAATCGAACTATGAGTCTGCGAACGACATGTTTGGTAAATTAGTGGCTCACGAATTATCAAATATTCCCATTTTTAAAAGACGGTCTGTGATGTGTGAAATCATCAAACTTTTTGAACGTAATTCTAATTAATTTAAATTAACGCAAATGCCACAATGATTAATGTTTAGGCAAGTGATAAATAAAAAGCTACGATTGATCATCTAAACTTTAGTTCTTTTCACTAGACATGTCCATGTATTTACCTGATCTTAAGCTGGTGGTGCCCAAAATATGTTTTAATTTATTAATCTGTTGTAGGATAATTTAATATTGGTGTTGTTATACAATAAAAATAAGCTAAAGAATTTTCTTTGTTCTTATTTGTAATACGGGACGAACTATAATGCGTTGGGGCTCGTTGTAAACTCATTTACCACATTAATCATTGCAATTGTCGTCATGATTAACACTACAACCAAAATTATTTTGATATTAATCGTGACTGGTGTGTCATAGGCCCAATTATTTATGCTTTAAATGAAATAAATTTACCGAAAATGTAAATATCAAAGTGGGCACAAAGTATTAAACATGAAATGACGAATGTATTAAAACATGAAATTGACTTAACTTCACTCAATGTCACAAACAATAGAGATGGCAATGCATTGTTATGAGCTTGACTGTTTTCAAACAATTTGAGATGAGATATGTGATAATAGGGTGACAAATCGGTGGCTGAAGAACACAAAGTAGGTAGGAAGTTTGTTTGAAATAAAATTGTCTGTAAATTGGACTTTCTCGAAATAACATCTGAATTTATTAACTATTTTCATAAGAAAACTTCTCTGGATCATAGTGCTCTAGTGTGTGAGGATGAATTTTCCACCGACGGTGAGTGCCGCAGTTACAGAAAGAAGCTGTTCACGCATCACATCAAACAACTCCTCGGAACACAACCCTCTGTACAACCGTTTGTGTATTCTACAAATGGAGGCAAGTTCTTCGTCTTAAAGTCAATATAGTATGTAAGCTTAAGTAAGATTTTTCTCGAGTTCTCTAAACCGAATCATAAGGTCAAAGCTTAGCTCCGAGTGCTCTGTAGACCAGATTGTCATCCGATTTTCACAGATATGGTACGGACAAGTTAAAAAGACAAGTCAAGAAGCGCGGCCCCGAGAGGAAAGTTTCACGAGCCGCTCTCCGACTCTACCAACTAAATTTAATTTTGCTGTAACAATTGTTCTCTCAGCTCGATGCTGCATTCAGTTTATGTCAGAAACATTAGAATCTAAATTACTAGTGTAAGCATCGTAAGCGGCCTCTTGTAGAAGGTAAATTTTTCTACAAGGTCAATTAAACCGCGGTTATTTTTTAACTCTCGCAGTAACCACTATTTATTGGGAATGTAGCATTCCATGCCTAATAATGTTCGGATGAACTCGAAACGAATGAAAAGAAAATTAGTTAGCTGGCGACCAGGCGAGGCGCTCATTTGATCAAGATCCTGTCGTATCAGCAAGGCATTGCTAAGTCATCTGCGAACAGAGAATACAGTATAAGTAAATGCCATTAAACGTGGTAGTTTAATATTTTTTTGGTATTAGCAAACAGAATAAAAGAAAAGTTGAAATAAGTTTAAATTATTATTATTAGTTATACCTTCGCACATGTCCCGTCCGTCCGTCAGTCTCGCGGCGCGCGGCCGCGGCGGCACACGTACACCTCCGGCCGGCCGCGTCGCGCTCTGCGGCGAACTACGTACGTCCGCTACACGGCAACTAGGCTTCAAGTAACAAACGCGAAACTATTAATTCTGAATATTTTACATTTGATTCATCATCCGGAGCCGAGCGAAAACTACCTCTACGTATGGCAATTTAGTTTGAAAGTGTAACAAAATAGTGTATTATTTGTTGATATCCTTGTTATTGGTCGGTGTCGGGTAAAGGCGTCCGGTGCCAAATTATAAATGAATGGCCACGTGCGGCGTGCTGTGAGGTGAAGTGGTGGTGTTGAGCCGAGCTGTGCGGCCGCATGGCGGCGCGGCGGCTCGTGCTGAACGGGCTGACGGCGGAGGTGGGCGGCGGGGCCGGCGCGGCGCCGGCGGCCGGCTCGCCCGACGAACAGGAGTTCTACCACGAGCTCGAGTTATACCGGCAGCTGCTGGCGCTGCCCGCCCCCGCCGCCGCCGAGACCAGCCCGGCGGCCGCGCGGCGCGCGCGCACCCCCGACCCGCCGCCCGTCGCCAGGGAGCACGGTTAGTAAACATGTAAATTATACATCGAACGGCCCTCTACAATCATTGTTACGGTTCCGTAGTGAACAAGGAACCCTTATAGTTGCGCCATGTCCGTCTGTCTGTCCGTTCATCCATCCGTCTGTCCGCGGCCTAGCTCAGAGACGCTCGATACTTTTGGTGGTACCTCCCGTACACGTAAAGTGGGGATTAATTTTTTTATTCGCGCCCACCTCATGGTGTGTAGTGTCGATTGATAGGTTTTAAAAACATTGAGTATGTGGGAAGATCATTTTTCGATACAATGATCCGTTTGCGAAATATATATTATTTAAATTTTTGTTAGACTCAAGTGCCCCCCGCCCCCATGCATGCGAAACTGTTGTATTTG